>JAKMXF010000133.1:0-600000 GCA_024704765.1 Oopsacas minuta | reverse complement strand
CTATGCAGATACTCTATCCACAAGTATATTGCAATTATTATTACTCGATCTATAGAATAGTTCACAACAAGATACAACTACCATGACTTCAACTTATCTCCCACACCAATCATGTTATTTCTCTCTATAAGTGTAGAATTAATGCAAACTTTAAGCTGATAATAAATTGAATTAATTTTAATTTACATATCACTACTTTAGTGATGAAATATTCAGTTGATGATATTTGATACAATTTATAATATGATCATAGTGAATTATCTGATTTTTAAATATATTGTATAAATAAGCCTGTATAGCAGCAGACCCCAGCCTCTTTCACCCGTGGACCCCTTCCCATAGAGCGTAATACAAAATATGAGATCCTGTGGACACTGGGGACCACCAAGGTTGGGAAGCAGGATAATTTCCCAGAGTAAGTAAGATATATCTTATATTATATAATTACTATTCGAATAATTATTGTTTGTTGAAAAGTAAGAATAAAGGCTGAGTTACGTAAGCTCTGCGGAAATTAGAGCTGGTTCTTCAATCAGTTCCTTCCAAAAGTTAGAAAAGCGAGAAACTGTTGCTCCATCTATCACACGGTGATCAGCTGAATAGCTAGTATTTATGACGTAATCACCTATACCTCCTGGTTGATAAATCCTACCAATCGCGACTATACACACCTCTGGGGGTAGAATCATTGGCCTCGAATATGTACCACCAATCGCTCCAATATTTGAAATACTGAATGTACCCCCTGTAAGCTGTTCTGGCTTAATTTTACCAGAAACACCAAGTTTATGCATTTCCATCAACTCCACTGCAATTTCTATAATAGATTTCTGTTCTACGTTCTTTACATTTGGTACTAATAGACCATGTTGTGTGTCCATTGCAAGACCTATATTATGATAAGGCTTGTATATCATTGTGCCTTCAGTTTCGTCATAGACCGAGTTTAGTATTGGAAATCGCGAGAGAGCAATTGAAGTTGCTTTTAGGAAAATAGGCATGTATGTGAGACTTATTCCATCCCTACTGCTGTAGATATCTTGCAGGAGTTTCTTGAACTCTCTAAGTTTACCCGCTTTTATTTCGTCACAATATCCAAATTGTGGTATTCTACCTGATAGAGTCATTGTTCGAATCATAACTGTCTGTATTGGTGTCAATTTCATAGTCTTATCTTCTGACGATGTTACTATAGGACGTGGTTGCCATGAAACTGTCGTAGGAGTTTTAGAGTCATAAAGGGGCTTCACGAAGTTGTGCAAATCTTCCTTCAAAACCCGGCCATCTCTGCCAGTGCCTATCACGTCAGTAATATTTACCCCCAGATCTTTTGCTAGCTTTCTGACCGGTGGTGTAGCCAGTACCTTCACTTCTCTGTCAGTGGTAGTATCCACGCTCGGAGTAACCTCATCTTTCCCAGAATCTGCTTCTTGTTTCTCTACTTTTCCTCCTTCTACGTCATCAGCAACTTCTATGTCCACTAGCGGTGTTCCTACCTTACATAAAGCATCTTGTTGATGATATAACTTTTTTATAACTCCATCATATCTGCACGTTATTGTAACCGCAGCTTTATCACTCTGTACTTCACAGATCTCTTGAAATTGTTTCACTGTATCTCCCGGTTGTATGTACCATTCCTTTATGGTTACTTCAAAAATACCCTCTCCTATATCTGATAGAGTATACGGGATAACTTTATGCAATGCAGTAGAAGTGTGGAGCTTTTGCTCGAATAGATGGGTGGAGAATTTTGTAGGTCCTTTATGCGTGATTTGATAATATCTTTTATTTATGGTCAAGACCTGTATCTGCCTAGCTCTAGATAGTATCAGTAAGTTGAGATGGCGGTATAATACACGTGACATGACAGGTAATCGTGGCTGTTGTCGCAAAATGATTTAGTAGACAGTTATATTTGTCAATATTGTAATTATGGGACCCTAAAATTTTGGATAGTTATTGAAATCGAGTTTAGAGAATTATGTTCTCGTTTGTTATGGCTATCGAGTTGGTAGAGTTCATTTTGAGATACACACTTTGAAGTTAATTTATTTTTGTCGAAGTTGGTGAAATTTTGTTTACCGCAGATTGCTCAACATTTCTAAATATTACTTATCGCACGAAATTCATCAGCAGACAGATTCTAATGATCTGTTATTAACATTCAATAGCGAGATTCCTTTCGCATTCCTTAGACTACACTTCTATCTCAACCATAGCATTCTATATACTAAGGCAATCGCGCGCTTAAAAATATTTGGGCCAGGGATTGGTTAATTATAGGCGTGATTATGATATGGATTGATTTTTGTGAATATTCGATAATAAAAACTAGGTTTACACCCTTACCATTAGTTTAGAATAATTTTGAAGTATATTGAGGCAGTTTAATGTATTTTTACACTTTTTTATAAGGAAGGATGATTAAAATACACATAAATAATTACAATAATATAACGAGCAATAACAATGATGTAGAATGTAGTATTGTAGTATTCATTGAGATATACATTGGAACCTCCAGAAGCGGGGACTCTCTTAAAAGCGTGGCGTAAGATGGCTTCAACTACATCAATTCTCAAGCAAATGAACCTCTGAAATCGGGGGCCCCAATCTCCCCACTCCTGGAGGTTCCACTGTAGTATTTCTTGAAATATAAAGATTCTGTCCTGGCCTAGCTGTGATAGCTGCGTGCCTTAACTAGTTGGTGTTTCGCTCATCGTCTAGTTTTAGTGAAGCTGTAAACTTTAGTACTATTTAAGTTGAATATCTCTAAGATCAAGAAGAGTTAGGAAGCAAATTTCTTAAGTTTGGTATTATCGCGATCAATTACAGTGTCATTAAAATTCTTTACTTTCTTAGATAAAATGCAATTTGCTACTGTTATGAATAACTTCTTAAGAATATCTATGATTTACAGATGTCTAAGGGGTTGAATTTATAAATTTATCATCAAATTTCAAATTCCCCAAGATGAAATTGAAAAGATCAATATACAATATCTAATTACCTAATCAATCCCTGCTCCAAATATTGTTAAGCGCGCCATTGCCTTAATGTATAGAATGCTATAACTCAACATAGTTAATTAATGAGTGTTATCAATTAATAACTACGTCCTTTTATTCGATATTTATTTATAATTAATGTAGAACTTTGTATTTGGGCACTACTTAAATTCACCACGTGTTTATTGCTATAATTTACTTTCAAGAAGACTTCAAAGCCAAGAGATAATTAGGCATATTTGTCTACCTTCAATTAATATACGTAGACTTTGGTTGTATCTTGCTTTAACAAGCTATCAAAGGATTTTATCTAACAAATTACTGGCTCCTTGGCATACCATTAATTCTCTAATTATATATTTGTATATGTCAGGAACATTTGTAGCCGAACTAAAATAAATTCTCCGTCGAGCTACGTTACTTTATCCAATTTTAACGAAAATAGCTTTTAGAAATACACAACATAAGTAAAAAATCACTAATAATTATTATCAATTAAATTTCAAATCAATATTCAAATCATGTATAAATCATTTTATCAGCTTGCAGCATCAAATTTCCGACAAACTTATTGGCATATAGAAATTATTCTAGTAGCTATGGCATATATTTTTAGATAATTTTGCAAATAATAATGAACTCACACTATTTATCCTTATATCATGTATTATGCTTCGAATACAACATTTGCGACACTTTTCAATTGATGTAAATTATTTTATTTCCTAGAAACTACCAAAATAAATTCTTTTCTATAAAGAGATGATTATTAGATAAAATGGACAGACTTTCGCAGATTAATAACAAATCCTATTACTAGCTGAAAATACTTTTGCAAGTAGTAATGCGTTCGAAGAAATGTATTACAGATATTGGTTTAATCTCTAAACTCATCTGACTGCTTTCAATGTTTCGACTAGGTAAGCTAACTTATCAGCTGAAAAGTGATACCTCATACAAACCAACATATACTTATGTCGGATTGCGTTGGTCTATAATTTCATCGTTAGTTTCTATAATTTGGATTACATCTGTATTACTGTTCTAACAAGTTTACCAAGTTGTATTATACTTACTTCCTAACTGTCCGAGTTAAATTCATAACCCCGTACTTGTTATGTTTGAAATTCCTATCGTTATGGTGAAATTACCCTGTCAAATTCGTTTTGGGTTTGACTTTATTTCATAGATATACATCTTCTGCAAGAAAAGATTTCGGTAATGCACCGATTAATAACATCTCCATGATAATGCAATTGCTCATGAATAATTGAAACTTCGAAACTTCGTATATATAGCAGGGATGTTTGATTATCCATACATAATAGTAAGTTTGCATATCGCATCGAATTGCATAATACAACAGTTATATAAATTCGTGAAAGTAAATCTACTCCATAATTATTCAAACAACTACAGATCTTATCTTCTGCTTATCTACTTCAAATACTTATCATATACCAGTATTAAGTGAGTTAGTAATTGTATTCATCAATCTTTATGAATAAAATCAATATCTAATTATGAACTCAGATTTGTAGATTATATTTATTGAATTTAAGTTAATTATAATTCCAGCATTAAAATATTTATAATTATTTCTAGGATTTGAAAATGTCTAGCATCGCAATGCAGTCACCTATTCCACTCAACCCAATGACACAGTCAATTTCTCCAAACTGCATTCACACTTCTCAGACAATGTCTCCTCATTTCCAATTCAGGACACAACACCAGCCAATACCTACACAGTAAGTTAACATCGAATTTAATTCAGGACTGGGCTACATATATTAGTATTAAATCCAGCCCTTCAGAATAAAAGTGCATGCAAAAATCCCGTCGAAATATACATTGAATGTTAAAATTATTTCTCATTCATATCTGACAAAATGCATTGAGTTGTATTATAATTATGTAATTAATTGAGCTTGGACTAATTGTATATTGCGAAAAACACAAGAATTATGATCACATACTTAATGGAATTTAAAATTCACAATAGTTTACTCATAGATATATTACCTAGGAATTTCCTATATGACATGCTTATATACTTTTCTGAAATAATAATTATTTATATTTCCTATTAACTAGTTATGGCTTCAACCAACAAGGAATTCATATTCAACATCCATTTACTCCAAATGCGAAAATACATTCAATGTCACATGACCTTCTAAACGGCAGTTACAACTTACTCGCCTCAAGTCTTAACAATCCACACCTCTTATCACAATGTCCTAAACAATCGCCAGATGAACCTACTGCACCAGAACTCCATGAATTAGAGGAATTTGCAAGCAAGTAAGTGAAAATTATGACTATATTATTAACTGCGTTTTAATAGTATAGATCAGCACCAGCACCATGGTAAATCGAGAGTTTGCATTCCTGTATAATGATATCATCTTCAATTTAATAAATGCAACTCATACCCTTAGGCTTTAATGCAAATGATTCCCTGTGTTAACTTTTTGTTAATACCTGAAATTCACGTAATGAATTATTTTACTGACATGTGCCATAATATTAATTTTTTACAAACTCATTAAAATATTTGAACTTATGAGATCAATTTTTACTTCATAGGGTTTTCTCTTTATATTCCCCGGTTCCAATACCTGAATACATTTGACTACTTTGAAGCAAACACTGTCATGTACAACTTAATTCTTAATCAGTTACATCATTAAGTAAATGACCTGTCGGCAATTAATTAAATAAAATTAGGATCGATTATCGATAATTTTTATTTTATAGTCCACATACGTATATAAATTTTGGCCTCCTTGATCGTTATCACATAATAACGAATATTATTTGAGTTACAGTTCTAAGACAAACTTTGATCTATCATAATTGCCGCGAATGACTATACAAATTTTTTAAATTATTACATCTCTACCTTTCCCTTTTTGTGTTTACATTTAAGTTTGATTGATTTATTATAAACAAAAATACTGAGATATCTGATGGTCTTGCTCTTTTCAGGTTTAAACAAAGAAGAATCAAACTTGGCTACACTCAAACTTCCATTGGACAGGCTCTAGCTGTTGTTCATGGAACAGATTTTTCACAAACAACAATCTGCCGTTTTGAGAACTTACAACTTTCTTACAAAAATGCAATGAAACTAATGCCAATATTAGAACGTTGGTTGGAAGAAGCCGAGAGACAAGGTGCCTCTCAAGACGAATCTCCCAATTCTCCAGATAGGAGACGAAAGCGCAGAACAACAATAAGTAAGTTAATATTCATGACTCGTTAGTTATGAACGTTGATTATCATTATGCAACGCTGAAAGTATTCACCAGAATAAAAGTTAAATAAGAATTGTCTAGTTTTGGGCTTCTAGTAACCTAGAATGTGTGTATAATTAATTTAAGATTTGTTAACGTACTTAGGATGTATCTATATATAATCAGCTTACATGTTAGCAATTAACGCTCTTAATTCAATGAGCTAAATAGAAAAATTTCCTTAAAAATGAATTAATTCCTTACTAATTATTAGGTGTCAATGCAAAGGATTCATTGGAAATTCACTTCCATAAACAAGCAAAACCCAGTTCACAAGATATAACTCGTGTTGCTGATGATCTACAGTTAGAAAAAGAAGTTGTTAGAGTTTGGTTTTGCAACAGGAGGCAACGCGAAAAGCGAGTGAAAACATCCCTTCATCACAGAAAACACCATGTAATCCATGAAGATAAGATAATGAAATCACACACACCATCTCCATACTTGAATGAAACTGTCTATATCCAAAAAACAAACTAAATGATTAAGTTTATCGTAGCGGCCCTTACCCGTTCTCACTAAATCATAAACTCCTCCCAAGTTATGGGCCATTATAATTTTAATTTTTGCTCTTGTAAGGTAGGAAATACAATTAAATTTAAACAATCTATCAGTTGCATGTCCATCAGTTATTTATATATTTATTTTGGATAACATATCTGTTATATTTGTAATGATAAATAAAATTGATTTTTGTAATGTATCTTAAATAATTAAATTCTCGATTTTCTTATTTTTGTATTCACTATTCGAGTTCGATCCAGGGGAGGAAACTTACACTATTGATATTTGTTTGTACACAAAATATAGAATCACAATGGATGTTCCTTATAAAAAAGCATCGGATATAAGAACCATACTGTGGAAAAGGTTCTCATATAATTTTGTATAATACATACCGGCGATAAGCACATATTTTACTACTGCCAATGGTGTTCTTATAAGCGATAACTACTGTACGGAACGATAGCAAATAAATTTGGGACATATTGATCTTTATTTTGTTCCTGTTTTGAAAAAACAAGATATCATTCAACCCTTTTGCTGAATTAGTTGAATAATGTATATGTTGCATTTTCAATAATTAGTCAACTTCGAATACAACATAATCCATTGTGTAATAATTACAATGTATTAATAACAAATTATGCTCTTACCGTAGGTTAGTGG
This sequence comes from Oopsacas minuta, assembly GCA_024704765.1. Lineage (NCBI taxonomy): Eukaryota > Metazoa > Porifera > Hexactinellida > Lyssacinosida > Leucopsacidae > Oopsacas > Oopsacas minuta. Next base: position 592,517 of record JAKMXF010000133.1, on the reverse strand, counting down.
TTTTAACATTGATCCAAAAGCAAAAACTGCTTTAACAGTAATTTTTGAAGGGAAATTCTAGTATTAATTTTCTATAATGTTTTGTCAAGAGTTATGACTTGACCTCTCATAGAAAGTTAGCCGAGTATCAGGGGAAAATCTGTAAAAAATGACTTGATTTCAGGTAAACTCAACTTTAATTGGTTGGCGTCCTAAGCGACAACCAGCTATCAAAAATACAGTCTGGGTCGCTTATTGTGAAACCCCACGGGGCAAAAAAATCTTGAGCAAACATTTAAGAGACATTTAAGAGGCATTGTATTTTCTACTACCAAATATGGGACAATAATATAATACTACTTCTAACTATAGATATATTCTATTATTTAGAAACTAGCTTCACATCCTTAGCCATGGTACTTCTTGATCCAGACGCATTTCTAACAGAGCTAGGTAAACTCTTTACAAAACACAGAAATACTGGTGCAGTGGTTATAACCCTGAAGAAGTATAATGGTCATACAAAACCAACCCCAAAACCCCGGAAAGGAAAACCTGGGAAAAAGGAAGGAGAGAAGGAACATGTCCACCCTCAGCCTGACGAACATCTTTGTTTAATCCGCGCAAAGGCAGGAAATAAAAAACTTTCCACTCATGTCTCTTCAAAAAAGGTTACTAAATTTCAAATAAATATGGCTGCTCTTATGCGTTCAAATTGCACTGCTATGAAACGAAAGGAAAAGTTGAAGAAAGAGAAGAAAAAAGTCCCCCCAAAACCGAAAAAGAAAGATTGAATTGATGATAGAATTATATTATGTATTGCTAATGAGTTAGTGCCCATTTTAGAAAGAATTTCTACTATAATATAACTGTTTGTTTGGGTTCAAGTTGATCAATAGACAGTCCGCATTAAATGGTATCTTATGTGATGGATTCCAAGTTATCCCACGCGTAGATAAGGTGGAAACAATAGTAAATTTATGCACACGTATATTAGGCTCGCAATTGTACTACTCTATTTAGAGACAAACTGATGGGCATTTTGTGATTCAGTAGCTTTCAGAATCCCCAATGTATTTGAACATAACACTTATATTAGTATTGTTTCATTGACATATGCTGACCTATTGGTTTGTATTCATCATTCATTCAAATATATAACCGAATTAAAAATATATTTTAATCAAATTTAAATTTGCTTGATGTATTTAAATAGTAATTTCACGTCTTTCCCTGAATTAACAGAAACGCTAACACCAGTATACTTACTAATTCCTTTAGGAATTACAATCTTAGGCGTTTACTTCCAATGTTTAATCATTATTTGTTATTGTATACTTTGGAATTGTTGTAAGACTAAACATACAGTTGAAGTGAAACCCACAAAACCTGAAAAGCTCTCAGCGTGCATGCCAAACACTCCATTACAGCCAGAAGCAAGCGCTCCGTTGTTTTTTGGTACAGAATCCCCTACGTTTACACGAGAGACACCCAGTGAGTTTTCTATTACAAACTCGCCTAATCGCTCCCCTGTATTAACTTTTTACAACAAAAACACTGTTGTTTTCCATAAATCAGCGGATTCACTAACAAAAGATTCTCCATTCTCCACGGCTAAGTCAAGAGAGCATTGGATATAAACAGACAGTTTTCTTCAAAATATTTTCTTTTTTGTATTTTTGTATAAAATTACTGATTTGCAGGTAACAATTCTCTTATTAATTATTTTGATTATTACTTTGATTATTACTTTGTACTATTTTATCTAAATATAGGCTATTTAGAGAATTTATAATTAATAAACTAACGACTTAACTAGCTAATAATGCCTAAAGGAGGGGCCAAGGGTTCCTCCTCTTCTGGAGGGAAGAAAGGAAAGGGGGCAGAGAAAGAAGGAGCTACGAAAGGGGCAGATAAACCTACAAAAGGAGGAGGAGCATTGAGTGTCAAGGTTCGACACATTCTCTGTGAAAAGCATGCCAAGGTAACAGAAGCGTTGGCAAGACTGAATGATGGAGCTAGCTTCAGTGACGTAGCAGCTAACTTCAGCGAGGATAAAGCTCGTCACGGAGGAGATCTAGGATGGATGCTCAGAGGATCAATGGTGGGTCCATTCCAAGACGCAGCATTCTCATTGCCTATTAGTACTCCAGTTAAGCCAGTGTATACAGACCCCCCTGTCAAGACTAAATTCGGATACCATATCATTATGGTGGAGGGAAGGAAATAGAAATAATTTTAAGCAATACTTTATTATAATTATTACTAATGCAAAAGTAATAAATGGCAGATTTGAATTTATAATTTCTAACGTAATAATTCAAGTGAAAGTACCTAGGATGTTCTGTTCTAAGATCTATGATCAAATATGAATTTGACTCCATTCTCCACCGCTAAATACGACAATAATCTTGTTATTGTTAATAGCAATTCCCATAGGCTCTAAACAATTCCACTTTGTCGTGTCAATGAGGCGAATAAGATCTCCATCTTCTGATACTATCTTGATTTGATTAGTTTTCCAGTTGGTAATCATGAAATTATTATCTTGATCCAAACAGAAATAGCAAGCACTAGAGAATGCATTACCATCTTTATTGACTGACACTGATCTAATCAGATCACCTGTTTTTGAGTTCAAAAGTTTGATTGTATTATCAGCTGTTTCTAGCAAATATAGGATTGAGTTTCGTATTTTTATGTCAGCATTAGAACCTAAATTATGACAAAAAGTTCTCTCCAATTTTAGATCTGTTGAATATACACAAATATTCTTTTGATTATTGACAACAAATATCTCGTCAAATTCTGAACATATACCGTTTGGATATTGGATGGTATTTGTAGCAATTACTGAGTAGTTTAAGAGATTAAATTTATATATCGAGTTAAGATGCAAATCTGTTACAAATATTGCTCCATCTACAATAGTAATTCCATAAGGATATTTCAATACATCACTACCGAATTCAGCTACATATTCCCCTTCCATACTCCACATTTGTATTCTCTTATTACCACAATCTGCAATGTAAACAATGTCGGTAGAATTGTCAATATGTACGCTACAAGGTTTGTGGAATTCCCCCTCGATATTACCAAATTTACTGAGAGTCTTAAGAGGTGATTCAATAAGAGAATAGTCACGTGTGTTTTGTATACTCGTGACTACAATCTGACCGAAGTTAGCAATATCTTGTCGCATCTTGGGTGTATTGCAGTTGAACAATACATTTACTGTTGATAGGTCGCTCCTGAGTTCAAATAGCTGTTGTTCTAAACTTTTGATCGTCTTCTCCATTTCCGATTTCGCGATATTCACTTTCATCTGTTCACAATGTTGAGTAAGTTCGGTTTTTGACGCCTCTAGATTTTGTATCTTAACGAAAATATCTTTATTCTTCTCTTTATTCTTCTCTTCATGTTGCTGCTTTAGATATCTCAACTCTGATAAAACTTCCTCTCTCTTCCTTTTCATGGCTTCAAATATTTCATTGAATATACTGTTAATTTTAGTTTCTGCCCTAGCGAATGGATCAGCCATAATGAACTCATTTCTAGGTAGATTTGTAGCCATAGGTAAAGTTTATAGAATTTGCGAGATCAAGCTAATACAGTTGAAAGAGTCAACAATAACTATAAAATAATAAATAGATATTTTTACATTATCTGAATGCTATCATTACATTCAGGCCTTCCGCGGAATAGATACGGCATGACAGCATCTGTAATACTATTCTATTGGGAATATTAGTGGTCCAAAACATTTAGATACAGCATGTGTTACCAGCTAAGGCTACGCACCTGATTACATCCAAAATCGGTGTGAATGTACAAAAAATGTCCTGAATTTGTTGATGCATTATGAGACTTACATTATAGCTATGTGTTATATTGATATATATATTTATACACGTATATCACTAACGGTCATACAACACTATATACAAGTAAATACACAGCCTGCGTAGCCTGTTAAGTAAATATATAATGCTATATACAATAAATACTCTACAGAATAATGGGATAACAGGATAAGCCAATCAAATATGAATCTGACTCCATTCTCCACTTTGAAATACAACAACAATCCTGTTATGACTTATAGCAATTCCCATAGGCTCTAAACAATTCCACTCTGTTGTGTCAATGAGACGAATAACATCTCCATCTTCTGATACTATCTTGATTTGATTAGTTTTCCAGTTAGTAATCAAAAAATTATTTTTCTGATCCAAACAGAAATGACAAGCTACCCCAAAGCTTACTCCATCTTTTTTAGTATTGATAGACTTGATTAAATTCCCTTTCTTTGAGTTAATAAGTTTTATTTCATTCTTCTTTACCTCCAACAAGTACAAAATTGAGTTTCTAATCTTCATGTCAGTACAGCTCTTAATACGACTACTTATTGATCTCTCATAAGATAACTCATTATTGAATACCTCAATACATTTATCATTATGAAGTACAAACACTTCATCCGCTTCTGAACATATTCCATAGGGATTCTCGAGTTTGCATTTAGGTGAGATACTATCCGAACGAGCGATCAGTGAGTAATCTAAAAGGTTAAATTTGAATATAGAATTATGATCCAGATCAGTTATAAATATTGCTCCATCTAATATTGTAGTTCCATAAGGATATTTTAATGTCTCCCTGCCGAATTCAGCTACATATTCTCCCTCCATTTTCCACATCTGTATTCTCCCATTAGCAGAATCTGCAATATACGCTATGTCTGTAGAATTGTCAATATGTACGCCACGAGGTTTGATGAATTCATTACACATTAGACCAAATTTACTGAGAGTCTTAACAGGTGATTCAATAAGAGAATAGTCACGTGTGTTTTGTATACTCGTGACTATAATCTGACCGAAGTTAGCAATATCTTGTCCCATCTTATGTGTATCACAGCTGAACAATACATTTACTGTTGCCAGATCCTTCCTAAGTTCAAACAATTGTTGTTCTAACTTTTTGATTGTCTTCTCCATCTCCAATTTCGCGATATTCACTTTCAGCTGTTGGTAGTAGCCGTCAAGTTCAGCCTTTGATGCTTCCAAGTCCTTTATACTGACAATTGCACTTACATTTTTCTCTTCATGGTATTGCCTCAGAGCACTCAGCTCAGCTAACACTGTTTCTTTTCTCTTTCTTACAACATCGAAGATTACATTGAAAATAAGATTAATCTCTCGTTCTACCTCTGTGAAGGGATTTATTTCTGGTAAGTTTCCTTCAAAAGTTTGTTCAGCCATAGAAGTATAAATGAAATGTATAGCTAGCCTAATAGTCAATATAATATATAGCACTTGATCAAGTATAAGCAACTCTGTTAAATTGAGGAGGTAGCAATTAATATACTAGAGTTCATGACTAATATTTGTGTAGTTTATACGTTCAAGACTTTATCACCTAATTAGTATTTTGTATTAATTAATACAGTCATGACATGCAAATTAATGTACAGGATTACGGCGAATATATTCAAACTCGGCGATATAATTGATTGTAATTCTGTCCAATCAAAAGCTAGATATATTATGCGCGTAAGGTTTTGCTAAATTTCATTATTTAATTATTTTCAAGCAACAATTCTGTAAAATGAATTTTCGTGGATTAATTCTAGTGATATTTGTAACAATCTCTTCGGCATACGGAATTGATGGACAACTGCCAATAATAAATGACGTCATTAAAACCTCAGATGGGTATAGTTTTTCAGCAACTCTCAAATTCACATATTCTTCTATACTAGCCGCGCTGTACAATAAAATAGATATTCAAACCTGCAATATCGACCAATTGACTAACGAGCCTTCTTATTACCAGCTAGTGCGAACAATTGAGCCAACTCTAACTACAAAATATGAACAATATATAGAAGGATTATCTCCTGGGAAGGTTTGTATCCAAGTATGCGGTAGATCAAATTACAGAAACGTGAAGAAATGTAGCAAAATATATACCTTTGAGAACGACATAAAACGTAAACTTGTTCCCAGCGCGAATAGACATAAAAATGTGCTACACAAAAATCAAGAAATAATCCCTTCAACTCTTATGATGCCAACCTCTATTTCAGCTTATATTATAGGATATGATCTAGTGATACATTGGAAATATCTACACCATTCTAAGTCACCATTTTCCCTTAGTATAAGACTATTAGATGAAATAGACAGACAAATACTCTTCCATAACGGAGCAAGAGAGCTTATATTACAAACTGGGACTAATACTACATCAATTAGGCTACCTTATTCACATTTTAAATATAAACATATACAGATATCACTATGCTCCTTACAACCATCCTTAAAATCAGAAGTAGCTTACGAAGAAAAGAATTGTCCTATTCCACTTGTAGTACATAATGACGTCATGTTGTATAACAAAGATGCTGGAGTTAAAAGTGTTAGAGTGGATAGAGGGATTGCTAGTGTTAAACTCAACAAGCCTGTTTCAAAATACGCAGATATAGTGTATGTGGAGTGTATATGGTTTGATAATAGAATTGATAGGTTAAGTCCTGAGCAAGTGTTGAAGCAGGAAATTAAAACAAGAAATGAACAGCTGTGGAGTTTATCTGTTACGTCATTAGAATTACACAGTGCTTATTCATGTTTTATTCATATGGTTATAGGAAATGTTTATAGTTTGTTTGCTGATAAACCATTTGTTTTTGTCACTCCTGATCTGTGACTGTTATACATGTTCATTTTGTCATTTATCGTATTTATTTCATATTTATCTCATGAAGATATTCCTTGATTGATTTAACCCGCTTACAACGAAACGATACTGGGGTCCCAATCAGTTCGTTATAACGAGAGTTTACTGTATTTACCAAGCTTATAATTAGTATGAGTTTTAAGCTCATTCTGTTTATCATAGCATTGTTTGTTTGTTTACCAACTTCGAGTTTGAAAGATACAACAATCAATACTGATATTATCGCTGTCTATATTTCTGTATCTTCACAAATAGAGTTCAATTTAACATGGATTGATGACGTAATAACGCGAGTAGAGCCGATACAACATGTTTATAACGTCACTCATTTGGTTTTAACTTTGCACGATTGTGAAACTTTAAGAGCTAGAATTATTACTAACAATAAATGTATTTCAACTACGCTACATGATGTACCGTTTAATTGCGAAATAAATAAACAAATAGATGAATATTTGTTGTTAAATATTGCATTGGATATGTTATACAATGATAAAATATATTCCCATATTCTGTCTGTTCTTGATTTGACACTCCCCAAATACTCAGTTTTGACAGTTCTTCCGGAAAAAGAATTAATTTTGTCTGAGAATCAAACTGAATCAATCCTCAATAGAATATATGAGAATATTCCTTTGAGTTTTAATACGTTAATATTCGTGATAAATGAATCAATTCATCCTCATTACAAATTGTACGGATCTCCTGGTTATGAAGATACCTATACAGACGGGACAGGGTTCAATGAAGCTCTAACAGCTAACAATATTCCAGTCTCGGAGAGATATATAAGTTTACAATACAATATGCTAACAAATGGGATATATACTAGAGTAGCGTCTTACCAGAAATTCGACAATTCACAAGACTATCTTTTCAAACTGTTGATACATTTATTTACTAATTATTTTGTTTCAAATGATGAATATTTGGAATTCAAAGAAGAATATTCAGATAATTGTATAGATACATTGCTTTGCACTGATTACATACGGTCTCAATGTGAAGATGATATCCTCAACAAATTTACCGTAAAACAGTTAGAAAAGGTAATTTGGGAAAGAGAGACGTCTTTAAATGATTATTTGTTTGAGAATAATGAATTAATTGTATTGACAAACACTAGTGTGTTAGAATGGTCCGCATTGGAGACGTTCACATTTGAAAATCTCCCAAATATTTTCACACAAGAAGAATATCATGACGTGAAGCACACCAGTTCAAAATTAACTTTTGATCCAGATTTATCTGTTGATAAACTAAAATTTAACATATCATTATCTTATCAAAAGATTTCACTAACAAGAGATGAACTATCTCACTCATTCACACACTCATCCAACGCTCACTACCTTTTCACTAAACTAAGTCCCTCTCTTCTTCCTTACTTCTCTCCGAGAGAAATGTTATTCCAGACTTATGACGATTATTTATCAGGGCATCAATTCTTATGGATATCTTCCAGCGGTTTAGCTACACATCTGCATATAGATATGGATTGGAATTGTTTCGTACAGATTAGAGGTAGAAAGAGATTCACATTGTTTCCTCCCTCTCAACATGAATTAATGTACATGTACCCCCGTATACACCCCATGTGGCATAAGTCCAGAATAGATCTGGACCATTTCTCAGATATGTTTTCAAATTTCCTGCTCACATCTCCTGTACAGGTTACCTTAGAACCAGGAGACTTATTGTTTATCCCTGGTTACACTTGGCACTATGTAGAGTCTCTCACTCCCTCTATCTCTCTATCTACATGGTCACATGATTACCAGCTGAGAGCACACATGGATGCTGTCTACAAATATGATCACAAATTTGATCTCCTGCATCATAAACAAGGTACATGATTGTCCTAAAAAATAGAAATTAAACTACAGTCAACTCCTGTAATATCGAGTTCAAGAGACCACGATAATTACTTCGATACAACGGGAGTTAACTGTATATGTATTGCGAAATGAACGCTTGATTTCTCCTATTACGCACTTCAATCAATATTGCATTAGTTGATACGTACTCTGTGCTATTTTAATAAAATTAAGTTTGTAGGTAGGATCGCTGCTCTCCGCCTCTATATCGATATGTTGATTAACAAAATGGTTGGTGTTGGAAGAACTAAGCAGTTTTTAGGGAGATTAATCTCTAATAGATTTCATGGACTAGAAACTCTATTCACACATGAATTAACTTCTACACTATGTGATCCTTACATTATCCCAACAGCACTACACGTAATAGGTATTGAAATCCTTTAAAAATATTTTGTGCATAATAAGAGAAATTCGCAACAATAATATGGTAAGCCAAATTTTTGCATTTAACAGCGTTTATAATTAGGCTACGCACGTCTGGATACTGACATAATAAGCCAGCACTTCACCGAACTATCTCCAGCTGCTAGAGACATCTTGCTGGTTAACTATATAGAAGAGATATCAGCTGGCGTGGTAGGGACTAGATACCTGTATGCATTCTTTACACAGTGTTTTGCTAGCCAAACCTATCACAGAACTGACATGTATAGAGATATAGATATTTGGAAGCATGTTGATAATTAATTCCTGTGAAATTGTGTGTATTAGTGTCCGCATATTAGCAATTCGTCTAATAGCAAAATCTCTTTTTTTCATGGAAATATAGTGCATTTTTGTATGGTAAATAGTGTACGTATTACCTAAGGAAATACGATTTGCTAATAGGCGAACTCCATTGTGTATTTATTTCTGCAGTAAATATATATGTTACCCTCCAAATTGAGTATCCGCCAAATAGAGTACTTGGCGGATACTCAATTTGGACGGTAACATATATTGGTCATAATTATAAAATGAACAAAACACATAAACATACATATTAACATGCTGATGTAGTATTTATAAATTGTATAGTTATCCATCTGTTTGTTTAGTTGTTACCTGTACAAGATTACAACCCTTCAATAAGCTAGATGTAATTGCTAACTGAGGTAGATTAGTTCTCTCAATAAAGTCTACTGCAATAATGTTAGATTTCAGAGCCCAATTAGACCCTGGGTTGTACCATAGAGACACTTCGGGTGTGAGAGTAGGTACCCAGAATTTCCTCTCTATAACCTCACTGGATATAGGCAATATCGCAGGCAGCACTGTCTCAACGCTACTGAATGCACCCATATGTAATTGGTTAGATAACGTGTAACCTATGAACTCTTTGAGTTGAGGCTTCAATGTTACTGAGCTACCAGCCCATAGTTGTTGTACACCAAAACATATCCTCTCATCTTGTGTGTCCGTGTTAAAAGCCGCGATTATTCGCTGTTTACCATTCCATATCTCTGCTAGAGTATCGCCCATATTGGATCTTGCTATCAACATACCATACAAATTTTCTTTAACGATAGTTGCTATTTCATCCCTAATTTCTTGTGACACATGGAAAGTGTGTGTTTTGAGGTTAACGAAATGATGGAAATCTATAATTACGATTTCTGAAGGGTGTTCTTCACTGAACTGCTTAACCAGTTCAAGTGCTTCTCTTAGACTAACCCGTGTCTCAAATACGTTATGCACTAACACAAATCTGCCCTCTCCTGTCTTACCAGGATTGTAACCTGTTCTGAAATCTAAACTTCTAGTTCCACACATAAGTTGACTGTACAGATCAAGATCCTGTGTTTTCGTCCATGGTACTGACCAACCACTTTGCATTGAGTAAGTACCACTATCATGTGAGCCTGGTAGTGTAAGATATGATTTACCAACTTTATTTGGTATCAAGCATAATCCATTTAATACAGGTTTATACATAGACATCCAGTGAGATCCCCATTCACCTTCTACCCCTGTTTCTGAATACAGATCTCTCTGAGAAACCTGTTCAGCGTGTTGGAATATCCCTACAGCGACATTACCCCCCTGTACCCAACCAATCCTTGAGGGCGAACAAGGAGTAGAAGTATCGAATGGTAACAAACACAGGTTATTAATCTGTCCTACACTATTCCAGTGTATTATGAGTGATGGCTTACAATTCACAACTTGAGCTATTATTGTGAATGTAACTAAATCGTTTTGAGAAATATCCAGGCCTACAAGTGTATAATCAACTCTTGCAGATGCTCTAGGATTTATCCATGATAAAATATGACCGAATTCTATCGATAAAACTACCTTATGGTATGGTGCAATTATCTCTGGGAAAGAACGGTCCCATTTCTTCATACAGGTAGATTCTGAATTACTTCTCCTCAATTTATAGCTAGAAGCATTCAGGAAATTCAAATATCCTTTGAACACCATTGAGAAATATTTTAGGTTGGTGTCATATTATTCTCATCTAATAAATAAACTTCTTTATATGAAATATAATTACAGCCTAATATGTATCTTATGAATGTGGTTTAAAGTTTTCGAACTTATTAGGAATCTCAGGTTGTTGATTGTCGCATTTTGGTTACGTATATCTACTACTTAGAACCATCGGGGATTTAGATCAGTTCTAGAGAATTCAGATCACTGTTACAGTCCAGTAAGACTTATACAATATTGTTATTAACGGAAAACCTTATAAGATAGTACGGGGTTGCTGAGGTAATTATTTAATTGTAATTCAATCCAATTACTACACAATTGTAAGCTGGTGATGGGTTTTTAACAATTCACAATATATATATATATATATATATATATATATATATATATACATACATACACTACTATTCAGGTTATATAATTGAGCATTACATTTGTAAAGGGGCTGTTAATAATACTTTTGATATTTCTGCAGGTGTAGGGCCTAGAGAAGCTACAGCGAGTGATGGTCTCTCATCTCTATCTCTTGGGTAATTAGGTTTAGCTGATTGAATAATTGGCTCTTTCTTAACTATATTATTGGCTAGTTGGGGATTTGATTCTTGCATTAGAAACTCAACAAATAACTGAGAGAATGATTTAACGTTCGTTTTTGTTGACAGGGTTTCAATATTATTAATCTGCTTAGCTTCTCTTAGTGTTATTCTACTGATAATCTCTATGCCTTCTCTACTCAATGCTAGGTGTTCAGACAATCTTTGTAGCATAGTAGATGAAGATGGAGAGTTTAGGTAGTCTAGTAGTAACACACGAGTTTGCTCTCTATTAACCATACCATTCTTCTCCAGAACTAACCTAATGGAGGATAATGTACGTATATGTCAAGCAAGCTAATCAAACAATAGCTTTATGAATTTGTGTATAATTATGTAATACAGAAGATGCCGGTTATAAGAACCCCATTGGGAGTAGCAATACATGTTCTTATAACCGGATAAATATACAGGAATATATGTGAACCGGTTTCCAGAGGATGGGCTTATATCCGGTGTTCTTATAATCGGCATCCACTGTATCATTTTATGATATACAAACCTGTGTAATTCTCCTTTGAGCCTAAGAAGCTCAGCTTCAAGGTATTCTTGTGGACCACTCATCTCTCTCCCACCTGCTGTAACAGCTGAGTACACGTCACTAGCTGTCAGCTGTTGACTTTTCTCTTTCTCTAACAACTCACATCTTCCTCTCAGCTGATTCAATTCTCTGTTCAACCTCTCAGACTCTTTTTGATAAGTCTGTACCTGTTCTCTCCACGTATTAACAGATTGAGAGCGTAGAGAGTCATTCTCTCTCTCTAGCTGTCTTACAGTTAGCTGGAGATTCTCTAACACTCTCTGTTTAGTCTCCCTCTCTCTGGTTAGAGACTCTATCTGGAGATTCGTGGAGCGGAGCTGTGTTGATAGCTTCTTAACCTCGAAGAGTAAAATAATTCAAAATATATTCTTACGTATATTCATTACAGAAAACTCCCGTTATCGTTCAAGGGACCGCGATAATTACTTCGAATAACTGGAGTTGATGGTATCTCTATTATTAACTAGCTATGATTCATTACCTTACAATTGTTATGTATTTATAATCTTATACCTCCCTTGGGAGAACTTATTATAGCAAACTTTGCTATGATATAAATTATGGGCATTACCCATTTATCTTATAATGTCATGTAATATTCTGCTTTCATTTTATTGCCACAACAGTAATTTGAGGAGAATTCAATAGGAAGTGACTTAATATGATTAAAAAGGTTTGCTAAAGTTTAATCAATTGGTTTATTTTGAAACTTAACTAGAGTTGAATAATATCCCGTAAATATACCATTGACAATCCTATCAGTTTAAATACTGATTTATTGGCTGTAAACATCTATTTGAAGATAAAGCAATGTTTGTTAACAGTGTAAATGCTATAATAAATAAAATTTCGAATATTTCATTCTACATATTCTCTATTGTCACTTTTCTTGTTATAATTATATTTATACTTAAACAAATCGATATTCTGAAGCAGTGTAAAAGACTAAATACATCAATAGACCCAAAATATGTTTCTTTATTCAAAAATTTTAAACTAACATCTAAAATCAATTATTTCTTAATTTTCATACTTTTCTTAGAAGGTTTTCAGAGTTTCACTGCAGTTACTTTCAATATTTCTTATTCACATTATAACAGTACGTTTCTAACAGATTATCATCTAACAGAGAATTGTACTCTCACTCAACCAGCGATTACTAGCCTCAAAAGTTTATCAGGATGGTGGATACATGTACCGATACGTGTATCAAAATCAATACACTTAATCCTATACGCTATAATAAATCTGTTACTAGAGATGTTGTATATATCTTACTTATCTTGTAGCTGCAAAAAGGTAGTGTTAAAAGGACTAGCATGGATTTTATTCAGGTTTATTCTCATTTTCATCGTGAGTAGTATTTTTGAAACTTCAGTGATTTGTTTTTGGTTTCTGGCGAAGTTTTATCTTATATACGATATTAAGCGTTACGTCGTTTATTCAATAAGATTTTACCGAGTTTTGAAAGGCATGAGAGATGAAGAAAAACACCATGGGAGTATGATAGTGTATAATTACAAAAATCTGATTCTCAAACAATTCCTCACTTCTAATATAATTCTCCTAATTCTACTCATTAGCAAGGTAATAGCTGTATTCTTCACAGACTGGGGACTTGCTTTGGAAATATTAATTCAATATCCGTGTTATTTCTCTTATATAACTGCTAATGTAATACAGCTACACATACCACAGAATATCTTAACATATTATACGATCCTATCCCCATACATTGAATTAATTGCTGGTATATCCTTCATGATATATCAAGGGATGTCTATCCTACTCTACAGCTTGCTAATAATGGACACGTTATTGGGACTGTGTAGAGTCAAATGTAGTCAGATAGTAACGGCTGTAATCACAAGGAAGAGAACTGATAACGTCGCAGATAAAATTAAGCCATTAATAGATCGTTACCATGACCATTATTATAAATGATCAAATATGCTTTGTATGTAATAATTATTTTAATACAAATCTGATCAAATGCAAACACTATTAAAAAATTATACATCAAATTAATATATTACCTCATCTTGAAGCCATTTGCTATCCTCTTCTATTAATCTACCATCAGATAACTTGTTGTTATTTGTTTTATCAATGTTGTTATTTACTGATATAGGTAGAGTCTGTGTGTGTACTGTTTTGTATTTCTTATCTGTGTGTGTATCTTCATCTTTCTGACTTGATAATCTCATCTTCAATTCTTGTATCTCTTCATTCAAGGAAGAAATCTTTTCGAGCAAACTATAAGATATATTAGCAAATAGAACTTGTTATTAAGATAGTTATCCCGAATTATTTGAACAAATTATTTCACCTTATAAGCTCTTTATCATGGTCAGCTGATACCTCTTCTAGATGTGTGAGTAATCTCTCTTTATGTGCTCTCTCCTTAGCTAATTTTATCTCTAATCTCTGACAAGATATTGTATCATTTACAGCAGTAGTATTGCTAGTATCATATTCTAATTGTTCCTAATAAAATAATATTTGTTTTGAAAATGTTGACAAAAAGGAAATTTTTTGTGTAGACAAATCGTGCAAGTTATACCTCTGTCTGTTGGTCGTTATCAGTTCTATATTGTATAACTTCTGTATCCATGGTGTTATCAGTAGATAACGTATTATTCTCATAATCCACTCCATCTCCTCTCCCTCTCTCCAAATGTAGAGAGGTAGTACCCTTTTCACTATATGTATGTTTGTTATCATTGTTATCAGATTTGTTTACTTCTTCTCTGTGTTGCAGCTTCTGTCTGGATAGCTCTTCTTTAAGCTCTGATATCTAACAAAAGAATAATAACATACGTATTCTATAAATTTGTATTAGCAAATTACAGAGCAAACTCTCAGCGGCTATGGCCACACACAGCTCGACCTGTTTGATCATGGAGCTTCAACTTGACCAAAATTCATATAAAAATATTTGTGGTCCCAGTGTGGCCAAGTTTGGTGGTCACATATTCACAGGTTGAGAAACCCTGCTGTATAGTATGAATAGAATACTCTAACCTGCTTCTTTAAATCTCTCTCATTCATAGAGTCTTCATCTTGATTATTAGAGTTATTCTGTTCTCGCATATACTCCTTGAGAGAATGATTCTCTAGTGTAACTCCTTTTAGCTCTTCTTGCAGAGATACTATTACATTCCTGAACTCTTTACTCACAGTAGCAGCCTAGTTGCATACGTCATAAATCATACAATATACCCTCAAAACTCTCTTATCCGGGCAGTGCCGGACCGGAGGATTCCTGGAAGTCAGAATTTAATAACATTGACTCTTTTGGAGGTGAAACTCAACAAGGATATGGTATGCAGTGGCGGAACTACACACGAGCCTACCCGGCCTGTGCCCAGGTAGGGGCCCCGGTAAATGAAAATTGTCCCTGAGTTGCTAAGATCTGATATAGGTGTAATTCTTATACTAGATTATTCTTAATTCGATATTTTTAACAAAAATCAGACCGTGTCACCTTATGTTAATATTGAGCGTCATTATACGCAATGGGTTAGTTTAATTCAATTTATGGGTTGTTGGATGTTGCGTTGTGCCCGGGGAAAAAAAGTCCTAGTTCCGCCACTGATGGTATGAACTTACCTGTAGTTCAGCTGCCTCCGCTCTATCTTGCATGTTAAGATTGTTAAGCATTAGATTCTGTATTTCAGACTTCTGACTTTCCCTCAGAACTTCTAACTCTGCTAACCTACTCTTCGCTAGCTCAAAATCTGATTCTAAAGACTCTCTGTCTGCATCTGTCTCATTGATGACATCACGTGTCAGTTCTGACAACTGAGACCTAATACTTGACAGACTACTCCCTGCTAACCAGCTCATCACAATCTACAATTTACTATAGTGCTATTAATAATTTGATTATATAATATCGAGGGCTGTTATAGAAATTATTGGAATAAAACAATTATCTTACACTAGTTAAGATAACTCTCTTATTTTGAAGTAGGCTATAGAGCTCAATCGGTTAATTAATTAGGGATACTGCTTAATTGGGTAGAAAAGGCTAGAAAAGATTCTGCCATTCAACATATAATTGTCTAAGCTATTGAACGGACGAATATTATAGTCACTAACTCAACCACAACAGTCCATAATCAAAGCTATGAGTGTTTAATTCGATAGATACATGTAACCGAAATCGCAAATTCACAAAATATCTTTAGTATTGAATTCATGTAAGTATAGAGTAAACTCTAGTTATAACGAAGTGCTTGCGCTTTTCACAAATCATTGAAATGAATGACTCGCTGAAGACTCATTACTCCATTCTCCCTGGTTATAAAATCAGTTACTTTCACGCTCTAGGGGGGGGAAAGAATCACTTTGTTATAACCAAAGTTTGACTATATTATTAGGCAAATATTATAGAAAATATGTTACAGCACTGTTTATAATAAATTTAGTAAAATGAAGTAGACAGCATGAATATCAATATGAGGAGAATGACAAGTGATATAAAGTGAAAATACATTCCTGAATTATTGCCAGAATTAAATTATTGTAAAGATATTAATGTATTTAATAGGAAGGATTTGCTGAATTGTGTGAGGTTTTAAACATTGCAGCCTTCTTGACTGTGAGATTGAATTGTGTTTTTCAGTTCTAATACCTCTTTTTCCAATATTAATTTACGGTTTTTCAATTCTAAGAAATCGTCCTCTATGGATTTTACATTTTCTTCTAATCTAGCTTCTCTCTCGAGTCTTTTCTTACGACATTTTGAAGCAGCTAGCCTGTTCCTAATTCGCTTTCTTTCTCGTTTTAGATGTTCTTGCTCTTCCATATCTGTGATAAAATGGAAGGGAGGGAAGTTGGGTATAGGATCATAGTTTGGATATATCGAAAGAGGATCTTGACTATTCATATCTTCTCCATAAGGACTTATATAACCATATGATTTGGAGCGAGCAATTGAGTTTTTAGCTCCTTGGAATAATGTTTGTAAATTATCAAAATTTGGAGTTGTGCTATTTTGTTTGAAAAAATCGGATGAAAAATAATCATTTTGGAGAGATGGAGCTGCATTTGTGGGGTCAGATAATTGGAATTGTTCTTTAAAATGAATACTCTGTAGAGCTTCATCAAATCCTTTAGCATAACTTTCCTGCTCTTTCGTAATATACTCAGTGTTTGAGTTGTTATTTTGGAACTCACCTCCTCCATTTGGTACAATAGATAACGCGGCCTTTGTATTATGTAGCTCTGATTTAACTACATCTACGTTGGCATTCGTTTCCATTCTACGGGAGCTGACTATAAATTAGTTTTAGATAAGATTATTTAATTCCTTGTACGTATATGTGATTTTATAGACAATCATATTTGATATATTCTTCCCATTTCTACCAGCTAAGAAAGATGGAACCGAATATTACGAGTATGAATTCAATATATATGAGTGTGATCAGGCCAAATCGCATTCAAATTACTGTTTCTATCCGCTATCTCCAACCCTCGATATTGGATGTGTAAAATATTTATTGTAGTGCCATGACCGTATGGTACAATACTCATAGTTATCAAGTCTCACGGAAGTGAGGGTCACGCATTTATAAACAATCTCACTTTAAATTTCCTTGAAAATTGAAGTTTTACAGTTATTCATAACCAAATGAACGCCATTATAAGGTGGGTAGATTTTGTATTAGCCATCTATATCACTTCAAAATTAGCTAAATTCAGCTGATCTTATAAATCTCACGGATAGATATTGATTTGTACAAAAGTTGACAACTTTAAACATACAAACATAATCTAGGATTAATGTAACAATATAAACTGTTAATTATACGAATATTATTTGTAACTTTTGTGTGTATACTCTGACTTTATACATGAATTGAAATGAAAAATATTGGACATAATTAACATTATGAAGTATTGTAACCATTTATTATATTTTCGCATTAGTTTATTTAGTCTTTTATACATACAATGAAGCTACAACAAATTACATTAATATTAATGGCTAAATATGGTATCATATATAAAGATGGACTCAACCATGAAATAATTATTAAGTTTGAGCCAACGCACAACGAAATCGTGTCTGACCAATTATCCATATGGCTTGTAGGTTTAAAATGATGATTATTAGTAATGCATACTTCTATGCATTTGTTCTAACTCACATACAAATAATGTTAATGAATTAAAATACGTATAGATTAAGTCATGAGAATGGGTAGTATACATGCGACTGTCAGATTTTGGCAACAGTGAACAGTTCTCCATTTGGTCATCCGTAAAAAACGTAACAAAAATACAAAAGGTCCAGCTTTCGGTAATCCATACGTAAATAGGGTATGTACTATGTACCAGTATTTTCTTCATTCAATACAATCTCCCATATTACCCCACGAAATAGAAATAGAACGTAGTTATAGAAAGGTTTAATATATGTTATAATGATATAAATGAAAGATAGCACATACAGTTATACTAAGAGTGAACTACTGAACAAAGTTTAAGAACTGTTTGCTAGTTAGTTGCCTCCTCTTAGCCTCAGTACCAGATGAAGAGTGCTCTCCTTTTGGATATTGTAGTCAGAAAGAGTACGTCCATCTTCTAGTTGTTTCCCTGCAAATATAAGTCGTTGCTGGTCGGGAGGAATCCCTTCCTTATCTTGAATCTTTGCTTTTACATTTTCGATAGTGTCACTGGGCTCTACCTCAAGGGTGATGGTTTTTCCAGTAAGGGTCTTGACGAATATTTGCATTCCTCCTCTTAGCCTCAGTACCAGATGAAGAGTGCTCTCCTTTTGGATATTGTAGTCTGAGAGAGTGCGTCCATCTTCTAGTTGTTTCCCTGCAAATATAAGTCGTTGCTGGTCGGGAGGAATTCCTTCCTTATCTTGAATCTTTGCTTTTACATTTTCGATAGTGTCACTGGGCTCTACCTCAAGGGTGATGGTTTTTCCAGTAAGGGTCTTGACGAATATTTGCATTCCTCCTCTTAGCCTCAGTACCAGATGAAGAGTGCTCTCCTTTTGGATATTGTAGTCTGAGAGAGTGCGTCCATCTTCTAGTTGTTTCCCTGCAAATATAAGTCGTTGCTGGTCGGGAGGAATTCCTTCCTTATCTTGAATCTTTGCTTTTACATTTTCGATAGTGTCACTGGGCTCTACCTCAAGGGTGATGGTTTTTCCAGTAAGGGTCTTGACGAATATTTGCATTCCTCCTCTTAGCCTCAGTACCAGATGAAGAGTGCTCTCCTTTTGGATATTGTAGTCTGAGAGAGTCCGTCCATCTTCTAGTTGTTTCCCTGCAAATATAAGTCGTTGCTGGTCGGGAGGAATCCCTTCTTTATCTTGAATCTTTGCTTTTACATTTTCGATAGTGTCACTGGGCTCCACCTCAAGGGTGATGGTTTTTCCAGTAAGGGTCTTGACGAATATTTGCATATTGAAGAAATGTAGTTGTTTTTTGGTTAGATTTGGATTTGATAAATACAATCAGAATATAAGTAGCTTATATACAAAATTTAGAAAGTGTAAGAAGCTTGTAGAATAATCTAAAACTGAGTGAATATAGCAATTATTGTATAAAAATAGAACTTGTATCCTGATAAATGCTACGTACAAATAAACTGTTATGAAAGTAATAAGAAAACATTGAGAGGATGAATTAAGATACACTATTTTTAGAACTAGCTCAACTTGAGATAATTTTAGAACAGTGATATAACTCCCATCAAGTGATTACGTAATACAAACACTTCCAATATACAGAATAGAATACATAACCAATCTACACTGTATTATTACTAATATTATCAAATTTCTGGATATTGGGTAGGATTGAATTAATTTATCTTCACATATTATTTCCATACCCAAAATTAGCTAAGAATGTAATACAAAAGAATTTGGAGTTTGGCGCGGTGAGGGTTCACATTATTTAACAGTGCTCGACAAATTCGGTGGTTATAGCACCAAAAAGTTCTTCACTCTGTATATCACCTACAAGTGTATTTAAGTTTGATAGAGTATAAAGTAAATACTTATGATTAATATAAACAAACACGCGTACGAAAAGACTATAATAAATTAGGAAAGTTCAGCAAATTCTAAAACAAAATTGCTTTTAACACTTTTGTACTATCTCAAAAGGTGGAGGATAAGGCATGGGAGGTATAGGATTCTTTGAGAAGTAATTGAAACTTAGTATACTATTCACTTCATCAAGTTTCTCTATACAATAGTCCAGCATTTCTCTTGTATGGCTAGCCGACAGACAAAAGCGAATTCTTGACTCGGTTATTGGGACTGCAGGGAGAGCGGCAATGGTGATAGCGATTCCATTGAGAAGCATATACCTAGAAGCGATGGTTACTTTCCCAGGGTAGTTTAATAAAACTGGTACTACAGGAGAATGATCTCCACCGGCAACGACGTAGCCTCTCTTATAGAGCTCAGTACGGAAATATCGAGTATTCTCTGCCAGCTGTCGTATACGTCTCTGACCGTCATTAGGATATCTATCATCTCTACCCATTATTATCCTCAGACTTGAGTATATCTGCATAGCTACTCCGGGAGTCATTGCAGATGCATAGTTAGTGTGAGTTTGTCTACGGATGTGAGACACTACAGCTTTGGTAGAAGCGATATAACCACCATGTGCTCCAAAGCTCTTAGAGAACGTGCCCATCATTATGTCGATCTCGTTTGCATCGCTGCCCCAGTACTCAACCACACCTCTACCTGTAGGACCCATTGCTCCAATGCTATGTGCCTCATCTAGCCAGATGTAGAACTTGTATTTCTGTTTCAGAGCTATTAAGGAAGGAATATAGGATATAGTACCTTCCATGCTGTATATTCCTTCTACTATTACTATTATCTTCTTCCAAGGCCTTCTTGTTTTAGGTTGACCTTCTATTACAGCCTATAAGTATAGGAACGGATAAACACCAACCTCATGTGTGCAACGATGATATATGTTGAAAAATCTCAAATCTCCGTAGTCTGTGTTGACTTAAATTCTCCAAATTAATTTTAGTGTATTATTGAAACTATATTATTCCGCTAAATATCCATTTTAACAAAGAAAGATAAATTGAATTTTACTAATTTTGTTATTATGTTAAAATGTCAAAATCGAATTCTACGTCCCTGTTTACCCCTATTTAACAAGTTGAAGCTAACTCTAGGATAATTTAGAATTGTTCACCAAAAAGGTGTGAAAATATGATTAATCATATGATAAATCAGTGTGTGTATATATATATATATTTAATAGAACGTATTGACCAATAGAATAGCAGTACTACGTCAACCATTTTAGAACTGAGGCATTATGAAATAGTATTAGTTGACACAGTAAAAATGCCGGATAAGTGCTGATAGTGCAGTGTATTATTAGTATAATTATATTACAATAAATAAGTACATGTATTACAAACTTACTTTTCGTAGTTTCTTTTCAAAATCCACCATATCGTTGTGATTGAAAGTTTGAACTTTTACTCCACCTAGCTTACTTCCCAAGATGATAGATGCATGATTCAATTCATCACTCATCAACAGACATCCTTTTCCTAGAATAGCTGGAATATTACCAGCATTTGTTATAAACCCCATACCGAAGGTTATAGCATCTTCCTTTCCTAGGAATTCTGCTATAAGATTCTCCAAATCTGTGTGTAGCTGTATAGACCCTACTTCTGATCTTGTAGATCCCATGCCTATTCCATACTTCTCAACTGCGGATTTCGATGCCTCTGCACAAGGCCCTCTATTCTGAGCAAATCCTACATTAGAAAACATTGGTAAAGTTTGTTATAAGAATAATGTAACAATCACTATTGGTAACACAGAAATAGTTATCATATAGTAAGGTTATAGTAGCAAGTAACTTACCCAAATAATTATAAGATGCGAAATTGAGTGACTTTAAAATTCTCCCAGTTTGTTTATATGTAGAATGAAACTGAGTTTGCCTTTTTCTCTCACAGATTTCTATTTCTGCACTAGGAGTGGAACACAATGGCCGACACATAGTGTCGTGAGCATAAATCGCTATATGGCGTATGTAAAACGCAGTGAATCCATCAACTATTGGTTGAATTTTAGCTGCGATATTCTTTTTGCTATCAAACTTGGTATCACACTTTAGATAGCCAAGTAACCGAAGGAAATCACGGAAATGACCTGCAGCAAATACAAGGAAAAAGTTGAGCAACGTCATGAACATTGTATAATAGTTGGATCTCATTTTTAGTTGTCTGATTTTCAATTCTTCTGCCTTCACAATCTTTATCGGTTCATTGCTCTTCTTGACATTGGGATTACTGTTACTCCTTACCTTCTCCATATCTAAACTCACTTGTAACGTAAATAATAATATACATTATTTTACCAACTATATATTCTAGGACGGACATATTGACATAAGATCATCAGGTCACATCGCATGATCATGAGTAGGAAACATATATGGTATATTATCAAGACCATGAGCATTGCACGATTGTTTAGTTGTTTTAACAACCAAATTGAGTCTCTGTCGATAGTACGTAGGGTGATTTCCTATTATTTGTATGAACTGATTAGAAATTGACATTATGAAGTTCAATATTGTCTATTTCCTGAACACGAGATATTGAAAGTTTGTTGTATTCTTGCAAAAAATTGTCTTAAAACCTCAAATAATGTGAGGTGGACAATCAGTATCCGTTTTGCTTTATAATTAAGTTATTATAGCAAGCATGATCATGATTGATATGTATAGTCATGTGCTAGCCTAACACAGATATAACGAGCCTATTCTGTGAATCACTGAATATTGCTAAAATTCATATCGCTTACATTTTAAAACTACAAATTTTAGGGAGTTACGTAATAGATCTGGGACGTAACTAGAGATCACAGACCCGAGGAGTCAAGGATGGATATTTTCCTCAATATGATGGCGATTACAATAGGGAGATGAGGTAACGCCCGAAAAAGCGAGGAGGCAGGCAATTTGGTAGTTACGGCCTAGAACATATACAGATGAAGTGAGATATATCCCATCACAGTGATCCCAGTCAGTAATTTGTGTTACAGCATGTGCGTTAAACCTCATAAACTTGAGAGCCGCACAGATAAACTACAGAATATCCTGAATAGATAACGAAATGTGTATAGTTATTTTAATAACCATAACTTGAGTATGAAACATATTAAGTTTCCTTACAGCAACACAAAATATAGAAAAAACACAAAGTTGGGAACAGTTCATGAGTAAATACAGAAGGGATAAATATTAATAAAAATAGGTGTAGGATTTGGACGATAAAGCTAAAATTCTAGTAGAGTAAATGAGGAGTTAAACAGGAAGAACGTATATGAACTAGTCGTTTATCAGTTATTTATTCAGGTTATAAAGTTCTTGAATTGTTCATGAGGAGTAGGAAATGGAATGGGAGGGATGGGTCTGTTTTTAAGGAAAGCGAGCCCAAACATTTCGCTTACGTCATCGATAGTATGGAGACAGTAATCTAGCATATCTCGGGTGTGAGCTGCTGATAAGCAAAATCTTAATCTACACTCTAGGAGAGGTGTAGCCGGGTAACCAACAGTTACTATTCCTATACCGATATGCATGAAAGTCCTTGAAATAATGTCAAGCTGATTTGGCGTAAATATTATGAGAGGGACAATAGGGGAATCATCAGCTCCATAAACCACAAGACCTCTCTTATAGAGCTCAGAACGGAAATATCGAGTATTCTCTGCTAGCCGTCGTATACGTCTCTGACCGTCATTAGGATATCTATCATCTCTACCCATTATTATCCTCAGACTTGAGTATATCTGCATAGCTACTCCGGGAGTCATTGCAGATGCATAGTTAGTGTGAGTTTGTCTACGGATGTGAGACACTACAGCTTTGGTAGAAGCGATATAACCACCATGTGCTCCAAAGCTCTTAGAGAACGTGCCCATCATTATGTCGATCTCGTTTGCATCGCTGCCCCAGT
This sequence comes from Oopsacas minuta, assembly GCA_024704765.1. Lineage (NCBI taxonomy): Eukaryota > Metazoa > Porifera > Hexactinellida > Lyssacinosida > Leucopsacidae > Oopsacas > Oopsacas minuta. The sequence continues at coordinate 568,365 of JAKMXF010000133.1, read as the reverse complement.
ACTCAACCACACCTCTACCTGTAGGACCCATTGCTCCAATGCTATGTGCCTCATCTAGCCAGATGTAGAACTTGTATTTCTGTTTCAGAGCTATTAAGGAAGGAATATAGGATATAGTACCTTCCATGCTGTATATTCCTTCTACTATTACTATTATCTTCTTCCAAGGCCTTCTTGTTTTAGGTTGACCTTCGATAATAGCCTATAAATACAAAGAAATGTATTATTTCATTCTATTCCATTGCTAAATGGTACATACCTTTTTCAATTTCTTTTCTAGATCATACATATCGTTATGTTTGAAGGTTCTAATGTTAGCTGTCCCCAGTTTAGCTCCCAGTACAATAGATGCATGATTCAATTCATCACTTATCAACAGACATCCTTTTCCTAGAATTGCCGGAATATTACCAGCATTTGTTATAAACCCCATTCCAAAGGTTGCAGCATCTTCCTTTCCTAGGAATTCTGCTACAAGTTTTTCTAGATCTCTGTGTAGCTGTAGAGACCCCATTTCTGATCTGGATGATCCCATCCCTATTCCATACTTCTCAACTGTGACTTTTGACGCCTCTACACACGGCCCATCATTCTGAGCAAATCCTACGAAAAATAAACGGTTATCATAAGTCACTAAAAGGAATGCTCAAAATATGTAACTGTATATATTCACCTAGATAGTTATAAGAACCAAAGTTCAATGCTTTACGGGTTTTACCAGTCAGCTCGAACAATGGTTCAAATATGTGATTCCGTTTCCTCTCTCTGATCTCAAATTTAACAGAAGGACTCCCTGTAAGCGGTGTGTGGAAGCATGCATTAACCGGTAGGAATACATTACGTAGATAGAAACCAGCATGTCCATCTACAACAGACTGGATACCAGCTCTTATATTTTTCTCTGTATCCACTGGAAGGTAGGTACTATTAGCCGGTAGGAACCAATGGACAAATTCTCTTACATACCCAGCTAGGTAGATCAATGCGTATGTAAAGTAGAACCGGAATATATATAAGATATGCAATTTGGGGTGGCTCTGTCGAACATTTGGTTGGAAATCTTTTGCTTGTTTTCCTAAGTTATGTTCGGAGAGATTTATTCTCGTAAATTCATGTGCGGTAAATCGTTTCGTAGCCATCGTGTTAAGATATCATCAGGTTAACTCAGATTAGCATTGAATTTGTATTGAGCTATTTCTTTCGAAATATTTTTGCTAATAACTCAAGCAAGGGAAGGCGGAACGTAACATATTAGTATTATTCTGGTCTACAAAAAAAGCTGGAAATTCACGTTTCGCGGGACATTAGCTCATCAAATTAATGTCAGGGGAAAATCATGACCCTGCCAATATCGGGACAGTTGGCAAAGATGAAATTGTGTCAAGGAAGTCATTTAATTTAGATAACGGAAATAACTATTAATCTTATAGATTAATTAGTAAATGAACCTTTCATTTAGAAATGTATACCCGTACAAGAATCTAAACTTGGACAAATTACAAATGGTCTAAACGAATGAGGATATGAACCAGACATTCTATATATGCTCATAAGTATCCCATAAAGCTTGATTATGATGATAGTTACAAAATAGTTTGTAACAAAATACTGTTACAAAATAGGTCAAATTTAAAGTAAGGTAAATGGAGTAAGTTACAAAGTAAATATCTGACAATATCTTATTACAATATCGTAATTGTTGCAGCAGCCAAGTGCTCTTGCTATCGTGTGGGTTTGAATTGATTCAAACTTATGGCCATACATTTCTCTCAACCATTAGGTATTATTGGTATGTATGTAACTACGCCTACAAGTCGTATCTGGAGCTGGAGGCGAGAAAATCATCCAGCTCATACATTTTGCACTAGCAGTACACATTTTCAGAGTAGATATATGCCATGGAAAATTTTAGCTATTCAGATTAATGAGAATATTTAATACAAATATAATTTGAGTACAAAGCTAAAGAGTCTAGTATAGATATAATAAAATAAAAAAAGAAAGTCACTAACGACTTTAAATATAAAAGAGATCTAAGGTTATAAGTCCATACTCCAACCAGTTGTTAGTTTAGTCCAACAGCTGATACCACACTGATGTCAGCTAGACAGGAAGAGGGAGGTAACTCTTTGGAGTATACAGTAATCATCATTTTATATCTGCCTTCTTTGAAGAACTTCAGATAATGCATCTCATTCACAGATTCTTCAGCAGCTAATTCACCTATTACGAGCTCGAAACCTTGAGTAGAAGATTTGATACCGTGTCCGATTATCTCGACATCATGAAGTGCGGTTTTTAGCGGATTCACAAAAGTGAAATTAAGATTGAACGGCTCGTATGCCCTCACAGTGTCAGGTACAGTTACTTTAGGAGGGTTAACAACAAAATGATAGCTACATTCGCTCAGTATTTTCTGGTTAGTCTCCTTTAATTGAACATACACATATGCCATTATGAACGGCTGATCGTGCAAATACTCCATATATTTATCAGGTTTCAGCGAAAAGTCCATAGCAACCATGTCGCGAGCATGGAATTTCTTCCATGGATGTCTAGCCTCAAATATTGACTTGATAATATGCCCATTGTGACGTACTAGAAATGCTTTAGCTAATACCATTGCTTGGAACAGCTGAGGTGAATTATTAGACACTTCTATATGACCAACGAACTCGTGTCCAACTATAACATCTTGAGCGAGAAATTCAATCTGAACTTTTTGATTTATGACAGCTAATTCTTGTGCAATACTTTTACTATGTGCCTTCTGGAAACGCTCTCTTTCCTCGAAACTACCCTCTCTGTACTTGTAGAGACCTGTTATATCACTTCTGTCCATTTTACCTACTGCCTTAGTGCTGATATTTCTACCTACAATATTGGTGTCACGAAATATTTCCTTAAAACTACCATCCAAGTTCTTTATATAGAAGACATGATCTGCGTTAACTCCTCCATAGATACACTCTGTGTCGAATGGAATTCCAATACACCCTTCCTTGACTGCAGACAGGCTAGCGGGACCGAGGATTGACCTGCCGGATTCTTGGGGAGTAGAATCAATAACTTGCCAACCAACAAGTGATACTTTCTTTCCATTAAGTATGGAATCGCTCAGATCAGTCCTGTTAAGCCATAATTCAGTCCAAGTGTGAAAGTTCCAGAGAAAATCTCTGTTCTTCTCTTCTATCGGGTTACCGTTCTGATCCATAAAGAAATCCACCTGCAAGTCTGATGTATCAGTGACTGTATTAATGTCATGAGCAGAGTTATAGTTAGTGACAGGACGAGATGGAATACCAATTCCTCTCAAGAGTGAGCACAAAACAGCTGTGAATACCCAACACTGTCCGTAGCGGACTGATATAGATGTCTCTAGGTATTCTTTCAATATCTGAGGAGTTGTCCTCCAAGAGGCAGGATCTTTACCGTGTCCGTAGTCTCCAGTCCATTTCCCAACTAATATCTTATCCACCAAGTATTTGGCGATAATTCTAGACACCTGAATAGGGTTAGTAAGCTGCTCATGAGTAGGTTCACTCTCTTTGAAAATGCGAGACAATACGGCCAGGACTGATTCTTGATGTTGTGCGAAGAACCATGGACAAGGCACTAAGTTAGACATCCAAACAACTCCACGATCATTCTGCACATACTCAGCACGTTCTGCTTCATCTTCAAGGAAGACGAGCTCATCTTTATTCCAGGGATTGAATGCTACGAATACTGAGTGTTTAGTGCTAAGAGTCATCTCTTCGAATTCTGAGTCTTCTTTAGCAGGAATCAAACTGATCAATAAATTCTCATACAAACCAACAGGAGTAGTAGCAGATAGAATAGCTCGTGCTTTCAATAGAAACTTACTAGTAGTTTCAATTTCAATTTCAACTTTCATTTTGTCATCTTCTGATACGACTAACCATGCTTCCTCTAGCTTCATCTTAGTTAGATCAGTATTGCGAGATTCTATATTGAATTTAAGAGGGCAACATCTCCTCACTACAAGGTATTCTCTGGCTAGGAATTCAGTAGTACATTTGTAATCAGCTGAGTGATGAAGCTTCTTCAATTCATCTACATCAAGTCTCAGCTGTATGTTCTCCAGCTGGGCTTGTTGCTGGCGCTCCTTCTTAGTACTGCCGTAATTAGCTGGGTCACGAGCCTTGGATTTGCTCTGTCCATTACACATTTGTTTGAACTTTCAAAGGAAATAATAATAATATAAAATAATAAATGAGAAATTCGAATGTTGTGTAAATTATATTATACTTTTGGGGATTCACGGCAAATACTACGTATTTAGTTATTTTCAAGACCTCAATCTGGCTTCATTAAGGCATGTGTCCTCCATATAAGTCTCCAGTGTAGTGTCTCATTGGTAGGACGAATTGCCCCGAGACCTAATTTCGGGAAAAAGGCACCCTTGGCCTAGATTTTTGCAATTTTGACCACTAATAGTTTTCGAGTTGTGGCCATGCAAAGTGGTCGAGGGAATACCTTTCAATAAATTACGCAAAAGAGGCCCAATAGAAAATTCAAACATAGCATTACAATACAATATAAACTTCTAATATTCAACACAATCTATAAATATAAGACCACCATACAACAATAGCGAATAAGTACATACTGATAACAACAAGTGTGAGGTAAGGCCATTAGTATCCTCTCCAATAAAAGAGGCAATTCTAATTTATCTAATCAATGTGAGTTACCGTTATGCAGGGAATAGTCAAGATTGATATGTCCAAATGCATTATCGGTAGGTTGTGTGTTAGACTGAGGTTCTGTAGGGAGGAGAGGGTCCTCATTGGACATGAGGATTAGAGGAGAGATAGGTGGGTGGGTAAGGATAGTAGCTAAAGGTTCAGTAGAGGGTCGAGGATCAGTACTGGGTAGGGTTTTACTCTGTTTCTTGCGTATAGGATTCTCCTCTAGAGGTCTACTCCATAGGTCAGGATCTTGAGGGACTTTACCTGAAGTGTAAGCTCCAAAACTAACAAAATCACTGTTTGGATCGTCTCTACTCTCAATGTTATTATGAGTGTGTTCCCCTCCACCCCGCATAAAGGCTAGACTAGGCATATTGGGTATCCATGGTTTCTTATCCTGATGGTTTTGACTCTCCCTAAGAGCATTCTGCGTCTGTTCCAATAGTCCCTGTAGTTCTAGAATGATGTGTTCCTTTTCAGAGCGATCAGCTGTTAGTTCAGAATTCAGCTCCTGTAGAGACTGTATCTCTTCATCTTTTGAACGAATCATCTCCTCATAAAATAATTTCTGTTCACGTTCTTTCCTCAACAATTCAGCTAGGTTATTTTCATCTTGCAGTCCTGGGTTAGCAAATCTCAACCTCTCCAATTCGTCAGCTACTTGACTCTCAGGTGTTTGTGTGTATTGAAGATACGGAGAGAAATTAATCACCAAATGAATCTCTCCTGGACATGAGAAGTCCTTGAGACAGAGTAAGAAGTCAATTGAGTTTAGACATTTGAAATTTTCGCTGAGTATTTGACCGTCTTCTCCGTGGAAACAAGAACCAGACTCATAATACTGTGAAACCAAATTACTGTTACCCGCAAGGATACTGTAATATTCCGCGAATCTCTTCTCGAGCAGAGCCAGTCTCAGCCAAGCCCTGAACTTTGTAATAGGCGGGGATCCAACACACATTTCCTCAATAGTTTGTATAGATTGAGTCTCTAGCTTGAGGAGACGAAAACTTTGACCTTGCTTCTTGAAGGCTGATACCACACTCCAAGGTGAGAATGGTTCCTCTGGTCCAAACCATGAGTTCTTCTTATGAGGGAGTAACCGATACAGGAACAAGTACTCCACGATAACACAGAAATTATTCAAATGCTCGTTGTCATCGAGAATACTCTGGAATGCAGATGTATCAACAAGCGATTTGATACACATCCTACACACATCGATAAGATTACGCTTATGGGTATCACCTTGCGCTTGTTTCAAAGTTAGCAACTCAGATTGTGTCATAAACCTGGGATCACTCCCGGTAGAAGATCCGGCAGAAGAATCATGAGTGGGTGTGGCACTCCGTATACTATTTATATCCATCCACTAATTATATAGAAATAGTATTAGTTACATATAAGAGACTATTATGTATATGTAAATACTGCCTAATAAACTGATTTCATATATCAAGAGATTAGGAAAGAATTCAAAATTTGCAGAAAAATTTTATCTGATTTCACACTGTATGGTAGAACAATGAGATATTAACCTTATTTTGTCAATGAAACCATATTTTATCAAAATTTTAAGAATTTATATACGTTAGCCTGCTTCAATAGAAATAAATATAAAGTATCAAATTAATAGTCTTAGACTACAAGTTAATCATGTGGCGTATATTCTTCTCCACCCATTAACCACTTGGTTGAAGGAGATAGCCATACTTCTAATAGCCATGAACTAAAAACCTGATCGGTAACCAGTAGGAAATTATAGTTAATTGTTCAATATATGAGGAAGAAAACTGTATAAAGTATTAGATATGAAACAGCATTGCAAAACGTTACAAACCGTACAAACCGGGATCGGACTGGACCGGTACTTTTATGCCTATGATCTTGCTGTATCTCAGTTATACTAAAATAATTTTAGTGGGCATAGAAGTCGCTTTCTGTACGAATTAATCTGACCATTACTTTAGGGAATTTCTATATTAGAACATAATTAATAATAGCAACACACGAATAACATTATAGTGATCGATTAGCCATTTAAATGATAACTTATCCAGCTATTCAGGAAGTAGATCTTCTCCCAGTTCTTCATCTCCAAACTCATCTTCAGGTTCCTGTTTATGAACTCTAGCAGATGTCCTTGGTCTTTGTGGTGTATCTCCCAGAGGATCAGTATAACCAGAATCAAGATTATACTGCTTTCTATTTCTCTCGGGTGTATCATTTCTCACACCACCAATAGGGAGCTTAGAATTAGAAGTAGGATTCTTTGAAGTCCCTCCTCCTCCAGACAGTACTCTCCCTTTAATCTCCCCAGAGTTCTCACGAGATTCACTCCCTCCTCTCTTCCCACTATGCTCTCTCTGCTGTCTCAGCTCTTTAGCTCTCTCAGCCCTCTTCAGCCTAGCAGTATACTCTGAACCCTCCTTTAAACCCAAATCAGTACACATATGCACTAAGAACTTAAGACACTCTGTGTTTTCCGGGAACTGTTCGTTAATGTCCTTATACATCTGTAGTGCTAACTGGTAGTTCCCTATTCTTCTATGACAGCTAGCTACCATCAGTCTCCATCTGACTTCTCCTGGCTGGATCTGTGTAGCTCTCTCAAAGAATATTATTGCTTTCTCTACGAACTGAGATTCCATATAGTAAGCACCTAGCCACGATATATTACTTATATCAGATGGGTAGTATTTATAGGCTTCATAACGATATTGAAATGCTTGTGACATATCGTGATCTCTCTCAAATATGTCAGCGAGGCGTGTTAATACGTCTGGGTCTGTAGGTGTGAGAGAAAGCAGCTGGAGGAACCATTCCATTGCATTAGGTATATCATCCATACTGTCGTATAGGTCTGCTATCATAAAGAATACGTTAGGACTGGAGGGAAGTAGAGAATGGAGTTTGAGAAATACTTCTAGAGCTTCTGGGTATCTGTTCTCCTGTTTATAAGATACTCCTAGGTTATGCAGAGCCTCGGTTAGAGTAGCGTCCATGCGTAACGCCTCTTCAAAGTGAGAAATAGCTCCCTTATAGTCTCCCTTGTTGAATAGACAACACCCTTTGTTCACCAGAGCATGAGGATTATATCTATCCTCCTTAATAGATTTGTCTGCATACTTCTCAGCTAGATTCATATCACTCTCATGGTAGTATAGAAAAGCTAAATTGTTGGAGGCAGTACTAGCCATATTGCTATCCTTCTTTTCGAATATTTTAAGAGTATCCATGGCATGGGTTACGTCTTTGTTCTTAAGGAATGTTAGAGCTTTACTTATCTCTAGTTCACAAGCCAGATGTGCATAGGGAGATAGTTTGACTTTTTCAATACACCAGTCGTAACCAACAGCGAAAGAGGGCGCGATAACAGGCGCAATGACCTTACCAGCTGATAGGATGTATCGTTCTACTGTTCCTTTCTTCTCCTTCTCCCATTTCGCGAGGCTATCGTCTTTAATCACTTCCAGCAGTAATTTCTGTTGAGCATCCGCATCAGTAGCGAGAGCATACTTTTCATCATTATCCAAACCAATCGGGATCTTAACGAGACGTTCATAAGCTCTTTTCATCTTTTCAGAGTCTCCAACAGCAAAATAAGTAAGAATTAGATTATACACAGATGTATGACAAGGCACTTCAACCATTGCTTGTTCAAACGAGGTAATAGCGTCCTGATATCTACCCATAGACAGTAGAGCAGATCCTATATTCTTTAGGATTTTAGCTCTTATGTGTTTGTGATGCTGATCAGATATTTGATCTAATGCCATTTGGTACATCTTAACTGCTTGTAGGTATTTCTTCTGAGCAAAATATACATTACCCATATTCACTCTGAGACGGCTTCCGTTATTGAATAGTTTGTTCTTTACTATCATAAGGTAGGCGTTAAGTGCTTCGGAGTATAGCTGGTTAGATCGGTACTGGTTAGCTAGATTGAATAGGGCATAGTATGTGAGGTCTAGATTGATCTGATCGCTGAAAGAAGCTTGATCTCGTTGTGTACAGAGTATTCGTTCCTTCCTCGCGGCATCTTTCGCCTTGTCCAGTGCCTCCTTATGTTGTCCTCTGCTCTCTAGAATAGCACTCTCCTCCAGTAATTCATTTATCCTCTTTTCTAACAATTTGATTGCATCTTCAGGAGTTTCTTCAGATTTATCCTTGATGGGTGCCATGGTCTGCTCATTGAATCCAACGATAGCGGGTTGACTGGTTGTACTAGTGAACCCGGCCCCTCTGATCGCTGTCATAGGGCGTGCGGGACCCTCCCTATTCCCAGCTGCTGTCCCTTCCGGAGCCCCTTTCGCCGCGGTATTAGGGAGTCCTCTTGCACTTAGAGCACCAGGTAGAGGGGGTCTGTTAGCATAGCTGGTCTTTACTGCTTTCTGAAACCCTTCGTCTTGATCTAACATGTCTAAATCAAGATCTTGATGCTGAGCATCTTCAAAGATGTACAAGTCATCTTCATCATTGTCAGGGGCTAGATGCAAATTTTGCATTTGGCTAGATATTGCAGAGAACAAATAATACGCAGTGTATTTACCAACTTGTACAGATAACAATTTATCGACGATGTAAGCTGGTATTTTCTATTTCTATATACCGAAATAACGTGAGGTGAAAGTACCCATAATATTCAACAAGACAGACTACGACCAGGGATAATATCAATGAAGATTCAATCTCTTTCCTGCAGCAACATAAATTCTTAGCACCTTTTAGGGAACTTGATTAATTAACAGAGCGGAACAGACTCAATGTTGTCTCTTAATTAAGAAAAGGGGAAGTCATGTAAAAGACAAATAAATAGCCTGTTTTGCAACATGATAAAAAACAAACCAGATAGAAGAGGAGTTGTAAACGTTTGTGAAATGTATTAAATAAGACACACATAAATGCAACTAACAAAATCCATGAAGAACTGCTTCAGTAATTTAATCATACATTATTGAAAAATATATTAACATCTCTTATGAAGAGCGTACAAGTTCGGATTTCTTGAGTTTTGAGATTGAGGGAGAAGTTGTGGCAGATTTTGTATTGGGTATCAATTGGAATTTATCAAATTTGCCATTTCGGATTTTACCAAAAATATTCTGAGATTTCAACTTAATCTTCTTCCTTTTCTTAATTTGACCAAATTTTATTGTTTTCGCTAATTTAATATCTTTTGGGTTTTCTGGCAACAGTGGTATATCAATTGAACATTTTTCCTTCAAGGCTTGATCAATTTTCTCCTGTGCTTGTAACTCTCTCTTTTCACCTCTAAAATGTTTCCTAATTAGAGAATTTACCGCATAGTCTTTGTCCATACACAGAGAAGATCTATAAATTTCTTTCAAACTTGGGTTATATGATTCTCCCTTGGTTTTATCATCAACTACATGCTCCAGAGCATACATAGGGTCTGTATTAATCTTCTCTTTTTCCTCGCTATCTCCTACAGCTATCGTTTCTCCCTCTACATGATTCCATCTCTCATTCTTCCGTGAAGCGCCAGAGATTACTTCGTAATCAAAATTCTTAGGATCAGTTTGAATTTCGAAGTGACTGTCACACAAATGACATTTCATACGAAACTTATAAATAGGAGTAGTGTAATAGAATCCAGTTCTTGATTTCTCGGCATTATATCTCACCCCCATGGCTACATGGCTCCCACAGCCCTCACACCATATGTTGTAGGGTAATTCGAATCTAACTATCATGATTCCTTTGTGGAGTTTGCGGGCCCTGTCGCGGAGAGGGTGCGATTTCCTGAATTTATTGATGGACCCTTTGCTTGGAGACCATTCGGGTGGGTAGTATTTGTTCACTGCCTTCCTCTCTGCCATTTATCTTCTAATAAACTGGATAAAAATATATATTATCTTCGTTACGATATCAAGAATTAAAACAAGGTATCTTTATGTTGATAATTAATTGTACAGTATCTGAATGTGTGAATAAGTAATTAGAATTTGTGGTTCATAAATCTCCAGCAATTCTATGCATTTTTACGTAAGCAGAGCCATACAATTTTATACGCTTGTGACATACTCAACTACCATTTGAGAGTCAAGCATTTGGAAGAATTGTTGTAGCAGGTTTCTAAAAATTCATATCAGTTTTGGGATAAATTCTCAGCTAACATTTTGTAGTTAGAGCACAAGGAGAGAGTCACATTGTAGCTTAGGAATATTATTAATATTATTATTTTATACAAATACATAGTAATGAATATTATTAATATGTCCATTAATTATACATGGACTTTTCTTTCATCTTATTGCCAAAGATTAGAAGAGCATGTAATACATTGAGATTCCAAGTAAGTAACCTTCCAGATTAATAGACATCTAATCTGAGTGTTATTTCAGAGAATTCTGGAAGCTTACTCGAAATTTGATAAAGAAAGCTCAGTTCAGATCAAATAACTAGACAGAGAGCAAATTCCAATATCTTAGCATTCAATGAGAAACATTACATTACACGCATGGATAGTTATTCAATGGAGTACAAGAATTCAGGTAAAATGAAATGAATAACGAAATGATATGAAAAGCTTTTCTTTGGTACCTTAAACATAAATTCTTCCGTCATTTACTATAAGAATTCCTATTATTCAAGGTCAGATATTCACACCAGTCAAATTTACTATTCCATTATTGTTAATTAAAGTTACTAATAGCTCAATAACAGATGATGGATAGTCGAGGGTTTCAGGATTTAAATCGGTGTAATATTTCTTGATTCGGATCATAGATTTATAGTTCCATGGGAAACTTCTAACATAAGTTATTATAATTATTCCGCAGGAATTTATGGCGGTAGCCCGTAGGAGTTGGTACAAAACATACACAGCATAACCTGACCAATTCAATTTGCCTGCTACTTGTATTAAATATCTGTAAGTTTAAGTATACTATGTTATACTCGTGTTTTCGCTATATCCCTGTAAGCGTGTTTTCACTCTTCAGTCTAGGTTAATTCTCATTAAGAACATTAATGTAACTAACACCTGAATTAATGATTACCAATCAATGAGAAATCACTGATAAATGTAATGTAATGCATTCTTATACGAATAAACATATCAATACTAACCCCGGTTTGAACTTTGTAGCTATAGCCTATCTATGTATTTCCTAATATGTTCAGCTATTCTGTCTACTAGACATTACTTCAGATTTCTAGATTTTATTGTCTACAATAAGTATAATATAAATTTTCCCAAATGATGTATGAAATAGAGTTCGTTCCAGGCAATTTGTCCTAATATACAGATACCCTGATTAAACCAAATTTTGTGTACATTATCATTGGGTGTGTATCCTTCTTGGAAAAGTGTATCGATTAAGCCGAGTTGACTATGATTATTCCTGCAATATTCCTGTAATAGCCAGGTCATAACTAGTGTATTGTTCGTTATATTGCTATGATTAGAAGTATGATACATCTAGTATTATAACTTGGAATGAGTAGAGTCAATATTTATAAAGAATAATGGTATTACAGAATATCAGCTGGTTAACACGCAATATATTCAATTGGTAAAAAGTTAAAACTATGATACTGCTTGTAGTAAACATTAAGTTTTAGATAATTGGATAAATTTGATAAAATAGCTTCACAAACATGATGTATCCCAGAGTTTATTAGATAATACCAATTATATCGGTATTAGATGAGAGGCAGATATTATAGAATAGAATAGTTATTAATTTGTACAAATCCCCATTGTTCTCTCTCAAGAGAGAACTAAGCAATCGAAGGATAAGTATCTTTGGTAATACATTGTAAGTGCCAATTATAGATGCATAGTTAACGTCTAGCCGTGTCTATGTATCAGTTATTGCCAAATTCTTATAAATCTAATCAGCAAGTGAGATAGAGAGTTCAGTCATGTTTAAGGGACAACTCTAATTGAGAGAACTATACTAATATAACTAGACAGGTCTGTAGAAGACATATACTAACAAGGTTAATTATTTCGCCAAAAATAGCTTGTAATATTTGATAGATAGAGCTGTCCAGACAAAATAGACAGGGAAACAATTGAATAAACAAAGTCCTTTTAACAAAAATATTCCTAATCACATTGGGGTTATCTGTTTAGCCCCAGCTCCTTCAAGACAATACAACCAGATTCTATAGGATACATAGTTTCCACAAATATTCCAAACTATAATACACTATGATTAATATCTGAGACATAAATATTTTTTTATGTAATGTTATGGATAATTACAAATAAATTTTGATTTTCGTGTCTAGGCAGATGTCCTGAAAATAATAACCAAAAATGGTAGCTTAATAAAATTAGCACAATCTTTGGATAGTATGCTCAATGCGACCTGTACAATGTCCAAGTGTTTTATCAGGTGTTCTCTATGGACGAAGAAACATAATTGAAATTCAAAATAAACAAAGAATAAAGTAATGACATGTTCTCCCTCAAACTTAACAAATTACTAACATTTTGCCATACACATGAGAAATGTAGATATTACACTAATACTGTTTAATCACAATAACTCAATTATACTTAGGTTAGAAATGAAATGTTTTGAACGAGGGTTCATTTGTATTTACATAATATTTAACACATAAAACCATATAAAGTTTTATATCAAGTAAAAAGAACAATAAAATTTTTCAATTAGAAATTTTAACAATAATTATTATCGCAGAAAATTGCGATATCAAAGATGGAGTGTGTGAAGCCAATGTTAGTGATGATGAAGATGCGCGATTTTGTAGATATACTGACCTAATATGAATTGGTCCACAATTACTCTACAGAATATTATAGAAACAGCTGAGCTTATTAATTGGGACAACTATCGTGTCAAAATATAACAGGATAATGTATATTAATCAAGTTACATGTTAAGTGTAATGTAATTGGTGAATCTACGAACAGGAGTCTTATACAATTAGATAAGTTGTTTCACTTGTTTGCATAAAGATATATCAAAGCAAATAATCAAGAATACCACTTAATTAGTTAGGAGGTTGAATATAAATAAATTATAAGTGGAATGTTGACCTGGCATAGAAGTTGAAACCAAAGTTAATTAATCATACTATCAATTGCTGATTCAGGCGATACAAAATTTGGGTTTTAAATCGCGTTCAGAATACAAATTATGGAAATAATTAGAAATTAGTCTGATTCTTCATAAAATTATCGGAAACACTGCGGGTGATATTAAATTGGTAAAATAATCAACTAATATATTAAATGAAATAAAAGTAATTACATTCACGTGTAGAGTTTACCAGCTTGTATGGCAGATATCTTAAAATAATCTTCACTCATAAGACCTTACTTCTGAGATATTTCATCTACATTTATCCAATCAACTAATATATTAATCAGCGAAAATACTACACCATAAATGAATGCGATAACAGAGGAATAATTGCTATCTCTACTTAGCTAAACAGTGCAAAGGTAAACTGAATATATTAATTCAAGATGGAAATATTAGTAAAATGAATTAACCATAGAAATATCCAATAATTGATAGAATAGATTCCGAATAGAATTGTTAGTTTCCAGTGAGCAATTGGAAGCCGAACTATTCAATTCCAGAGATTCGGAAATAATTATGTACGAATATTTTCTAAGGATTATTATTACCCAACAACAAGTAATAAAACGAGAATTACAAAGCCATACGATAAAATTTTTACATAAAATGTAAAGGGAGGTGACTTACTTACTATTGCCTACATTCCATCAGTAAATTTTAAATAACTATTCATGAGGAATGGAACAATATACATAAACAATAGCTTGAAAAGTGTAGTATGCTGTGGTCATTAAATAGTCTATAGGAACACTTAAGAATAGCTCATTCAATAAATTCTAAAAGGCCACGAGAATGGGAGAATAGTTTAACCAGCAATTGGAATTCCAATAAATAATTTATAGCCAAAATTTAATTACTCAAATTTTCATTCACAAGATGGATTCTTGAATAATTTCATCTCTAACGAGGTCATCAATGTGGTTCTGTGAATAGTTTAATACATCTGTCAATACTTTTCTTGTGTGTTCTCCAAGTATTGGGGGTGGTAGAGCAGTGCTATCCGAATCCTGAGCTGAAAACTGTTGGTTATTATTATCATAGAATTTAATCGGTGAGCCGACCACTTTTAACTCTCCAGCAGTTGCATGCATACAAGTTTGTATCAAATTCATTTGCATAATATTTGGATCAGAAAATACTGCTTTAAAATCATTAACTGGTCCATGTGCAAATGCAACCTGTCTCAACACTATCCCCCATTCACTATTACTCTTCATTTTCATTTTGTCTTGCATGAGCGAAAGTAGCTCTAACCTATTCACTACACGATCTTTATTCGTCTTAAACTTCGCATTATACTTAATTTTTCCCAATTCTAATACGTCGCATAATTCAAAGAAATTTTTATCACTGACACAAGCCAATACATAGTAGCCATCAATTGTTTTGTAAGCTTGATAGGGGACTATACTGGGATGAGCTGAGCCATATTTCTTGCCAACTTCTCCCGTATTTAGATAGCTAGCTGCAAGAGTTGATAGTACAGCAAGCTGAGAAGCAAGAAGATTACAGTCTATCCATTTACCATTTGAATTATTCATTTCAATTTCTCTGAGAGCAGATAAGATAGAAATATTAGCATATAATCCAGTTATAATATCGATAAGAGCAATCCCAGGTCTGATAGGCTCTCCCCCCTCGGGACCTGTGACGTTAAGTAGACCGCCTATACCTTGAGCTAACAGGTCGAACCCGGGGCGAGTTGCGTATGCACCGGTCTGGCCAAATCCAGTGAGAGAACAGTAAATCAGATTAGGATTTTTCTTAGCAATAGAATGATAATCAAGATTAAATTGATTGAGTTTTCCAGGAACAAAATTTTCAATAAGTACATGTGATTTTGTAGCTAAATCTTGTATAATATTCTGGCCCTTTTCAATGGTGATATCCACTGCAACGCTCTTCTTATTCCTATTGATAGCCAGGAAGTAAATACTCTCAGGGCCTAGGAAGGGAGGGCCCAACCTCCTTGTCTCGTCTCCAACAATTGGACGTTCGATTTTAATAATCTCAGCCCCGAGGTCTCCGAGAATCATAGATGCATAAGGGCCAGCTAGAATGCGGGTGAGATCAAGTACTCGTATGCCTGACAATTGTTTCAGCATACTGCGAGACTAATGGATGGAATTCTATAAGTGGCCAGATGGTAGAGTTTAGTACAGCGTAATAGACCATATGCATTGAACTGATAATTGTTATTAGGAAAAGAAGTAGAAACATTACATTGACAGTAATAATTATAGTACAAACAATAAATTCTCCAGTATTGCACCAAATAGTGAGAGAGATTATATCTACAATCGGGTATTATACCACAATGGAAAGTACAATTGTATTTGTAATTAGCACAAAGAGGCAACAATTGAATCAGTTGAAACAGTTTAAAATTATTTTGATATGCGAGATTGTAATGTCCATTTAGTGAGCAGATGGTGCCATGCCTTATGAGAATTTTAATCAAATTGTCTCAAACATTATCTAAGGCAATTGGAATGTAGTTAAATATTCTATTCTTAATAAGAGCATCGCAATTTATTGAATTGTCAAACAGATAATAAAGAATTATAGTTGATATAGTCTGTAAATGCAAGATATAAAGAAGGTAAGTGAATTGAGATAATATACTTATAAAATTTTGACACTAGTTACGGTTAGGTGGTCGCGAAACACATTTTATAATCATAACTAGAGGATCTTCAATTGAAATGTTGTGCAAGACATTTTTGTGTAAAATTGATCAAACGACTGTCTCTTTTCGGTCAGATGGGGGTGGAACCGGACGCAGATGTTTTGGTCGACAAACTCTAGGACTGTTCTTAGCTGATAATGCTATTCCTTTATTTTGAAGTTCAGCTTCGATTTCCCCTGCTAAGAACCCTTTGGATTCTTTTATGTTTAATCCCTCTAGCAAAATACGGGTATTAGAATGACTAGATGATGTTGTGGAGTAACTATCCCCCACAGAGGGCGTCCTAGACAAGGAAGAATGAGTTGAAGTAGTGCTCTTACGTGTCTCAATATTCATTCTAGTCCTAGACCGTTGAAAAGTTTGTTGAGAGCTAGTAATTGAGATGGTATCATCTGAAGAGTGTATTTCATCACTAGATTTATAGTTTCTGAGCTTGCAAAGTAGTGGAGAGGCATCGAATGATTTCCTGTTTATATTAGTGGGAGGAAAGGTGTTGATATTTGTACTGAGACGTTCTACATGAGGACTGTTACCCCCGAGACAAGAGGACTCAGATGGTGAGGAACTGTTTGTAGAAATAGAGCTACCTCTCCTGGTCCAACTTGGAGAAGTGTGGCCTTTCCTTCCTGTCCGTCTACGCTTTGTCAAGCGAAGAAAATTATTCTCTTTTTGTAGAATATCTTCCTCTTCACCATCACTGTCTTTCCCGTACATGAGTGAGTAGAAGTTAATTTTCGGTGTAGGCTGTTTTTCACCTATAACAGCTCCCCGTATGTCTTCAACCCAGAATTCACAGTTAGCTTCACTCTGTGTTAGAACCAGCAATCGCTTCGTTTCGTAATTCTCCTTACAGATAACTTCAAATACTTCCATACCGCGCTTGCGGACAGTAGCACCTCGTAACCAGACAATACCAAGCGGGGTATTAGTTGGTTGTCCCTTGAAAGGACTGGGAGTGTCCTCTGTTTCAAGCTCTTCACAATTGGACCAAGCTAGGAAAGGGGAAGCTTCGTGGTTGACGAATAATTCTAATTGACATTGGATTAGTGTAGGTTGTCGTAAATGATCATGTTTCTTAGAAAAATTTGGACTCCCACTTGATTGGAAACTGTTGAAATTCCAAACGTGTTCTGAAAGTTTTACTGTTTCTTTGCGAAAACTCTCGCTTAGTCTTGTGGCAGATAAAATAGTCTGTCTCATTTGTTGACCTCTCTCACGGTCTTCACTTGATTTCACAATACGCCTCAAAGTTTGCATCGTATATTGAAAATGTTGAATTGAGAAATAGAATAAGTATTAGAAGATAGTATAATAGAAATGAAGTATTGAATCATTAGCTCACTGAAAATGCAACTGTATTTATATCTGAGTATATGAGAAGAATAAAATAGAAGTATACCATGGTTGAAGCAACGAAAAATATTAATAGCATTATTGCAGATACGTATACGAAAGTGATGAGATTGAAGAATGTATTACTTCTGATGTGAAGAAGCCAAAACAGGAATGTTGTTTGTTGTGTTTATGTTGCTGTTTTTGGGCTGGTATAAGTTAATACTCATCACAATTTATGAGCAGCGAATTAAAGTCTGGAGTTGAAATGAAATTGGCAGTACAGAAGTAAAGGCTACTGAAGTATTTGTGATATACAAAATATTAACAAATCACGAATAGCATTGGAGTTCAAACCACATTGAGCTACATTTTGTATCAATGCAATAAGTATACTTCTAAGTGTCCATGTTGCAAACTCAGTGGAGATATAGATTTGAAACTACAATATTGCTGAGTTGAGGCGACAGACATAAATTCCTAGACATTGCATTACTCACTGCAAAACATAAACACTTATTACCAAACAATCAAGTTTGGGGACTACATTGATCATACCGATTACTTTCAATCAAATTAATGATCAATGAGCCAGATGCGATGATTGATACGCTTTGTCATACTTGGAGCATTCAATACACTAAGTGACTGCTATGGTTTTACAAATATTTGCACAGTTGTATAATTATGCAAGCTGCAAGGAATATAGAGAGCCGACAAATGAATGTATAGAGTATGATTCATCCATTAAGTCAGCTCTAGACAATCAACCTCTTCATATACACACTATAGTATAATAAAATTAAACTATAGCATGTATATGAAGAGTTTCTGCGTAGCCTTATTTGTATTCCAAGCAGTGGCGGCGGACGGGGGGGCGAACGTGCGGTCGCCCCCCCTCCCGTCACAGAAAATATCCAAAAGATTTGATTGTAGACTTACTACTAATCGGTCAAATGAAGCCCGCTAACTGGAATTTGTAAACAATTGTACTTAATGAATAACAATATATTACTATTGCTTTTCTTGTTATTATTGAAGACTTACTATAAGCGAGTAAACATAACAAAGTAGTCCTGTATATATTATTATAACAATCAATTTTAACCAGTTTTGTTACTGCCATTAGAAGAATTTTTATACGATGAAGCGCAAACTTCGTGACTTTTACGATCCACAGCCTGTAGGCATCTAATCACCAACGCCGAGACAGCAGAAACAGAAATGACCGAAATGGTAGCCACAGGAATCACAACCCAACGATGACTGATGGAGGTGCGACCACGAATGACATTGGAACTGTTATTGGAAAACTGCCGAGTTATCCGATCATGACAGACTGAATCTGCCTAACAACGCGTTTGTGCCCGCATTGGTATTGATTGGCCTTATCAAAACAGGACAAGCAAAGGAAAGGCCGAAAAACTTAAGTATTTGTCGCAGTTCCTATTACACATAAACCTACTTGAGTTCAATTTTTTGATATACTATAATATGTAGACAGTCTAGCACTGATACAATATTCCTAAAGAGTATCCTCTCAATCCAAAATGTGAGTGGATGATTTACTCTACACCCTAGGCGTGAATAAGTAAACAATTAGATCCCTATGTATTGGCAACCACTTTGACCGCCCCCCCTTGAAGAAATTCCTAGCGCCGCCACTGATTCCAAGGAGGCAAAACGTAGGTTGTAGACATAATGTGAGAATTATATGATTGCATAAATCGAATAGTTCTACCTACGAGAACCCCACCCTGACAACACTGAGGAATGCAAAAAAAGATCCAAGAAATAACTTCCAGTAGAGTAAATATAATTTCGGGCAGAACAGCTCGAAAGACGAGTAGATATTTGATAATAAATTGACAGAGAGTGAATAATAAAATGTCACTATATATTTAACAAATTCTAACTAAATCAAACTATCCTATGTGAATGTCAACATGACTACTTGAATGAATGTTAACAAATATTTACAGTATCCCTGACGAAGCATGCTTCACACATTAGTTCAGGTAGCGTCAGGAGGGATAACGTGTATATATATAATTAATTTCAACTCATAATTAATTGACATGTTCTATTTTTGGTGGTTCGACAGAGTTCGCTAGAGGTGGGATCGGGTTAAAGCACGGAGCAAGTGGATATAATTTTCTACATTTCTCTCTATACTCCTTCAGCTGAGTGGTACATTGACCAAAAGTTTTACTTTCAAGCAGTTTACAGACTTTAACACAAATCTCCAGTGTAATTCCTTGTAAGTCATCATCTAGTGTTATGATATTCTCTAAATTTTGCTCAAGATTATCAGGCTGTAGCTGATGCATGGATTGTATACCAGCTACGATATGTGGTAGAGAGAACTGATGTTTACTGAGATATTCATTTGTATAAGTGAATGGATCAGAACCTGCTAACATTTTTGATTTCTCCATAAATATTATCTTGGTGATCAATGTATTATCCATATCTGGTAATGAAGATATCTGTAGTACAAAATCTATTATGCAGGTATGTATAGCTGGGTTGTCAGGGTCTATTTTCATTCCTCTCTTTATGGCTTGTGCCATCAATAAATATTTATGTTTACGTTTGTACACTTCATATGCATGTGTGTGTGTTTCTATGCGTCCTATCGCGAAATTTTGTAGAGGTGTTATAAACTTCATCGCTTCGCCTAATGGGTCAGCAGTGCTTGCTAGTTTGCTAGGTTCGAATTTGTCTTGTTCCTTATCATCTGAAATAGAATCATTCTTTCCTACATCCTGACTTGCGGTTTTACTTTTTTGTTTGTTCTTGGCTTGCTCTTTCAACTGTTTCTTCTTTTTCTTCTTGATCATATCTTGTGTCATATGTTCATCAAATTCTTCTGATTGAGATTGATAAGCTCTGTCATGCAAACTTACGTATATTTCTATTGCCATTATCGCAGCCTATGAGAGAAAGCGTGTTTTCAAGAATTTATCATATCTAGACTGCAGTTAGTCATAATGCACTGGATCATATGAGCAATTGTTGGAATTATGTACATTCAAACAGACCTCCAAGAACCTTCCTAACCGGAGCACCTTTTTCCCAAAAATTCAAATCTATTTGACCGTTTTCAGCTTATTTACCTAATAATAGAGTTGTCATTAGTTATACTCCATGTTAAACACCTCAGAGCCAAGTAACGAACCGGCGAAATCACTCATTAAAACATTTCCAGTAACTGTTTTCACAAAATTACCTTCATGACCTCAGTGCTTCGTTAAACATACATCATGGCTACCCTAGTGTAACTGAATTATATCTAATAACTTACTTGAAAATAGAACTTATGGCTGCGGAGGTTGTCTTCAAATCTTAACAAGCTTACATAGGAGGTTAGTGTAGTTTTACGTATGCAGTAAGCATGGAAATCAAGCTGATCCTCAAAGAAATCTTCAAAATGACCTGCTATCTGGTGACAGCACCTAAGAGCATGTCCTCTCTTATCTTGCCGTATATAAGTTCTAGCCAGCTCAATTTGAAACCAACTGGTTTGGTAATCATCCAGATGTTCTAGTGTACTTCGACCTTCTCGAATAAACTCTGTCATTCTCTCAATAGCTAAATCAACCTGGTCAGCTCGTAATAAGTACTTAGCGCATTTGTTGTTGATAAACCGATCAGCTGTGTCTAGACTCCGACCCTCGTCTATAACTTTAGCAGCTTCTATTGGATCTCCTGCTCGCTTCATTGTACGAGCCTTCAGCATGTAAGCCTCTATATGTGTTGGAGTGTGTTCTATCAGTTTGTTAATCAGCTCCAGGGCTGATGAGTGTTTTTCCTATATAAAATCACATGTAAATGCTAGCTAACCGACATTCTGTAACGGACTGGTGATTGAATCCCATATTAACGAGAATAGTATACTTATAACTCGATTTCAGATAACTCCAGGATTCAATAACATACAACTAGCATCACTCACGCTAAATAGGATTGTTACTGACGCAATTAATTAATTAGCACACCTTGGATGTAGAAAGTATAATCAAATACCATTCTTCTTGCCATTTGTAATACAACAAAGTAGTAATGAAGTGAAATGTATAACGTAATTATTAACCAGAAGAGACACAATACTGAATATACAGATTAATATATGTTGATGGTGGATTACGATATATAAGTAACATAATGGAAGACATTATTACAAGACAGAATGATAAACATAGCCGAAACATTAAGTAACTTAAAATGAATATCTACTTATTTGGCTAAAATTAGTTCAGATGAATAATGTCTAGAAATTAAGGAAAATTTAACTTTCACTCGCTGGTAAAAGATTAATTAATAATAATTACCTGCCAGTCACGTAGCCCCGCTAAGAAATAGAGAGTCCATGAGTATGTTGTAGGAGGTTCGAACTCTCTGTCATCTGGATGGAACTTACAATTCTGCTCTAAGTTCAGCAAATACCCAGTAGCAAGCTTATCCACTAGAATAGCCTTTTTTGGGTCACTAGCACACATGAATTTTAGTGTATTCCAGAGAGGAGGCATTCCTTTGTTGAGATTCTTACGCAAGAACTTGTCTAATAGTCCCTCCAACTCTGGGCCAATCGGGAGTATAGACATAGTGCGTATGAGGATTATCTGAGATCGATTGTGCTTCTCTTTCAACTGACGATACAACTCCAATTTAGCTTCAGAGCTGAATACTTCTATGCATTTCTCTAGACCCTACAAATAGACCCTATAACTATTTGGATACATCAGTTATAGAATTATCATTATACCTCTACATAAGCTATGTTATCCGGGTTAGAAGCAAGTAGCTGTGTGTAGAGACGTTGAGCTTCAGATCGTCTATTAAATTCTATTAGAAGCTCTGCTTTAGTCTGCCATAGCCATACTTTATCAACAATATTCTTAGATTGAGACTCTATAAAAGATAGAGCTTCTTCCTTGTGACCTGCTTCAATCAGTAGATGTAGTTCATAGCATCTCATCTTATATAATATAAAGTATAAAGTGCATCAACTTATATCGAAGTCTGAAATTGTACAAATATGGTTGGAATCCGAACCGTCAAAAGTAATATAAATTACATTGGTTATGTCAATCTAATTCCCTGCTTCCATATGACAGAGAGTTGACGGTATAAATGAAATTAACATATGTTTTATTCACTAACTAATAATATAATAGGTTACCTCACTAGCTGCAGGATCTGGTCTGTTAGGTGGTGTATTAGGATCCCCCTCTGTACCTCTACACGTAGATAGTACTTGTAGAGCAGTTTCATAGTCATTCAACAGGTGACAAGCCAGGGCGTAACCAATCCAGGAACCTCTACGACCTCCATTCTGTATTAGAAGTTTGTGCCTTGTATCACAGAATCCTTCAAAGTCACGGATATGTACCTTTGGAATGTGTTTACTAATAAATCATAACAGTTATAGAGTCTATATGATATCAATACTAACTTGTAATATAGCTAAGTCCTTCAACACAGTTTGGTTGTCTTTTTCAATTCTCAGTGAATTTACATATGCCTTGATAGCTGTGCCGAATTCCTTCTCAGACCGATGCACCAGTCCATACACATGCCAGCAGACATGACTTTGCAGATTGCATTTTAGCCCTCTCTTAACTTTGTCCAGAGCTTCCTCTTTCTTGCCTAAATAGTTGAGCAGGAGACCTTTCATACACAAGGTTTCTCCATGACGTTCGCACTTAGGATTCTGTAGAATTTGTTTGGCGTATTTTAGTCCGGTTTTGTACTGCTTTTGTTCATAAGCTCGTAAAACCTTTTTGAAGAGGCTAGCTTCTTTCTGTGGTAACTTCTGATCTGCTCCAGACATTCAGTTCCACACTTTTATAAAAGTATAAACCAAAAAAACTTTAATCATACAAATAATTGCAATGAAATATTTGAGAGTGTAGAATAAAATGAACAACGTATAAGAAACCTTAGAGCCTTGAGTTCATGGACCCATGGTAGCCCAGGTGCGACATCAAGGGGTCTAAAAATTTGTATTGCAGCCTATGGGAGGGCTCCACAGAATGTGTTAAAAACTCAAAATTGGTATAGGGGATAACTTAGAGTAACAATTCTTTTTGATAGAAATCATGGAAAACCAAGGATATGAGACCTGCTGAGTAGGGAAAGATTGTCAACATAGATTATCACATCGTATAGATCGATAAACGGTTTAGTTAGAGTAATTACGAGTATTTGAGATAATTATAGCATATAAATATACAGAAAATATAAAGAAATGCAAAACAGTATACACACACATCTGTTGTATACGTATGTAAGTATGTATGTAGTGTTAAAATACATGAATATATTAACAAATGAATGCGTGAAAATCCTTAAAAATCGAAAAATTACATTTCTTTCTCTTCATAGTATATGCCAGGTTGTGATGTGTCAATTTGTGAAGGTTGTTTAGGCTCGTCAAAGCATGGAGGTGGTTCTCTCTGGTAAGCTGTAATATAGTTACTGAGATCAGGTATTAATTCATTTAATTTTAAATAAACTTCTTCGAATGTCGGTCGGTCTTTGGGTCTAGAATTGATTAGAAATTTCATTGAAAATTTACAAAATATATCCTAGATACAGTTGGCCTATCAGCAAGTCGTTTGCACGATTATACGCGAACTTGATAGAGCATTTATTTGCAATACAAAAGGTCCCTCAAAAATATCTTGACATTAGGCGAATATAGGTGTATATATATTGCTAATGAGCAAATTGTAAATAGGTGAACATCACTGCAAATCAGGATAGTAATAGACTTACTCATATTGCCAACATAACATGAGAAGAGAGTGTAGCTCGTAAGGACAGCTCTTGGGGCAGGATAGTCTTCCTCCATTGTCCAATAATCTGAGAATATCAGGACCAGACATATTCTAATACACAAATAATAACTCAAATCGAAGACAACAAATAGCAATTAAATCCGTATTCACCTTAAAAGGTTTTTCTCCATAACTTAATATTTCCCAAGCAGCTACACCAAAGCTCCAAACATCTCCTTTACTTGTAAATGTTTTATAATAGATACATTCTGGTGCATACCATTTCATCGGCCATACACCTAACTCGCTAGCCTAGTAGAAACATAATTCTCATAAAAAAATATATCATTAAAATTACTCAAAACAATTTCAATGCAAGTACGTAACCAATTAATCATCAATCAGCGTGAAGGCTGGTAATCCAGCATGAGTGGGCTAACCTTTTTTCTAAATTTATGGCTAGCCTAGACATATCATAATGATTACATAATAAAGTGCAGAAACAACAATAAAATATAATTTTTCCTAATTTGGTATTGTAATTTTATTTCCTCCAAATCTTAATAATCTTATCTCTACCTCCACTAGCTACACGCTCTCCGTCAGGACTCCAGTCTACTGCAAACACTTCATCCGCGTGACCTGGTAGATCTACCCATAATTTCTTTGTTTTAATATTCCATAACTTTAGTGTACTATCAGAACTCCCGCTACAGAGCAATCTACTGTCTGCAGACCAAGATACTTGATAAACAGGACCTACATGACCCCTTAGAGTCCCAATAAACACACCGGACAATCCATCCCATAGCTTGATAGATTTATCAAATGAAGCACTCGCGATTAATCGCATGTTAGGTGAGAACTTTACATCATTAATAAGCTGCTGGTGTCCAATCATTCTAGCAAGAGATTTCTTACTATCTGTAGGGCTCCAGAGAAAAAGAGTGAAATCATCAGACCCAGACACGAGGACCTCCCCTCTGCTTCCCTTCCCTCTCACATAATTATCAAGAGCTACTTTCTGTAGCTCATTAGCTGGTAGTGCTCCCATGTCATGACGTGGTGCTCCTGGATCATAACTACCCAGACGTATTAGATAGTCAGTATTAAGAGCTAGGGTATTGACCCAGTGAGCATGACCAGTGAGTGTCCTACATATAGTCCCATCTTCTGCTCTCCATACTTTTACAGTCCTGTCCTGTGAGGAGGAGTATATCAACCCTTCTCCTCCCCATTTGACACATGTGACACCAGCTGTATGACCAGATAATACACGAGCACATGAGAAATTAATACTGTCCCAGATACGAATTGTAGAGTCTTTTGAAGCACTCACGAAATAGCGACAGTCTCCATTCATATGCTGCGGCTCCCAACATATCCACGTGATCCACTGAGAATGCGCGCTCAGTTTTTGCTTAATAGCCTCTCCAGTTGATGGATCCCAAAGTGAGATTTGTCCACGTTTACAAGCAGAAGCGATTTTACGTCCATCAGGCGACCAGCTGATTACAAGAATCCAATGGTTATGACCTTTACAAGTGAACTCTGGAGTTTGTGTTTGTATGTCCCAGAAACGTACTGTACTATCTCCTGAACCAGAGGCTAGTCGGGTACCATCAGGAGAGAATGCTACAGTTATAACAGCTTCTGTATGACCACCCATTGATGCAGAACATCTTGTTACAGCCTGTACTCTGAATGTGGTTTGTGGAATGTAGAGTATTTCTAGAATATTCTCACTGTCTCGTGTCTGAAGTGAGTTCAGAGTTTTACTTAATGTTTCTCTTACTTCTTCTCCTTCAATATAGAACGTGTATATCTGGTCATCATCTTCTCCAAGCAAACCGTTACATGTCTGGTTCAATTGTCTGACTGACATCTCCTCTGGAAGATCAAAGGGAACACCAACAAGATGTCCATCTTCACTTTTGAACTGAGCTAGTATTCTAGCTTGATTACTCATGTCTACCGAAGCCATTTCTTCAATAATCATATTATTAGCCATTATATGTTGGGAAATGTGCAAGTCTGAATATATAATTAAGCTAATTTAATGCATTAACATTGTTACTAGAGAATAAACTGGTATATCAGATAACTCGTATAAAGCTTGCAGATA
Source organism: Oopsacas minuta (assembly GCA_024704765.1). Taxonomy (NCBI): domain Eukaryota; kingdom Metazoa; phylum Porifera; class Hexactinellida; order Lyssacinosida; family Leucopsacidae; genus Oopsacas; species Oopsacas minuta. The sequence goes on along the minus strand of JAKMXF010000133.1, from coordinate 541,630 downwards.
TGACAAAAAGGAATTCCTCGTATGTATAAATCGTGGTTTGTATTATTAGCCTGGATTTGTGTAATCTACATTTATGTTTGTCCCTACAACAAGGTTGAAGAGAGTTTCAACATACAAGCAGTGCATGATTTGATCTTTTATAGTTGGTCAGATTTAGAGGCATTCGATCATTTAGAATTCCCAGGGGTGGTGCCACGCAGTTTCATAGGACCTCTGATACTATGGGCACAAACAATACTAGTGAGTCAATTTCATATACCAAAGCCTTACCTACAATATTATGTGAGATGTATGTTGGGATTTGGTAACCTATTAGCATTGTATTTGTATGTCAGTGGTATTGCTAAACATTTTGGAAATAACACAGCGATATGGATGTTGATAATCACTGCATGTCAATTCCACTACCTCTTCTATATCAGTCGTACTTTACCTAACTCATTTGCATTGGTTCTATGTCAGCTAGCATTCTCAGGTTGGATATATGGTAACTCAGTACTCCTGGTTATATCTACACTATTCTGTGTACTGGTGTTCAGAGGTGAGTTAGTCTTGCTATTAGGAGTATTGATTCTATACACGTTAGTTACCAAACAGATGGAGCTAAGGAATGTATTAAAATGGTCGTTTGTTGGAGGAATTATAGCAATTACTTCCACTATACTAATAGACTCCTATTTCTGGGATAGATGGGTGTGGCCTGAAGGAGAAGTGCTTTGGTATAATACTGTCCTTAACAAGAGCTCTCAATGGGGAACTTCTCCGTTCTTATGGTATTTCTACTCAGCTCTACCTAGAATGATATTAATCGCTCTTCCATTGTCCATATTGAGTTGTTATTACGATATAAGATGCATTAAATTGCTATTCCCTGCGTTATTATTCATTTTCCTATTCTCATTCCTTCCGCATAAAGAGCTACGCTTCATTATCTACACAGTACCTCTATTCAATGCTGCAGCAGGTAGAGCTGTAGATTATATACAAAATATAAAAGAGACTACAGGGCTAATAATGAGAATAACTTGCATAGGAAGTTTGTTGATAAGTTTTGTGATAAGTATATGTTTCCTGTATGTATCCAAACATAACTATCCAGGAGGTGTAGCATTCTCTAGGCTACATGACATGGGGCCAGGTAAGGGTGAGGTCAGAGTACATATTTCCGTGGAGGCAGCACAGACAGGAGTGAATAGGTTCGGAGAGTTACATGACAATTGGGTGTACTCGAAAGCAGAGGATAGTGAAGAAGATACAGACTTTATGAAGCAATTCTCTTGGATTATTACAACAGAGGACAAATTTGTGAAGTATCGCAACATGACACATACACTGGAGGAAAAGATCGACGGATATGATGGAATTTATTGGAATAGAAGAACTCCGTTCATATTACCTAAAATTATCTTTAATACCAAACTTGTTATTGCAAAGAGAATTCCGCATATATAATTATAATGTTATCTATTGATAATATAGTGTAATACATAGAAATAAACTTACTTTATAGTAATCTGATCCAATGCCGAGAGCCCGTGACATGCCAAAGTCACTGATTTTAACCTTAGTTTCATCTACCATTAATACATTTCTTGCAGCAAGATCACGATGTACAAATTTAATACTTTCCAAGTATCTCATTCCCTAAATTATGACAAGTAAATGCTGTGCTATAAGAAAAGTAATTTTGAAAATAATTATTTACCTCGGCGACTTGTGTGATGACGTTAAGCATCTGTGAAAAAGGATACATTCTAATCGATATAATTCATAAAACTAGAGAAATAGGCAAGTATTAATTCAGACATACGGATGGTTCTGTAGATATACGTTGACAGGACCGAGATGACATAACTCCATGATGAGTAGCATTGGATCTGTGAAACAGACTCCTAATAATTTGACTATATTAGGATGTGAAAGTCTAACCATTGCTTCTGCTTCATCAAGGATTTCTGACTAAAGAAAGTAAAAGGAATTGACAATTACAGAGAATAGGGTTAATACAGAAGAACACGGATAAGACGTACCTCTTCGGGAAATAAAATTTAATGAAGTCTTATCCGAATGTGGATTGTGTTAAAATGAATGGGACTATTTATAATTAAGATCATTAGGTTCGGAATTAGAAGTACAGTGCACGTCTTTGCGTTTACTGTATATAATCGATTTTCCTGCCCTCCAAACCAAATAGTAAATATCTTGCGAGTTAGACAAGAAAATAGTAATAAATAAAAAGGTATAGAATAAACAAGAAAGGGAACTTAGAATAAACAAAGAAACAAACTTAGGCTAAACAAAGAAAGGAAACTAACAGTATCTATAGTTTAGTTACTGTTTCCCATTGACAAGTGTGCTGTCCAAGATCACCAACTCTCACACAATTGCGATTATCGAGCAAATCAAGTGATGAAAGACGTACAGTAGTAGCTTCATGAGTCCGCACTGGTTCAAAAATCAATTCATCAGATGTATAATAATAAAACTCATCAAATGCATCAGTTGTACTACATTTAGACTCCACATAACATGTATCATACCAGACAGCACACCCGACACTAACTGAATTAGAGTCACATAGAAGTTGGTCTACTCCTCCTTCTTCACAAGCCACTATTCTAAAATTATTACTTGGACATGAAAATGCAGAATATTTCCTAGTGGGTCTTTGAGTTAAATAACGGATCTGTGTTACCTCGTGATAATCAGGGTACACTGCAAATGCAGTATTCGTCCACTCACTCATTTCGCAAACCTTATTAGGTTGTGTAGCTTCATTCGAACAATCACTTTCAGGAATACACTCGTCTTTCTCATTTCTCGCATAACCACTAATGCATCGACAACCAGGAATACAAGCTCTAGGGCATGGAATTAAACCCCCAAGATGCTCACATCTAACATCGCATAGACTGTAACATTTCGTGAATTCTTCATTACTTCCAGTGCATTGATCATCTTGACGAGTTAATTCAATATACCCAAAAGTGCAGTTTGAGAATTGCCTACTATGTGATGAACATCCTGGTGCTATATCCGTCTTAGTGCCAGTTGAATACAGATTGAGACATACTTTAACGTAATCCTTCCATCGGTTATTGTTGTGATCACACATGTCTAGTCTGTCAACACCTACCATATAATCCATTGTATCCCCCATCATACTAAGCAGAGTAATATAATGGAAGTTCTTGTTGACATTAAGTGACCGTGTGATCTCACCATAACCAGGAAGTAACTGACCATTCTCAATTGTATCGAGGACATCTTCAGGATGTGTAGCATACTCCATGATAATACGAGTTGGATCTCCTCTTTCAGCTACGTTACTTACCCCAGTTGTTACATTCCTGAAACAGTTCTCCCATATCTCGTATGAAGGTTTATGCGAAGCACCGGTTAAAGGAGACCAATGTGAATAAGGAAATCCAAAATCCGGGTGAGAAGATTGGTCCCATGTACCTACAAACCTAATATCATAAGAGACTCTCTTTCTAGCGATGCATAGCAAAGGAAGACAAGATTGATCTTTGTAAGTCTGAGAATTACTAGATGACTCACACTCAGTACAGGTAGGGCATTTAGAAGGTAGAACACATTCTCCTGTCCCTTCATTCAAGACATAACCATCTGTACATCCACAGATACTATCACAATCTGTAGAAGTAGTGTAACAATTTACTGCAACATTATCACAAGTACTAATACAATCTGAACATACTGCGATCTGATTACGAGACGCATTACACAGCTCCTCTACCCCAGCACTACAATCCGGTATCAGAACACAATCACTTCCTTCCCTAGCAAAGTATGTATCACACACACAAGTATCCAGTATCTCACAGCTAGAACAATCCATTGAAGGAGTAAGGACATCACATGTTGTACTACACGCTGAACAACCTGGTATTTCATATGCTCCTGTACATTTAATAGGACAATCTGATGGAAGTATACAGTCTCCACTTATATGGTCTCTGACGTAATTCCCTTGACATTGACACCCAGGGACACACATTACATCCTCCATTTCAGAGTTATCACTTAAACAAGTTGATTCATAAGGACATTCGTCGTATATCTCATATGGACCGCAATCTTCCTGGCAATACTCGTAATCAACACAATCACCATAGTTATCTCGAACGAATCCTGGTTTGCATTGTGGACCGAAATTACAAGACTCGCAATTCTTGGAGAATGGGGAAGAGCAATCTCCCTCACAACAGCCCCACATAGTATTTCGAGGGAGTTCTGGTAACATAGTGCAGTTAGCTGGTAGAGTACACTGAGACGTAGCTTCATCCATAACATACCCTTCTTTACATCTACACCCGGAGAAACACACTGCTGCACATGCACCATCAATGAAGAAGTTCCTACATGTGGTAATACAGCTTGGGTGACACTCAGAATAAATCATGTTTGGATCTTCACAAGTTTCCTCACCTACAACTGGTGGCTCTGGGGTATAATTTTCATCACAAATTTCTTCATAATACACACAATATCCATCTGTAGTTTCATATTGGTCAGATGGACACACACAACCTGGCTGGCACTCAGCAAAGAAACTATCAATCAGTCCACCGCAGTTAAGAAATGGTTTCTGTTCAATGGAGTCACAGTATACAGTGCATCGATGGTTGCATTCAGTGTAGGTCTGAAAATATGGACAACTTATCACATCAGTCCCTTTCGTGTCACGCTCAAACCGTCCATATCTCCCTTCGCCCTGTCGAAAATCTCTCCCGATGGAGATAGAACACACAGTTGATATAACAAACAGTAAATATATACAGTAATACATATTAAGATACCTAATACGCTAATATAATTATATATATACTATCTCAATCTGCCTACCAAAGCCTAGTTCATGGAGATTATACAGAGGCAATCAACTTAATAGACAGACACGCTGAACCACATATAATTTGCAAACAGATAAAGCTACTATCAGGTTAGTACACAGCCAACATAGCGACAGTCAAGTTCAAGGTTTACAATGATTCTGAAATAGAATACAGAGTTAACTATAGCTATATATAGTGCTATCTAGTTGGAATGAGCAATACGAATTGAAAGGCACGCACCAAACTACGCAATTCGGACATAATTCTAGAAAGTTTACGTCAAATATATCGTTTCCAGCCGCACGCCAAGATTGTACTACACTACATATACTTAAGATTGAAATTACCTTACGATTTGGAACTTCATCAGTTTTAAGCATCTTAACAGCACATTCTATTTTCTTTCCTCCAATTTCATTCAATATTCCTCTCATCACTGAGCCAAAATTACCAATTCCTAAGAAAATCAATATGAATAAATCTCAATCACTGCTTGTTGCCTGTTAGTTTGTCCGTTGTCAAAGAAAGGATTTACGGATATGCAATTTTGAAATTGTCGCATAAATGTGTATATTTATCGCGTTTAACAAAGAAGTAAATAGAATTCAATAAACTTAACGAAATATACCAATATGCTGAATACGATTTTCACACTTTCGCATCAATCGTAAGTATATGTATTGTTGCTTTCATGAATATAAAGTAAACAAATTATCCAAATCTCAAAATATATAGATGCTTAGTAAAACTAGACACTACTAGAAACTGCTGGAAACTGTGGGAAACTGTGGGAAACTGCTGGAAATTACTGGAAACTACAAGAAACTGCTGGAAACTGCTGGAAACTGCTGAAAATTTTATTGTTGTTTTTATGAATATAAAGTAAACAAATTTTCCAAATCTCAAAATATATGTACAGGCTTGCTCTAAACGGCCCAACAGGGGTAACCCAGTAAGCTGAATTAGAAATTGGTATTCTCAAGTTTCTCTTATGTAAATTTATTGTTGTTTTTATACATCTATAGTAAACAAATTTCAATATTGTTGTAGAAACATGCTTTCAATGATTATACTGACGTAATCGCGTATGCTGAGTCCAAGTAGGATATCGTAAATAACATATTGTGAATATTTGTTTACTTTTAGGTACATAAAGTACACAAATTTCGAAATTGAAGTAGAATCATACTTTCAACGACTATACTAGGGTAATCGAGTATACTGAGTCTGAATATGGTATTGTTTGTTTGTTTGTCCGTTAATATGTAAATGTATTTTAGTTTTTATGAATATAAAGTAAACAAATTAGCAAAATCTCCAAATTTACGTAGATACTTGCTCTCAACGGCTACAATGGGGTTGGTCTTAGAAATAATCCAAAATATTCATGCTATATACGTATATTGGTGGATTACAATGTTTTATAATAGATTATACCCTTTGCGTAGTATTATAATACCCACAGGTGCTGTCAATTAGGGGAATAATGGATACCTCGAGTCACAATGCGCCGAGTTAATCGCGAAGCGGCGAGCCTTTGGCTCGTAAGTAATTAAATGAACATACATTACTAATGAGATTACAACCAATATGATAATATAAAGCTACCTAATGTTTCTTTCAGCTCAACTAATTCTCTCTGAATTTCTAAATTTCTTGTCATATGTCTCATCCCCTCGGGAAGATCTTCACGAGGACATACCTCAGATAGTCTACACATTAATCCATCACACTCCTTTGAGTAGTGATCCACAACCTATAAATATATGGAAAGTTTAAGTGATGAGCTAATAATTAATTAATTCTAGAATATGTTGTGGGGTGTTACACTGTTAGTCACAGTACTTTTCTTCAAAACGGTTACCAATTCTTGTAATAATTGTATAGGAAGAATATTCGGATAACACGCGCTTCGGTTAGTACATAGGTCTAATTTTGTTTCCTGTACATCTTATCCGAGTCATATTGTACATATTGAATGTACTAACATACTTGTATGAGATTGTAAAAGAGCTCTCCATCTTCAATAGATAGCAAGCCTTGTCCGTCTGCATGTATTAAATAATGTAAGATATTCCCTCTAAATACCAGACATAGAGCGTATTTGTTAACAGCTTTTTCTCTGATTATGAATAGACCATTTAATAGTCCGAATGATTTGATTTTCCTCTCAGCTTCCTCTCGACTGATAGCACCATGAAACCAAGAAAGGTGTTGAGTTAAGAGAGAGCCAAGTGCCATATGGAACCTTCTTTTATGACACAACAATGCTTTTTCCACTTCGTCTGCCTATTATAATAATACAAATTATGAAAAAAAATACAGGAAAATTTACAAAATATTTCCAAATATAAATGTACTACTGACTTACAGACACTCCTACTTTAATAGCAGCTAGTTTAGCTGCTTCTGTGAGTTGTCTCTGAGGAACAAATTTATAAGAGAGGAGAGGTACACCCTCTTTTCTAAGACAAGGTTTTGTAACTTTAGTGATAAGACCACCTAAATGGTCCTTGTAGTGAGTAACAATGTGTATAGGAGATGAAAACCTGTCCCCTTGGTCTATTGAGTACTCTCCTGCTCCCTCCTTCTGTATATGATAATGTACTACCCCTCTAGTTCCTGCGTGTAATGATAGAACAAAGTCTTCTAGACTACGAGCATTATCTCGAACCAGAAAACATCCCTATATAAAATAAATGCACAGTAAAACCTCCAAAAGTGAATATCTCTAAGAAGTGAACATCTCCAAAATTTACGAGTCTGAATTAAATCGTAAGTTTAATACGTAAGTTTACATATTGTAAGAGTAGTGACAAACCTTCAATGAAGAATCATCCCCAGTACCCATTTCATTTAGAATCTCCTCTGATTCCTGTCTGGATATCCGTCCATGATACCAAAGGTAGTTCTGACTGATAGTTCTATTTGGCGTATTGTCAGCTGATGCAGGGGATAATCCGTGATTTGAGGAAGACCTTAGTTTGGTAGTTGGGGGAAAGAATGGTGGAGAGAGAGGACCAGATGCAGTTACACTTATAGTTTTCATTAGTTCAGTTCTTTTAGGACATGGTGTAGATAAGGTTGTCTCTATGCCATCAGTCATGACGCTATAAAACTCAATCAAATCTTTAAAACGTGAGAAGTTTCTACCTTCAGACAATGACATGAGTCCTTCTGGACTGACTTTAACCAAATAATGGAATATATTTCCTTTAGCAGATAATGATATACTGTATTTACCAGTGAGAGGACATATCCTAATCAGGTATTGTCCATCAAGTGCTCCGTGATCTCTGATAGCTCCTTCTGCTTCTGTCCGTGTCATACGTCCATAGAATCCTGGGATACGACTGTCATCTGATGAGGCTGTCATATTCCGTGCTAACTCATATAATAATTACATAAACATACTACAGTAAGTTCTCGTTATAACCAAGTGCTCGGGACCCTGTGTCATTTTCGTTGTAAGCAGTAAGCGAAGTAAAATCAATTACTTTCAAACTTTAGGTGAAAAGAATCACTTCGTTATTACGTAAGTTTCGTTGTACCCGACTTTTTACTGTATATAAGCTGTGGAGATGAGGTTAAAAATGTTTAAATGGTAGCGCAAAATGATAAGATTATAAATTTCAAACTAAAAATGAACTACAACGACATAGAAACTCTTTCATTTGATTAAATAACGGAATAACATAAGTGATATTACAGTAGTTCCGTAGGTATAGCTGGATAAGTGAACGGGTTGATTAGAACGTATCTTCTAAATCTGTCCCAGTTAATGTCTTCAACATTGTTTCAACCTAAATAGATAGATATGTGAATATTGATGAAAAATAATCAAGGAATTAGTAACATTATTGTGGCAAACATGAATAATATAATACATGTAGTTAAGATGATATGTTGTCAACATTGTCATTTTGCAAATGCAAGCATTATGTAATAGTATATGTAATGTATTCACGGTTTGAACTGGAGGCATCTGTTGCATCTTGAACATGTGTAGATCTCCTTTTGAATCACCAAGTAATATACACTGAGAATAAGAGATGTAATTTTAATGTTATAGGACATAACCTCTCAGAAAAGATTTATTTCAATTACCTCTGAGTTGAGAGTGAAATTAAAGCATGTAATGCCATCAACGGGGCTTGAACTGTGTATGGGATCTAAACTAGATGTATAGATTATAATAACTGATCTAAACAAGACAGAGCTATATATACATATATGGAGATTATAACTCACACAGAGATAGACAGATCCCATAGTTCAAGAGAAGATTCTGTGATTGAAGCAAATAGTGTAGGTCTCACTGGTGACCAGTGAACATCAAATATGTCTTCCTATATTAGCCAGTAGATACAAATAGAATGATATAGCAATAGGTAGACGTATAACGTACTTGTAGATGAGTGAATGTGAAGAGGGAGACTGGAGATGAAGTATTCCATATTCTGAGTGACCAATCAGAACTACATGTCAGGAAGTACTCAGGATGATTAGGATACCATCTGATACGAGATATAGGACCCTGTAACAAGATAGGAATAAAATTGCGTAAAGGATAATGATATGATAATAGCATACAGTATGTCCATCAAATGACTTGAGGTATTGCTCTGTATACGAACAAGAACAGCGATGAATTAAACCATCTTCTGTACCAGCCAAATAACTAAAGGAAATACAAGTAATAGATAGAACATTAATAAATATGCGCTCACATATTAGAGGTTTCTTTAGAGAAAGCAAACGAGAGTCCTGGTGTAAATCTAGAAATTCGAGCACTAGACTGCTTGGTCCTACCTGTAGCTGTAGACTTTTTGTCTCCTTGTTTACTGATAGCTCTCTTTAGAGACATTAGTTCTAACAGTACACGTAAAATGAAATTATTAATTTAGTAAATGTAATAGAGGGTTACCAGTGCATTCAAATCCCTTTCTAATAGTCCATTGGGAAATACGTCCATCAGCTGATGAAGATACCAGAAACTCTGATTTCTCCTCACCAGAGACTGTCTCTCTTTCTACCCACTCAACCTGCCAAACTGCTGCAGTATGTTTAGCAGCACAAGTACTATTGAAATAATTTTAAAACCATGAAAGATAAATTTATAGAAACTTAATACGTATTAGGATTTCTAGCATAAATTTATACCTAGAGTCAATAGCAGGGAGAGGATCTGTCTTCCTTATATTGTAGATAGAGATAAGACCGTTAGTGAGACCAGCCTATGAGAAATATAACTTAACATGTTAATAATTATTGTAACTAGGTGACACTAACCGCTAGAATACTTGGATGTACAGAAGAGAAGCTGAGAGAGCATACACCCGCACTAGACTTATAAGTCCTGTCTGGAAACTAAATCATATATAATAATAACATTCTATTTCACTAAATAAATATTTCCTTCACGTTCACTACCTCTGGGTTCTTTAGGCTCCAGCAACAAACCATTCCTGTATGTTGGTTATCTTGATCAGGTTTTGAACTAATATATCCAACAGCAATAATATCCTAGTAATGACAATAAATAAAAGAATATTCAATACAGAAATAAGATAATACTAACAGTATTTTCTTTATTAAATTCAATACATAGAGGCATATAGCCTGTCAAATAGTCACATTTAAAAGTCCATAACAGTTTCAGTTTGGGAGATATATCCTCAGCTCTGTGTCTGTCTTTAGTACGGGGACGAGATAGTCCCATTGTATCCATCATATTCTGATCCAATTCTGTAGCAGTCTCAGTAACTTCAGTATTCTTTGCTAAATTAGGAAATAAAATGTACGTCCAGTAATAGGAAGTATTATATGATAGTACCAGGTAACTCTACAAGATCTCTGAAGATAGCTTGCATAGGTTGATAAGTATTCATCATTATTGCTTTCTCCATCACAGACAAGGAATTCTTCAGAGAATCTGACTACAAAGAATTGTCTTAATTAAGGAGGGTTACATCTTACAATTATTTGTATTAGAATTGCCAAATAATTACATTTAGTATTTCCATTGCTTGTGTATCAGCTTCTGTAGAATCAGGATTCTTGTTTTTAAGATCAGTACGAGTATTCTTATTCCCAACAGCTATAGTGCTCTGTAGCAATGCACTACTCTCAAGCAAGGTGGAAGCTAAATACGTGAATTAAATTGAATTTATAGAAGTATTTTAAACTATAACTCACAGAGTTGTGACATACTCCCTACAATAGGAACAGTTTGAGTCTTGTCCATAACAGAAGGAGCTCTACTGGAGTGTAGACTAGGCCTGTTAGCTTGCTTACTAGTTGCACGGCTAACTGCTTTACTAGCTGTAGCACTTACAGTTATACTGGGGATTACACTGCTTGCTAATTCAGCTTCCTCTGAGAATATTAATTGTTGAGAATATTAGTATTAAATACATAACTTAAAGGTATATACTACCTTCTTCTAGCAGTCGTACTCTCTCAAATTGATCATAATTATCCCAAGTAGTTGCCATTACTCCAATTGACTACATAACAGAGTAGAATTATAGCATTATTGTAAAAATCTACTGGAATCTAATTAGTGTACCTGAGTGCTAATATGTGATGTTTGGAAAGATTTATCTTTCTGGTCGAAGTTGAATGTTTGCATACCTCGAGCGAAATATCTATCATTCCCTTCTTTTAACTTTTTAAGCTATCATGGGAAATAATAAACTCAATTATTTATGAGCATATTTGTAAATTCTTATACCGTAAATGTACCTCTATATATTTCTCATTTGCTTCCTGTATACTCGCAGCCTCTTCAGATTCTGTAGAGAATACAGTAGGTTCTATGTCAAATAGCCAGATTGATTCTGTCTCTTCCAATGAGATTTCAACCTAGAATCATAATATATAAATACGATGGACTCCCGTCAAATATAGCATATCCCCATCAACATATGCAGATTTGACGAAGCATTCGGTAAATCCTTGTTTCACTGTAATTTGCAAATTTAATACAATCTATGATTAAAATAAATAAATTCTCACCATTTTTTCTAAATCGTCTTTCGTCAATTCTTCTTCCACTTCATCTTGTATCAATTGGACTGCTATTGAATAGAGTCACATTTATATGCTACAACTTGTACAGAACAGTCAATTCAATTGTGTAGTGGGTATTATTATTTAAGGAATGTACTTGTATAAGATAAATTACAAGAATCACAAGGCATCATATAAAGATAAAATATTTGTGTTTAGTTAATACTAACATGTTGCAGCTCCTAGTAATGTCGGTTGGATTCTTCCAACTAAATCATCTCCGTAGTAAGAGTCCTGGAAGGCTGCGGTGCCTCCCTCTGTCATACTTGAGGTTGCAGCATATACTGACCTTCTAAGAATAATAATTATTAATTAATAGTTATCACATTTTTAGAATATTTTCATATGGTAAACTGAAGGAATTTTAGGGGAATTTACAATTCAGCATAGTAAGATTAATTTGGAAATATCGAAGTCCTTAAAAACTTCAAAGTAACATACAGTAGACTCTGCTTAATAGGGTCACATCGGGGCTAGGCCATTGACCCGATGAAGCGGATAAATTTTACGCTACTTGTATGGTTCTGTTCCTGGCCAAATCACCGATTAGCAAGGTTGGCCCGATTAACCGGTGGCTTGAACTTCGATATAAAGGGAGTTGGCTATAATTCAAGTTAGCTCATTAAATGTAATAATATTTACAGATCATGATAATATATAAGCTCAATTATATCGTACCAAATACTAAATTCATATTCCGAATACGATGTATGAAATCACAAAACAGCAATAAATAGAGATACAATAAACATAATAAACATGAGAAATAGAGAGGCAGTATGCATCATACCATGAGATAGAGTACATAGTACAGATCCGCCATTGGCTACCTTTACATAACTATTATTATTACATGCACACGAGTATCCTCCTATGTTATTAATACAAATCTGATCACAGGGACTGCCAATAATGCATTCATCAATATCAATACATTGGTTGATTTCAGTGTTCATTTCAAAACCAATATAACAAGCACAATAATAGCTACCTTTTGTATCGAAACAATACTGAGAACAACCACCATTTGATGTTTTACACTCATTAATGTCCTGACACCTAGTTCCACCACCTTCATCTATTATTTCGTTATACCCTGGAGAACATCCACATGCATAAGTACCGATTGAGTTAAAGCATTTTGATTCACACACAGCTGTCTCACACTCATCAATATCCACACAGGTATTATTCACATTCCATTCGTAACCATCATAACAACCGCATTGATAACTGCCTATCATATTAGTACAGATTTGTTCACAGGTTCCGTTGTTAATAATGCACTCGTTAACATCAATACAGGTAATGTTCGTATCTAATTCATAGCCTGGAAAACATCCACATTTATAAGTACCGATTGAGTTAAAGCATTTTGATTCACACACAGCTGTCTCACACTCATCAATATCCACACAGGTATTATTCACATTCCATTCGTAACCATCATAACAACCGCATTGATAACTGCCTATCATATTAGTACAGATTTGTTCACAGGTTCCGTTGTTAATAATGCACTCGTTAACATCAATACAGGTAATGTTCGTATCTAATTCATAGCCTGGAAAACATCCACATTTATAAGTACCGATTGAGTTAAAGCATTTTGATTCACACACAGCTGTCTCACACTCATCAATATCCACACAAGTATTATTCACATTCCATTCGTAACCATCATAACAACCGCATTGATAACTGCCTATCATATTAGTACAGATTTGTTCACAGGTTCCGTTGTTAATAATGCACTCGTTAACATCAATACAGGTAATGTTCGTATCTAATTCATAGCCTGGAAAACATCCACATTCATAACTACCAACATTATTGATGCATTCCTGTTGACAAAACCCGTTGCTACTCAAACACTCATTTACATCAATGCATTCAGTTTGTTCATAAAGATCGAATCCTTGGTTACAATCACACTCGTATGAATCAATCGTGTCAGTACAGATCTGATCGCAATCATGTAACTCTGCACATTCATCTAACAGGACAATACAATCCTTTGCAAGCTGAGAATATCCATAATTATCTCCTACGTGGACACAAGAACAATATGCACTAGTGGGAGTATTAATGCATTGTGAGCTACCCATGCATAATATTGAGTGGTTGAAACATTGATAGGATAATGACTGAGTACAGTTTGCATAGGGAGCAGGATCTGTTATAGGCAGACCGTTAAATTGAGATGGAAGTGTGCATAGCGCATCGTTAAATGTAATAAATATTTGTGCGATATTAGCCCATTGAAGGGCACAGCTGCAGTTGAATGGATTGTTTGCGAGGTTGAAGGAATGGAAGTCTAAGTTGTAAATTAAATCTGGAGAAAAATAATCGTATCCATTATTAGCAAGACTGAGAGATTGTAGACTTGATATGTTAACAAGAGATTCTAATGGAAAATGCGGATTGCTGTCTAGATAAAGTTGATTTAATGCAAGGTTATCGAATGCCAGATCGTCAACTATAGAAATGTCATTTCCACTTAACCACAGGTAGAGCAGAACGGGTAGATGTGATCCTTGAAAACTGAATTTTCTTAAATGAGTGATTTTGTTATCTGAAAGTTTTAGACTACTCAGTTGATTCAAGTGTGAGAATGCAGCCGGGATTATGGATGTAATTGAACTGTCTGTCCATTCGAATATTCGAAGTAGAGTTAGACCCCCGATAAATTCGCTAGAAACCGCAAAATCTCCATCGACAGGAAAGGTAGCACGCTTAACGACAATGGAAGTCAGTTTGTCATTATGAACAAAAGTGGGAATTTGTGAGTAAATCGGATTTTGAAAATTAACTGAGTCTAAATTGGGGAAGGATTGAGTAAAATTCGTGGCAACAGTGAAATCAAAAATAACCTGAGTTTGTTGAATCGAAGTAACAGAATTACTCATAGCCGTAGCACGTAATAATATAACAGTCGACACACCACTTGAGATAAATGCAACCGTTTTCGAAGATTTAATCTTTAAATCAACCTCAATATTCATCACTTCCGAGAAGTCAATATTAATTAAAGACTGACCACTACACGTGAATATACCCATTGAAACAGCAGTAGTGTTAGTACCTCTGATAGTGCATGAGGTAAAACCTTCATAATGCAAACAGTGAATATCCGAATTATCCACACAAACCTCTAAGCCATTGCAAACAGAATTTAACACAAATAATAAGAATAAATTTTGTAGAATATACAAATTCATATTCCCAATTTCCAGGACATTATTGCAACTAATGATTTAAATAAGCTTAAATGATATATGAAATTTGATCTTTTCCCTTGAGGACTAACCAATGATATGTCATAAGGTTATGAGAGGTGTAAGATGATATCAATGCTCCTACTCCTCTTAGGTTAATAAGCCTGCCTACGTACATGTACTCTATGTATCTCCAATTGCAGATATCGGGATATAGATTAGCTAGAATGTAAAATAATATTATTACACAAAGAACTTACTTGTATGCTAGTTTACTTGTCACTCCCTGTGGAGGATTATATATGGACTGTAAGTAGAGAGCTTCACCTAGCTATGAATATTATCCATAAAAGTATTAGAAATTTAGTAATTCAATACGTACCATTTGTAGAGAATCAGGCTGATTACTTGGTCTCTTACTAAATAAGTTGTTACATAATAGAAATTCAAAGTTCAAAGTGTTTCCCCAACATGGCCAATAACTCACTCAATATAAGGCTCTGAATTCAGCTGTAAGTTCTGAGGAGTTAACTCAGTACCAGCACTGTCTTTAATCTGTTGATATAATGAATAAAAATAATAAGAGTAGAATTCGGAAATTTCTTCCAAATTCTAATATTTGTTTGTATTAACCTGAGGAGGAGCAAACATCCTGCTCCCAGCACGAGCTAATACACTTTTCTTAGGTCCAGTGTTAATAATACTAGTCTGCTTCACAAGAGAACTTGTCATGTAAGAACGATTAGCTTTCAGAGTGCTAGGGACATTCTGTATTTTCAATAGGTTATGTCTGCTAGAACTAAGCTTCTCCTCCTTGCCAGCTGGGGTAGTTAGTTGAGGGCGACTAACAGTTATTGATGGGTTCATTCTAACATTTGTATTAGGAAATATGTCTAATTTAATAAATCCTTAGTTAATGAAATTATTACCCATGCAGTACAGTGAAACCAGCTGATAACCCCACACTTGTATAATCTGACAGTTTGCTAATCCGACACAATTTTCACATCCCAACGAGTGTTGGGTTATGCAGGTTCCTTTGTATTGTAGTCCTAGCATTGGCCATAGGTAATAAAATACAATTGTGCATTATCTCTCAATATATTTGGATGAAACAACTTTTCTAATACTATAGTATTCAGGATTGGAAATCACAAAAATGGATCTTGTATAAATTCTATTTAATGAAGAACAAAGGAGTATAGCGGTTGGTTGTATACCTGGAGAGATTCCATTTGATAGGTATATATTAAAATTTTGAGTTTATGTCTTATGAAAAATGTGATGTTAATGAGATCAAGGATAAAGTGGGTAGTAACAACACTTCTATTTATTACAGTGATAATAATACTAGGTTACTATCATGCGAGACTATTACAGTGCTATGAGGCAACTCAAAACAATTTCTATCCTAACACCATTACAAGTGGTGTAGTAGCAACTGGAGAAAATACCTCAACATTTGCATATCCAACAAGTAATATGATGAGGTGTAGAATCTCAGAGGTAAATGAGGATGAACAAACTTCAATAGCTCTGTTAAAAGTCCATAAAACAGGAAGCACAACACTCTCAAGTATATTATATCGGTTCGGAATCCGTAGAGGATTAAGCTTTGTAATGGTTAAAGATCCAAATTTACACCAATTCTATCCAAGAACAATTGATAAGTCTTTCAAATCCTTTTATCCACCTTGTCAAAATGGAAAATATGATATACTCAATATACACTCCAGGTATAATGGAAGAAATATTCTATCTAGATTCATGAGAGAAGATACATTTATTGTGGCTACATTAAGACGCCCGTTAGAACAGATGCAGTCAGGATTTAATTATTATGGATATGCTAAGACGCTTAGAAGGGTTGGTGCAACATTTGAAGATTTTTTAGATAGACCACAAAGATATGTACCGAGATTACGTCAAATCATGATTAATCCATTGCAGCTGTTATGGAATTCTATGTCTTTTGATCTCGGATTGAGTGATTTTGATATACCAAGAGGTATAACGAGATCTGAAATTGAGAATGAACCTATATACCTTGCAGAAGTGGAGAGATTCCTGAATTGGATGGAATCTGAGATTGATTTCTTTGTTATTTCAGAGGAATTTGATGAATCTCTAATATTATTGAAAGATGAGCTGAATCTACAAATAGAAGATTTTGTATATTTCACTCAAAACGTAGCTGCACAGCCATTAAAAGATGATTATTACATAGATGATAGGTTACTGAATAAATCAATAGAATTCTCATACATTGATAATCTATTGTATGACAGAATGAAACTCAAACTTGATAGAAAGAAAAGAGAGAAAGGAGCTAAGTTAGAGATTGAAATAGCAGAGTTAAGACAATTAAATCAAGAATTTTCAGAATACTGTTTAGATAAGATTGAGACAGATCCACTATTATTTGGGGCTGTGAAAATACTTGGAAACAAATTGAAGAAAGAACGAAAACAAGATAGATGTTGTTACGAAACAGCAATTGATGAGATGAAGTTTGTGAAAGAAATCAAACAATATATGAAGAACTCTTGTAATTCAAATTTTTGAAATAATTTATGTGCATTGATAATAATCATTTCCTATATTTTAAGCACAATTACTGAAACAATAAATACAAATACAAATATAAACTCAGAGCAGTCAGGGAAAATGTACACAAAACAGTACCGTATGTGTATCTTGGTTGTGTATACCTAAAATATTCGTGGTAATTACGTGTTACCTCTCAGCTGTTATATACTGATACCCTCATCAAGTAACTCATCTGTTGGTACTGAATTATCAACAGGAGCTTGTGTATCAATTACATTTTTATATTTCAGCACTACAAACATCAAGTTCATCATGTTTAACAGGTCTCAGTGGATCATCAACTAATAACTTCTCACTCCTAAAATATAACTGTTCTGCTAGATTGCATAACTGTTGCCTATACTCAAGTCTTTCATGATTTGCTTTATAAGCTTCAAAACCAAACATCGCGCCCCAAATAGCTCCTGATATAATTCCTGTACTGTCGCTATCTCCACAATGAAACATACCAAAAGCACATACACTCTCCCAACCCTTTACAACTCCATCTCTCTCTCTAACTTGCAATGCATACAATACAGCATCATAAGCAATCATTGGAGCATCATGCCCACTGCTACCTCCCCATCCAGCATACGATATCTAGAAAAGTATAAATAAGATCAAATGTCAAGCAATTACTATATTCACAAAACTACCTCTGTAACAAACTTGTCATGGTTTTTATAAGAAGGTATATCAGGATTATCTCCATTCCAATAATCAAATTTAAAATCAATAGGGCCATCATTGATCAATATATTCCTCCTAGAAAGGTACTTCTCCCAACTTTTTTGGAAATAACCCCAATCTCCAGATATATGGGATATATCCTTATGATATTGATCATTTTCAGTACAATATTGCAATACTCTTTGAGATTGTTTGAGGATTATTCGTCCCCAGCTGATAGGAGAAACTTTTCTAATCGCAAGATGTACCAATAGAGCTGTAGCTAAGGATCCTAGAAATCCACTTGTTTGATTGTGTGTCATTCGACCAGCCTCAATTGCCACCTTAGAATTCGGAAAAAGTGAAGGTAAAAAGAATTTGCTTTTATATTCTCCAATTGATTAATATGAGTTATAAGGCCCAGTGGCGCAACGGTTAACGCGTCTGACTACGAATCAGGAGACTGCAGGTTCGAATCCTGCCTGGGTCGGTTATCTTTTTCGACCCAAATGAATCCGTAAAATATAATGAAAGCAAAATCCGAGTTCGAGCCTACACATGGTCATACCTTTTTACACTTTGATATTTGACTGATTTAAGTAAAGCACTGTCACTTACCTTCATCAATTGATCCATCTGTTCTTCATGTGAATATAGTAGTCCAATGGGTGCACTCCTCATGGCAGCTCCGCACCCGCCTTTCTTTCTGTTATACGGGGTTACAAAAGGAGGATTTTCTTCATAGGATTTATCACTATCCAAAGATTTCCTGATCATATCTGTTCCGCCCATACAACATCCACCAGGAGAACGTCCTCCCATATCATTCATACAATTGACATACTCAATAGCAATCATGGTCAAAAGTTCAAACTCATTCTCCCAAGATTTAACTAGTCCTTCTGCAGTAGCAATATGCATGATAGTATCATCTGATAACATGAATTCTGATCTCTCGTTAGGTTTTAAGTTAGCAATGCCATTATATTTCTTTTCAATATCTTTCATTATCAAATCTCCTGAATCACAAAATTCAAATCTACCATGATTATACCCAAGAGCATCTCCTACACCAGCTAGCACCATACTAGCTTGATATCTTATCAAAAGAGTAACGTCAGATTCATTTCCGAATAGAGTATCTTTTGGTTTTACTGTACTTATAGGTTCAGGATTCTTATTGTCTCCCTCATCGGTCATTCGTATATCTGGTAAACTCCGTTCTTCAGCCATTAATTAGAGAGCTAAATATTGCAAATATCACACAATAGTAAGAGTATTTACTGTAAAGAATTTTCTAACCAACAACCGTTTCTACACACAAATTCCTTAACCTTTGTTGCTGGTTAGAAATGTCCTATTGAAATATTTTAACTCGTATATTCCACATATGAAATAAACCGAAATATATATGAATGGGGGTTGCCACATTTAAATACCTCTCCCCTGGAAGCGTTCTAACAGCACCTGAGCATTAACTAAATTCAAAACATGAACTATTTAATACAATTAATACAATAGATAATTAAACCTAATTAGCAAAAATAGAGGCGATAAAAGAAATATACAAACAACCATTAGGCGGGGACAAAATAATATTAATAATAAATAATTTTATGTATCGTTTAAAGTTGTTTGTTATGTAATAAAACATATAAAATAGAATCAAAACGTATTTTTGAAATTAAGATTAACAATCGACGAGATGAAATATCAGTTTCAAGAATCACCAAAACAACAACAACACAGAGACTTCCAGCCACCTCCATTGTTGCGTCGCCCCCGTCCATATGCTACGGGCACTAAAGACCCATCTACTGGGAATTGGTTAAGATCATGATACACAGTTGTTTCAATTACTTCTCTCTGCCAAGCGTACGGGACTGCACCTATTGAGAATTTCTCATAGAAACGTACATCATTATCATTAAGGTTAATTCCACGTACTGATGAGAACTGATCAATGTCCATTACATCTTTGGCGTATATTGCTCGTGGATCAATAGCATATGGAGGCTCAAGCTTACCGGATTCTAGCTGTGGCCAGTGAATTGTGTTGAAAAACGGATCCTCGAATACTTCTCTCTTTCCACCCAATCGTGTAGATGGATTCTTATCCAGCAGCCTTGTACATATGAGACTAGCCTCTACATTGAATTTAGGAGTGTATTGCTGTGATTTATGTAGCACACGATTATCAAGTGTATCTTTGTTCACTCTCTCCTTCTTTTCGCGAAATGGAGGTCTACCCGCTATCATTTCATATATGACACATCCTAATCCCCACCAGTCAATCGCGAATATGTAAGATTCATTCTTCAACACCTCAGGAGCCATGTACCCAGCTGTACCCACACGACCTTTTACCTTTGTACCCTCAGGTACGCGTATAGCTAGACCTAAGTCTGAAATACGGACGTGACCTCTTTCATCTAGGAGAATATTTTCAGGTTTCATATCTCTGTATAGAATCCGTTTATCGTGCAAATGTGATAATCCAGCAGCTATCTCAGCTGCGTAGAATACAGCTCGTTCTAACGGTAGCCCTGCATGTCCTATCTCATAGATATGGTATTTCAATTCTCCACCTCCCATTAGGGTAAGCACTAGACAGAGACTGTCTTTTGTTTCGTAAGCGTATGCTAAGTTTACAACAAACCGTGAGTCTACCAATTCTAATATTTTACGTTCAGTCAGAGCTAAGTCTTCAGCTTTCTTCTTCTTGACTCGTTTCTTCTCTAGCTTCTTGATAGCATACATCTTCCCAGATATCTTAGACTGTGCAGCAAATACTTCTCCAAACCCTCCCTTCCCTAATACACGGAATATCCTGAATTTATCCTCAGATACAGATTGTCTTTCTAAATGCTTCCACTGTAAGAATCTTAGAAAATATTTGCTCTTTTTAAACAGCTGAAAAGGTTCACCAATGAAGTAAGACCTCAGTTCAATCTCTATCTTGTTGAATGATCTAGAAGTAGCTGCTTCTGAAATAGAGACTCGTGTCTCTTCTATAACCTCAGGTGATAAGATCTACTCAGAAAACAATAATACTTAGATATTAAGATAAAACTACAGTCAACTCCCGTATATCGAGGCTCAAGGGATAGCGATAATTACTTCCATATACCCTATGGAATTATGTTACTTTGACCATGTTAGTACAATTTCAGGCTTCGATATATCCGTGTTCGATATAACAAGAGTTGTCTGTAAACACAATCACTATTTACTGACCTCAAGAAGAGAGTGGTTAATTACATTTGGATACGCCTCGGCTCCAGAATTGCAAAGAGTCTCATTGGCCTCAAGTTCAGGAGGAGAGATTAGCTTAGGCTGTGGGGTAAGAAACTCCTCAAATATCTGTTGAGCATGGTCCTTGAGTTTTTCATTAGGGAGTGTTCTGTAGTCTTCTAACCTGCGGATAAATTTCCAACAACTACTTAATAGATTATCAGTATCACAGAATTCTTCAAATAGCAATTCTCCAATTGGTTGCTGGTTGACAACTTGATCATAACTAAGCTCTAATGTATCTCTAAGGTATTCACAATCAGTAGGTTCTGAAAATTGTAGCATACTACGCCATCTCTTACTCCTTCCCTTCCCATCACGTGTGCTCTCCTTTGCTTTCATTAGTACTGTGTTAGCTACGATATTCTCTAGCTCCATTCTAAATTCCTAATTCCTAATCTTGTTGCTAGCTTAAAATATACAAATATTCAACAAATGAATTCATATAAGGAGATATATGTAGTGTTTTTTGGAAGTGATTAACAGTAAATTTTAATGGAATTGAGCTTGTGATTGGCTTTATAAGTACCGATTATACGGGTAATATAATATGAGAGGTTTACAGTAAAATAAATGCAACCTTACTCTTAGATCACTTCTAGCTCTTGTCCACATAATTCAAAAAAAATTGTTGCAATAATTATCCTACACACATCCATAGATAATTAGACATATATTGTAACTTCTCCATAACAGACACTCCGATAAGATAAGAGAACCTCTGTAGAACCTCCTAACAGGATTTTAAACCATATATCTCACAAATAGATATGCTATGACTCAGATTATAAAAATATATTCTTCTTGCAAATTTATGATACATATTTAACACACGAATTCAATCTAATCATAAATAAAATGTCAAAATAATTGCTCTATTTCTTAGGTATGATAGATGGTAGCTGCTTCTTGTCCGGTAGAACAAACTCTACAGCAGCCTTAGGATCATCATATAATACTTTACTCGAATAGTATTTAAGAGGAAGTTTACGATCTAGAATTACTGAATACTTTTCAATGAAAGTAGAGAAATCGACATGCGTAGAAGTAGGATCTTCACTACCAGCTACTTTATCAATACCTTCTACACACATGTAATACCATACCATTTGTATCCAGAAGTATGTTGCTGTCAGGTTGTAGCCACTACCTTGAAACTTCTCCATCCCACTGTGTACCAGTTTAGTACCCTGTCTCCTTCCTTTCATAAATAAACACACATATACAGCTCTGATCTCCTCCTCCAGGCCCCACTGGTTAAGAGACTTCTCTTCAAACTTCTCTAGAAACTCAGCATCAGTCAGAGTTTGCTTTTTAACCACAGGGAGAATAAATTGTGAGTGAGGTTTAGTTGAGGATATTATGCTAGGTAGAGGCTTAATATCAGGGAGTACTACTTGTTTACGACTCTCCATCTTCATTAACATTAAATCTTTAGTGAAATATTCTAAGAAAAGTCCTCCGTTTGCTAACTGCGGATTCATTAACAGGAATCCTTTGAAGTCTTTCGTTGGGTTTTTAGTTGCCTCGATAGCATAGTGTACCATATGTGTCCAGAAATACGTCATAGTCTCATGGAAGGTTGTTTTCCTTGCTCTAGGACTGTTATCAATAAAATTCTTAATGCTAGAGAAAATCTTTTTCATTCCTTCTCTCCTCCCGTGACGAGTGAGATATATCCAGGCTAATCTGAGATGAGTTCTGTGATCCCAATTATCTAGTGTGTAGTCTTCTAGAGCAGCTATAAACTCATCATCAGTATTATCTTCTATCTCCAACCAGCTCTCCAATATCTGATCTAAATCATCCTTCTTTGCATCTCTGTTTCCAGCTTTTTTTGGAGAAATACTTTGTTTATTAGCAATAGGTGTTTGGTTATCTAGAACACTTATCATCCATTCAATCCCTTCATATAGACCATCTCCTGTCGGAGCGCAACTAGCCTGTACGTACCATGGACGATCAGTTACCTTTTTAAGACTTAGCTTTTCAGTCACTTCCACTACACTCATAGCATTTGGTAGATCTTGTTTATTCGCGAATACTAACAGAGGTGTATTCTTGAGCTCATCCTCAGTCAGTAGTAATCCAAGACTCCATTCACATTCATTTATTCTCTCACGATCAGCACTGTCTACGAAGAATATAACACACTGCGTATTCTGGAAATAATGTCTCCAGAGAGGTCTTATCTTATCACAGCCTCCAACATCCCATGCAGTAAATGTGTGATCTTTGTAAGTAAAATTCTCTACATTGAATCCAATAGTAGGAATAGTAGTTACTACTTCACCAAGCACTAGCTTGTATAATGTAGTAGTACGACCACTAGCATCTAGCCCTAGGAATAGTACACGATATTCTTTAGGAGATCTGTGGAATACCTTGCTAAGCCAGCTTTGTATTGTTGACATGCTAAAAGCTAATAGTGCAAGAAATATTGGTTCACTAGATAAGCCAAATTACTTAAATAAATATTATATATCCTCTTGACAAATACATTGATCTCTCTCCATAGAATTTTAACTATTTAAAAGATGCTATGAATAAAGTTTAATTAACTCATCAGATACAGCAGATGGTGTCAATATTCCTAAATCGGTGAAGAGGAGAGAGATATAAGAGGGAGGGGTATAATCTACCCAGGGGTTAGAGACAGGGAGGGTAGAGTTGTTCTTCTCCAGAGTACCAGCTCCTGAGGGGTTTAGATCACTCAAATCGTCCTGTTTCAAAGGATACATCCTGATGAATTTATAACATTCTACTGCAGCATATAATGGTTTGTTACAAGCCTTAGCTAGTACTGCTACTTGATAGGATCCTATCTGATTGATTATACCTCCATTTTCTACCACACCCTCTGCTCCCACCAGTACTAGATCTACCTACAATATACAGTCAACCCCCGTTATATTGAAGCTCAAGGTACCGCGATGATTACTTCTATATAAGCGGGTATTTCTATATATTCGATATGACGGGGAGTTGATGACAATAAATATTTATTAATATTAATGAAAGCCATTTCTGGAATTCTGAACAAATGGCAAATTACTTTCGGAACTTGAAACTCGGATAAAAGCAGCTCTCATTAATATTAAAGGATGAATCTCAATTTACCTTATCCATGGTATAACCAACAGCAGAATCTAGTATTAGAGCACATGGTACTCCAATCTTCTTTAGCATCTCAACCATCTTCTCACCTCTAGCTACAGAAGTAGTATCGTCCCCTGTATCAGGAGCTTTCTCAGCCCTCGTAACAATAACTCTAACCCTCTTACGAGCTTGTGTAGCAGCACTTATCAAGCTGTACACTACTCTAGAATATGAATGAGTTAATATACGAACTTCATCTCGGATAAATGGTAGAGCTAGTTTAGATATTATATTCTGCGCTTCTGAACACCTCTTATAGAAGACAATCCCTCTGTGAATCATTTTAGCTCTGCACTCCTCTGCGTCTAGTGCGTCCATACTCACTAATGTTATGAATCTGCGAAATATCTCACACCCAGAAGTAACACTAATACTATTAGTAGCTCCTTCCATCAGCTTCTGCATTTCCAATAGAGACTCAAGGATCTATGCAATCCATAATACGAAATCATGCAAACTCTGAATTACATATATCCGTGTGAAAATACATATATACTTACTTGTGAAATAGTAGGATCCTTGCTACCTTTAAGGAAGAATATCAGAGTTTTGACAGCACACAGAGCTCGTGGCGTAGTCTCCTCCTCATCTGCCAGCTGTTGTCTGAACGTAGCAACTCCATCTTCTCGAGTGTAGCAAATCTTGTCACTAAATTCCATACAAATAACTCCAAATAGTAACGTAATAAATATAGCATATACATTTCTATAGAAAATATTTGTAGGAGTTTTTGTAAGAGAATTTTGGAGAAAAATTATTTAACAACTGAGAAGAGACACAATAAGCTTTTCAATAAACAGGTTTCATGCTAACTAATATACTCAATTATCATTTCCTAGTACCACACATGGAACAGGTTTGATCTCCTGAAGAGTTGAAGAATGTACACTCTTTACAAGACCACAGGACAGAACCTGAGGGGTATGTGGGAGGTCCCTGCTGCATAGAACGGGGACTGAGTGTCTCTGACGTAATACGGACACATTCTTCTATTGTCCTCCAAGCTGGGTTACTCTCTTTCCAGTTGTATACCTGTACAACGTTTTCACGACGGATACCATCACATAGTTCAGGGAGGTGTGGAGTTAAGTCTGTTAGGTCTGTTGTCTGTAGAGTAGAAGGATGGTGAGTATGCAAATTAGAAGAATTATATTGACTCGGTGCATAAATTTCGAAAATAAAAATTTTAATTTTCTTCATTGAAAACTGTAAATCCAATTTAAATAGTATATAGAACAGTTCAGTGGTTTTATACTTATAAATTATTTGTAAGAACACTATTGGGTAACAAAATGCATGTGTATACGAGAACCGTTTTATAGACTATATGGTCTTGATTTCGGTATTATCTTATAATCAGTGTTCTTATAAGCAATACCCATTGTAGTATTATGATATTTACCAACTCACGGTTAAAAAGAACAGCAGATGGAAATCCGCTATAGTCCCTATAAATTGGTTAGGCGGCTGTGCAGATAGATGAGCTATGAGAGTATTATTGTTCTGTAGCTGTCTAGCAGATTCTCTATTCTCTATAGGGAATGGATCTGCTCTCCCCAGTAGCTTCATACCCTGCTGTAGTTGATCTGACATAGGCGCAGATACAGGAATATCTAATAACATAAAGTCCATAGGTAGAGGTTTTCCTATTAGAGTAATCTCTCTCTTCTGTATAGTAGTCTTGTAGTATACGTCTGGTACGTACTGCTTACTGGTAGATTCTCTTATGTAACCGAGCTCTGAGGCGTCTAAGCATGGGACTAGACAGTCATCTCTTACCAGAGCCATGCATTGGTTAGATACCTAAAATATGAGATAAGTAGAGACAGTATGTTTCTATAAGTTTATTGTTGAAATTATCTATACTGGGCAAACATTATTCGATGAATAATTACGAAATATTTCAGTGAAATCAGGGAAGCTCAATACGGTGAAGTTCGCCTATTTGCAAATAGTATTTAGCACGAATATCCCTTGCTAAAAGGCGAATACCACTGAAGCTGTATGCACAAACATGATTGATTAAATTAATTATTCTACGACACATCGTGAGTATATATTACTTACCTGATATCCTCTCATCTCTATCTCATTATCCTGGTTACCCTCCACACACACAGTAACGAATTTGCTACCAAACTTCCCCATACTAGCCAGCTTACACAGATTAGGATGTTTATTCTGGAAGTTAGCAGCCATAATGCATTCCTCAGCTGACAGGAAGAATGTATGCATATGTCTCTTATAATGAACTTTCCCTGATTCAAGAGAAGCTTCTAGATCAGTGAATATCCACCCTACACGCCTGATCCCTAACCAATCAGCCAGTGACTCTACAACAGACTCTCTTGAGTCTTCTAATAACTCTACTGAGTCTCTGGTTGATATCTGAGGAGGCTCGTATATAGCCAGGACAGTAGCTTTTATACCTAGAGGTACTCCGTTATACTCTTCATATTGTCCGTATAGATAACCTATTCTCTGAGAGCCTGTAGTACGCCAGTAAGAGATGAATCTGTCTACTATTGAAGGATCCTATGTGAATAGCTCAGTTAGATATTTTGCTATAATTAAGACTACAGTCAACTCTCGTTATATCGAACACTGATATATCGAAGTCTGAAATTGTACAAATATTATCTAAACCGTTAAAGTAACATAATTTCATCGGTCGTATCGAGTTCCGCTTATATCAAAGAAATTATCGCGGTTCCTTGAGATTAGGTATAACGGGAGTTGACTGTATTAAGATACAATAAAAAGAGTCATACCTGAAATTGTACAAGGTCTACGTGTCTATATTCCTGTCTCTTGAGTGTAACCACGCCCGGAGAGCACTTGGAGCAAATTCCATTCGGCCAGGAAGGATGCTCAGTACAGCCTGGTTTAAGTTTGAAACTGAGATCTTCAAGAGATACGAATTTACCTTTATCAGCTCCACCAGCAAGCTTACGTAGATATGAATGGAAAGATAGATGTCTTATAGGAGGATCATGAGACTCCAGATATGTCTGGTTGTATGGTTCTAGAGGAGCACAGTTTATACACTGTCCTCTGGCCCCGTGTTGGCACACACTAGGATCTCTTTGTCTAGCTATTAGCCCAGACTCTGAAGCTAGTTTCTTGTCAACATTATCCTCAAATAAAGAAGCCTTGAGAGAGAGGCTACGAATGTAAGCAGGTTTGTATGTTTGGGGTGATATGACTGCTTGAGAGTTCTGTTGCTTACTTATCATAGTTTCTCCATTCACTATAAAATAGAAATACATTAATTCAGAATTATGCTATTTTACTGCATAATCAAACTTACAAGTAGGAGATAGTTCCATAGGAGATGCACTATCCATTTCATTCTCATTCTCTCTCATATCAACACTACCCCCTGTAACCTTTAAATAGAGTAGAGTACCATTCACAACTCCTAACTGAGACAATAGCTTGTGTAATTCTCCAGCTACATTGGACTCACCTTTTGGATCGATAGAGATTGTGAATGTCTCATTAGGCAATGAGAATACTGCTCTGATTTGTAATAGCAGATCTGCCCAGCTAGCTGATGGCTTTATCTGTATACGTTTAGTGCCAGTGTCATTCCTTACTCGTACGATTATTAATTCTCCTCCAGTCTTACAATGACTCTTAAGTCTTGAAGCAGAAGAAGACATGTTTCTTAGAATAGTAAATTCGGTTTAGTTCAATAATTGCAATGTATAAGTATATTAATAGGAAATTATAGCTAAATAATGCATGCATAATCTATAAATAGCTACTTCGTCACAAATTTTTACATAATAAGATGTATTATGCTTTAGCAGTCCATCAGTAGAGAAATTTAGAGAACATGCCCATTTATGTAAGTAAATTTAGTTAATTCATTAATTGTCCCTTGTAATCGGCAAAATAGAAACCGCATAGTTGTATATATGAAAATATCAGCGAAACAAAATGAAATATGTGTACTAAAGATAATAATGATACAACTCGAAATGATTATCTTGGAAACGGAAATAAGAAATTACTGAATCATTATCTAAAGTAAGCTAAATTAAGAAGAATCGTCATTTTCACTATCATTCATCAGAATAGCAAATTTATTTTCTCCCGGTTCACGGGGTGGTTTTTTCTTTCGGTTATTAAACGGTTTGCTATTAGCTATCATCATCTCTGCAATGGCTATATCATCTAATACTGGTGCATGATTATCCATCATTCGTTTCCTCTCTAATTCCTGTAGAGATCTGCGCTGCATTTTCAATAATGATACGGTTTCAGGGTGTTCAGCCCATTGCTCCTGTTGCTCTGTATATCCAGGTGGTCTGAAGTATAAACATATTCTCCCATCTGTAGCAAGTCTTAGCAGGTGGTTAGCAGCACGATATATGTCAGGGCGGGCAGCTTTAGCAGTGTAGAACCCTCTCTTCAGTGCCCAAGCTTCACATAGGTCAAGAGGGGTCCATTCTACCTCCTGCTTAGCAGCCCCCTCCTTACATGGGGAGTCTCTAGGATGCTCTAATCTGAGTAGATCTATTATAGCAGGGTATCTAGCAAACAAATATCCTACAGGAGTGTAAGGTTCTCTTAGCTGAGATATAGGGTACATACCGGACAATATCTGGACCTGTTTCGGGACTAGAGATGGGAACACGAGGCCAGGACAGTCACATAAACAGACAGTGTTTGTTATGAATATTGTTTGGAAGTGTTTTGTATGACCAGGTGTTTTGGAAGCACTCACTACTTTACGACCCATTAGCCCGTTTATAATAGAGCTCTTACCCACGTTAGGATGTCCTATCATACCAATAGTTAGGATATTAGCTCGAGGAGGTCTGGAAGCTGGTTGTTTGGTTTGTTTCTTGATTTGTTCAGAGGGTTTAGTGGTAGTTTCATCACCTGATGATTCACTCGATATACTATCCTGATAACCTGCATTATCTGGTTTCTTCAAATCAGAGAGATCTCGTTTCCCTGAATAAATCTCTTTCACAGACTGGAACAGCTCTTCTACCCCTACTGCCTCTGATAGAAGTCTTCTCCTGTGTCTTGGAAATCTAAGTTTTATTTTCTTCTGTGGCTCCAATGAGGCTTTATCGTCAGGATAAGCTGAGAAGCAGATGACGTGTGTACCTGGGAAGTTCTTAGTGAAATAATGCTTCCAGGCTATAGCTACACTAGCTGGTACTAAGTCTGACTTGTTTAATACAAGTACCAGGAATTTGTTCAGGTCCTTAACTACATGAGAGTATAGAGATGGAGAGAAGTGTAAAGCTGGATGTCTTACATCTGTTATCAGCATTACTACCTGGAAATATAAGGTTGTTTATTAGGAATTTGTTTCTAAATGTATAAGCATACAGTCTGTCTTCCCAAAAATTGCCTGAAGTTTATTCTGAAAAAATGGCTATTTATGGAAGTAAAACTTGGATTTCTAGTGAAAATTCGAAAATCCACAAATTTTGCAAATATAATCCCGAGAAAATTGTTATAATGTTGGTGAGTATGCTCTCCTATATGACATGAAACTAAAAGCAAAGACTACAAGTATTTACCTGTGATATCTCTAGCACTCTCCATAATTCTCTCCAAGATTCAAGATTGTGCTCAAAATAAGACAGATAATCCATTGGGAATTTAGAATATATTTCCTCCAGATATGCTTCGAACATTTTCTCTTCAGCTGCCTCTACAGTTACCCGAGTACCGTTAGTACTCCAGGAAGGGCGTTTAGGGATATCCAGTATAGTACCAGGAGGGTAAATAGCGTCTACAGATATTTCTAATTGTTTCTCAGGAACAAATGTAATTGGTTTAGTTGCTAGCTCCTTTCTAGCGATAATCTCTTCCTCAGTCTCTTTCACAAAATGTAACTGGAAACGATTGTTCACGCTTTCTTTTAGACCAGGTTGAGTGTGAAATTTCGTGAGTGAGTAAGGTTTTAATTTTAGTGTAGCAAATTGTAAGTCTGTATCAGGTCCCTGTGTTTGCTTGTGTACACCGTTGGTTGAGAATAAAAGTGATTTATGATTAGTTGCCTGTAGTTCGTCCTCTGAATCAGCAAAGAAGTTATCATCTCCATTTTCAGGGTCTAGGGGTGTAGAAGGGTTGTCTGAAGCTGGGTCTACCTCGGAGAGATTGTCCGGAGTGAATATCATTGTAGGTCTAATTACCTCTGTTTGTTTGTCATTTTTAGTTTGCTTCTTATGACGTTTTTGTTGAAGTTGGTGTTTCTTCTTTTTGTTACTGAAAGGTTCTTTGCGATGCATTATTTTATATAAATCTTTATTATTATTATTATTATTATTATTAATAAACGTACATATATCAGATAAGATTCTAACGGAAATTAACGCACGTACTTCACAAGTTTTACTATCAAATTCGAGTGGTTTGTAGTTTATATCATCAATGAATCAATGCCTTATGTAGCGACAAAATAATGAGATATAGCGATGATGAAATGACCATCCATATACTTATCAAACTAGAACAAGTAACTACAGTTGCCTAATTATTTATCAAATATATACACAATTCTACATAATATTATCATCCTCTGTGATAAGCTTCTCTTTAGCTGAATCAGCTTTGTCTAGGTTACCAGCTGCTTCTGGAGTTAAGTCAGATTTATCCTCTCTACCTTCATATATGTTAGTCATAGCAACTCTGTCATCAAGAGCTGAGAATCCTAAATCGTATCAAAATAATTTCTAGCTCAAATTACCATTTAAGACAGTCATATAGTGAATGTCTGTATGGGAAAATGAGACTAATATTTTTCTCCAAAAAGATCACACTCTGAGCTACGTTTTGCAAATTTAGAGCATATCAAATGAAGGAATATTATTTAGATATAGCCATGTAATGTGGTTGAAACACAAAATATAACTAACCTGATGTATTCATCCTCTTCCTTCTCCTGTACAATATAATATATCCTACCACCAAGATACTGACCACAATTACAGGCATTAGTAATAGTATACCAATAGCTCCACCTATCACTATTCCTATAATAGAACCAGCTATAGGTTGTACTGTAGATAGAGACTCAGTACAATTAACTGATACAGGAGACCAGCCATCAGTAGAACAAGTAAGTATTATAGAAGTTGTATCTGTAATAGGAATTATGTAACCAGGATTACAAGATACATGTATTTGGGTATCAATAGGAAATAGAGTATTAGAAGTATTTGCTATTATCGTGTTAGAATCTGGCGTAAAGTAACAAGTAGTAAGTGAGCATGTTGGATAGAAAGAAGGACCTGATTCATTAACAAGTACCCATACTCCTCCAGTACTACATTCCAACTCAGAGGTCCCTAGCAACCTTCCCTCTGAACAATAGAATTCAGCAACAAACCCTATGGATTAATAAACAAGTAATTTCAAGTTAGATATTTTATTTTTTCGTATACTCACCAACTGGTACATATGAATTCATTTGAGATACGACTAGAGGCAGATCAACTTGTAACCTTGTACAGTGATTAGCAGTAATACATTTAACATATAGATCGTGTTCATGTGTACAGTGTGTTGGAGTGGATTCAGATGACGTCACATAGTAACACTCATTTATAGAGTCCTCTGTTCCTATGCAGGATAGGTCTGTAATAACAATTGGTACACTGTTGGCGATTACAGAGGTTGTACTCTGTAAGCCAATTGCATTTAGGCTTGGGAATTTAAGATCACGGCAAATTACCTAGAATAATGAAATACGTATATACAATGGGTAGATTGAAATAAGATGTAATTAGATTCATAACTCACTTGTGCTATACTTGTAACACCAACAGAAGGGGTGCATATTGTCCCCCAAGGACTGTCCCCTATTTTAACCTCAGCAACACCCTCTGTCTCCACATCTCCCAACAGTCTAACTGTTAAATCTTCGTTATTACTGATTTGTATGTTTGTACAAGATAAGTATACATCTTGTTGATGTGAGCAGTAATCTATTAACCACCCATCAAACTCACACTGTCCTATATTACCCTCTGTACCATGACAGGATAGACCACTTAACCAAATAGGAACATTAGAATATGATAGGTTCTGAATTCCACTTGTAATATCAACGACATAATCAAATCCCAATTGATTGCAGATTACCTGTAAATTGATAGACAGTCAACTCCCAATAATACGTATATCGAAATGCCCGCTTATATTTAAGTCTGATATTGGACAATTTGGACCCAACAGTCAAACTAACATAAATTTCATTGAAGTAATGTTCTCGTTCCTTTGAGCTCGATATAACGTTAGCTTACTATATTTAACAAAATTAGAAATACAAGAGTTACATTAGTGAGATTTATATACAGAAATCTCTGGTATTACCTTAGCATCCAGATAGTTAAACCCTTCATTACAGATGCGCCCCCACACACCAAGATATTGTACCTCCACATATCCGCTAGTGCCATTACTATCAGCCCCTGCTAGTCTAACTTCATAAGTACTACCTTTACATCTAACTCCTGCATCGTTGTGATGACCACAATCTGATTGGTTACTACTAATAACACCCCATGGTGAGTGAGAACATTCCTGTAAGAATGTTTCGTCTCCAAGACAGTGTATGTTAGCTAGAACTTGTAGTCCAGTACCTGGTCCGAATACAGAACCATCTGTAACAGCTTCTAATGCATATTCATATCCAAGACTCTTGCATGTGATGTTAGCTTCTACTAGTCCCCAGTCTTTGTTACATATAGTACCCCATTGACCCTATTCAATTCAAAGTGTATAAATATTGTGTGCTGGTAAGTATGTGTTAGTGACCGAAAAATTTCATAAATAACTAATTTTAATAACAACTACCTCGTAGTATATTTCAACACGTCCCTCAGTAGCTAGAGTAGATCCCTTCAAACTAATAGGAAAACTGTTGTGTGGAGTAGATGAGCATATAACAGAAGCTGGACCCATGCTAGACTCTACTGAGTCTATCACAGAGTATCCGGGGCAAATATCTACTCCCCATCCACCATGTTTACATTTGTCTAAACTATCTTCGTTGCCAATACAAGCAACATTATTTAACCTATAGAATATTAACGTATACAATAATCTGAGTTATTTAAGGCAGCAGCATAATTTGTACTTACCACACGATAGCATTATCTTCCATAGAACCAAATATATTATCAGTTAGTGCTTGTAGAGCAGTTACGAATCCTAATTGCTTACATACGACAACAGCATCAGTATACCCCCAATTATGTCCACACACCACTCCCCATCTCCCGTGATAGAACACTTCTACTCTCCCCAGTGAGTTAGTGGCTCCACCAGTCAGCCTGACTTCATATGTCTCAAGGGCAGGACGTACTCCATCTGAGTAACACTTCAATGAGAGTGGAGACTAAATAATTGATATTTTAAAAATCCGCATATAATTGTAAGAAATTACAGTACGTATACGTATTCAAAATTATAACTTACAAAGTGTGTATTGAAGTAAAAATAAAAAGTACATTGTGATAGATCTGGTCCTATATAACATTCTCCAATGTTTGATTCTGTCCCGTTACAAGACAGAGACTGAATACTCTCTGTAATGGGAATAGAGCTGTAGGTGTAGTATATTACATCAGCTGGCCCATCATATCCCAGCTGTCTGCAAATAACCTGAGCTGTCTCCGGGTGCCATCTTACGTCACCGTAAGGACAGATTGGATACCATTTATTACCTATCTTAACCTAGAATTTATAATTTATAACAAGTCTACTCTATACATATATATTTGTTCAAATCAATTACCTCAACATATCCTTCATATATATCATCTCCAAATGGTATAAGTCTCACATCATAATCCCCGACAGTTACATCATCTGTACAAGCAACACCAACAACAGAATCAGAAGGATAAGGAAGGTCTGCAATAGTCCAACATGGATGTTTTTCTACATAGTATGAACAAGAACCTATCAGGAGCTCGTGACCTTCGCAGAATATATCATGTAAAAAAAAGCTGATGTTTTCGGGAATAGAGTAGTAGTTTGTTGAAAGGGCAGTGCTATATCCCAGCTGTCTACAAGCAATAATAGCCTCTGTCTGTCCCCAGAAAGGGGAACATATTGCAGCCCATTGGTTCAATATATTAATCTACAAACAGTTGTAAATATGTTTAGATTACAAATCCCAAATTCGTATTGTTAACTTACAAGCAGATATCCATCAGCTGATACTTTAATCGGATAAGTTTCCATTTCACAATCTAGCCCAACAAACATACCAGCTGTACAAGAATGGTGTCCCCATCCATCATTACGACAATCTTCCAATCTATCTTCTCCTCCAGTGCAATGTATATTAGATAGCCAGCATGGAAAATCATCTTGTATGTAGCTTAATGAGTATTTGTGAAGGGGGTTAACTACTCCAGGAAATCCTAAATCTCTACACACAACTCTAGCATCACGTTCATCCCATCCTATATCACTTACTCCACCCCATTCTCCCAGATATAATACCTGAAGCATACCATTTCTAATGCTAGTACCTCCAAACAATCGTATTGGATATGTATCTGATTCATTTGATTCACACACCACGCTAGCTTGTCCATCACAAGTAACAGGTGATTCATAGCTGAACAGTAAACAAATAATAAATTAATAACTCCCGTTATACCGAACACGTATATATCAAAGCCTGAAATTATACAAATATGGTCCCATACCATCATAATATATCGAATTGTATTAATTGTCACGGTTCCTTGAGCTTCGATAAACGGAAGTTGCCCTCATAACAATTATGATAATTATTAAATAACAAACTTACGTAATATTCATACAGTCCTCTACAAACTCCTCATAACCATGGCATTCAATGTTAGAAATTAATCTAGGATAATCACTGACGCCGAATAGAGACACATAACCCAGTAATGCTACTCCTGTATATCCCAGCTGTCTACACACAACAGCTGCTGCTTGATGGTTCCACATGTCTCCACATACACTTACCCAGCTGATGTTGTTACTAGTTACTTCTACATTTCCTTCAAAAGCAACTCCAGATCCGTTCAGACGGACAAATACAGATATTTCCCGTTCTGGAGGATTACACTTTACTCCAACATCTTGAGAGTGTTCACAATAATGTACTCCAAATGTACTTCTATGACACAGAGAGATCTCTGCTTCATCTCCGAAACAGTCAACCCTATCTAACCATATCTGGCCTGTACCATAGTCAAGCCTATAGGGTATGGATAATATACAGAATTGTATTTATAATCTATAACCTACAGGGATAAAGTGCGTGATCCGCTATCTGAGTATCCTAGCATTCTACACACTACATCTGCATTCTCTATACTCCATAAGTTATCACATATAGTCCCCCACACTCCCTGATAGAATATCTCGACTCTACCCTCGTATTGATTATCTCCTGCTACTAGTCTGACTGGAGCAACCAAACCACTAATTCTACACAGAACTCCAGCTTTATCACAATCTGAGTCTTCTACTTCGTAATTTGTCTTGTGTAAGCATTCTGATGCATAAGATTCTGTTCCCTTTAAGATATTTGTAAATGCATTAACAAAAGAATACAGCCAGCACAGTCAACTTCCGTTATATCGAAGGAATTATCAAGGTCCCTTGAGCTTCGATACACTCGGAGTTGACTGAATATTTAAATAATAATGGATAATAATCGAACTCACCTCGCAGTGCAGAGTATAGGACAGACTACTAGCGTCAGATGAGGAGAACTCTCCTCGCTCTGCTGGTCGTATAGCCCCTAAGTATCCTAACTGCTGACATACAACATCAGCCTCAGTTGTAGTGAACTCTGAATCACATACTCTACCCCATATCTCATACTTATAGGAGTATATTTGTATGTTACCCTCTGATTCATCACCTCCACCTACCAGTCTTACAGGGGGAATTCCTAAATATTATAGACAAACATTTTCTCAACCCTATAGAAAATTTACATATATACCTTGATCTGAACATATTATACTAACTCCATAGAAAAATGTACAGCTAGAAATATCACCAATATCATCATGAGAACATTCCAATAGGCTACTCTCGTTGCCAGTACACATCACATTACTCAGCCATATAGGTTCTGGTTCTGACTCAAATACTCCATAATACGGGATAGATACTGCTCTAGCAAATCCCATCTGCTTACAAGCTACATTCGCATCTGATATTGTCCAATGTTCATCACAAACCTAATTCAATATAAACAAATATTAAAATACAGTGAAATGTACCAATAATGTTAATATACTACAATTACCTCTCCCCATGTCCCATTATAGAACACTTGTAGATTCCCCTCAGCAGAGGAAGCCCCTCCCACTAATCTGGCTATAATATCTTGACAGGTGTCAGGCTGTGAGGCACATGAGTCTGGTAAACAGCTGGGATAGCCAACAGGTAACCACTGCTGATAGCTGTAACATTTTAGCTCAGAAGGTCCAGTCAGGAATCCTGTTGTGCAATTGAAATGTACTACACTCCCTATACGCAATAATCAAATACAAATATTGTATAGTGAATAGAAATGTACAATAAGTATCTCACCAATAGGAGTAGGATTCGGGAGCTGCGTTACCATCAGGGGAGGCTGGGCAAGGAGAGGGTAACAATAAGGATAAGGAGCACAAGATACAAATAAATCTTGTTGATGTGAACACAATCTGTTTGTAGAGCTTATGTGGCAAGAATTTATATCTTGTTCTATTCCTAAACAGCTGATGTCTGATATGAGAACTGGAGTAGAGAGAGGTAAACCGCTATCACGAGATTGAATTGATATATTCAGATACTCTAGGTTAAGCTGAACACAGATTACCTAACATAGAAAATATATGAATATAGTGTATCCTCAACAAAGGGAGTGCCATACGCCGAAAATTCTACCCCGTTTCCTCGTTTATGGAGGTTCAGTTATATGGCACGAGGGCTAGGAATTCGCTCTATTTATTTACTGTACATTTCTAAAAAGATATTCTTAAATATTTACTAATCAGCTTACTCTTCCTAAGTTCTGTAAGTAGCCTGTCTCGGGAGTACACACAGTACCATCTGTATTATTCAGAGTTACAAATACGAATCCTTCATATGAAGTGTTTCCTTCTCTCAGACTCAGTCCAGTGTATGTGTCATTAGGCCCCTTGACAACGCCAGGAATGTTAGAGCAACTAACAAAAGCATCATCTTCATGACTACAATAACCAATTCCCCAGCCATTAAACTCACATCCATTCAGCTCTGCTTCATAACCAAGACAGCTGACTGCATCTAACCAGATGGGAGTATTCGAGTCACGAGGTGTGAACATGTCTCCATCTGATCCGTAATCACTTGCAAGTCCCATACCGAGTTGTCTGCAAATAACCTATTCAAGTCGATAAATAATAATACTATGTATTGGAAATTATTTGTAAATTAATCTTACCGATGCAGATTGGAAACTCCACCCATGGGAACATATAGTCCCCCACACACCCTCGTATTTAATCTGCACTACACCAACAGCAGAGGTATTTCCACCGTAGAGACGTGTTTCTATAACACTGCCATTACATATAACACCAACTGATGTCTTAGGGGCGCACAAGAAGCCCCATAAACTCCAGGGGACTACAAGACAATCTTGTATAAAATATTCAGTACCATTACATGCTACAATATCTAAAAGTTCCTCATCAGTATTATCGGTAAATCCAACAGCTAATGCTTGAAGTGCTCCAGGGTAACCTAAGCTCCTACATGCTACATTAGCGTCTTCTATTTCCCAGACGGTGTCACACAATATACCCCAGCTACCCTAAAGATACAATAAAATTAATACAATAATATGCAAAATGTTATTACTGACTTACTTCAAAGAAAATCTCGACAGCACCTTCAGAAGGCTTACTCCCACCAGTTAGCCGTAAGGGATATGGATTATATGGCGTATCAGTACATACCACTGATACAGGATTAAATGTACTATCAGCTCCGTAGACAGGATTACCCATACAAGTACCGGGAGCAAATCTACCATGTATACAGTCTATTAATCTATCCTCATCTCCTATACATGATATTCCATCCAACCTAAATACATACAGATTTTCATATACGTATCAAATTAATAATTTATAGAAAATTAGAAATACCTTACCATACGAGTGGGGTTTCCTGTAATGCTCCAAATACATTCCCTCTCAATGCCTGAATAGCATGTAGATATCCCAGTTGATTACATACAACCTCTGCATCAGCTAAATTCCACACCTGACTGCATATTACTCCCCAGTGTCCGTGGTAATATAACTCTACCTTCCCCATGTTACCAGCTATACCACTTACAAGACGTATGTCATACGTCTCGTTAATTGGCCTGCTCACTCCCACCAAACAGCGGACTCCTATATCCTATATAGAAATACAAACTTAACTACATTCAAATACAAGAAATTAGTATACGTATTTATATACCTCAGAATGTATACAGTTATGAGCACCATATGCTGACTTATAGCAACCTCCTATATCTGACTCTGTACCCACACATATTACATCGTCCAACCATATTTTTCCAGTACCTACACCAAATGTAGTAGCAGATATCGTCTCGGTTGGACCTTCAAAGCCAAGTTGTCTACACACTACTTCTGTATTCCTGGTACTCCAGGAATCATCACATACTGTCCCCCATTCCTCTTTAATTAATATCTAATGTGTAACAAAGTAATAAGCATAATTTTTATAAAGAATTCACGAACTCACTTCTAATCTTCCTTCATATTGACTGGGTCCATCTATCAGTCTAATTATAGTAGGCTCAATAACAATAGGGGTCGTGGAACACACTACTCCTGCAGCTTCACTATCTATACAGTCATGTACACCCCAATCTGGAGAACTACAACTTGAGAGTAGAATCTCAGTCCCATTACATCTGACGTCATCGAGTAGGATATCATAGCCACCTCCACCTCCATATCTATCATTCGTAACAGCCTCAATAACTCCTGGAAATCCTAACTGTTTGCATACAACCAGTGCATCTCTTATATCCCAGTAATCATCACATACTATACCCCAGTCATTATCCCAATAAATCTAAAAATAATTAAGTAAATATTTGTTGAGATAGATGTATGTTGTAACTCACCAATATCATTCCTTCAATACTGCTATTAGTTCCTACGAGTTTAATTGGGTTAGCAGGTGCTGTACATTCCACTCCTACCTCATGGTTGCTAGAGCATAAATTCCCTCCCCAGACCTGTTGATCGCATTCACCTATATTTGACTCATTACCATTACACTGTAAGCTAGATAGCCATATTCTACTCGTGTTTGATGACGTGAATGGGGAATTAGAAAGAGGACGTATAGCCCCTGGGAAGCCTAGCTGTCTACATACAACCATAGCCTCGTTTATACCAAATCCAACATCACAGACATACCCCCAATATCCTTGATGAAATACTTGTAACTGTCCTTCGTGAATTACGGTTCCGTACACTAGCCTTATAGGATATGAATCTGTAATGTATTCAGTACAGAATACTGTAGCTGTAGAATTGCAAGATTCAATATCTGTTGGACTATAAAATACAATTATTAAATAGCAAACTATTGAATAAATGAACGAATAATTACTTACACAATGCCACAATTCGCAACTTGATCTTCATCTCCAATACAGCCTAGTTGTGTAATAAGAACAGAGGAGTTAGTCGTATGGAATATGTCTTCTCTGTAGAACCTTAATACTCCGGGATACCCCAGCTGTCTACATACAACCTCAGCATCTGAGTATCTAAATCCATCTCCACATACACTCGCCCATTCATTAACAGATTTGTTTAAATTAACCTCTACTACCCCTTCATGATCTGCGTCACTACCAGATAGACGTACTGGTATGATGTCAATAGGGTCAGGTGTTTGACAGATTACACTAGCATCTTCACTGTGTAAACAGTTTTGTGGTCCGAAATTACTTCTTGGACAATTCACTAGCTCAGATTCTGATCCGTCACATCTCAATTCACTGAGCCAAATCTGCCCGATCCCTTTTCCAAATCTACAAATATTAACAACATATTGTCAACTCCCGTGATATCTAATACCCGCTTATATCGAATATTGAAACAAATATACGTACGTATATACTTACCTTGCTGATCCAAAGCTCTGTGCTCTAGCAGTACTCAGTCCCAGCATCCTACATACTACAGCAGCATCTGCATCATCCCATTGATGATCACATATAGTACCCCATACCCCAGAATAGAATATTTCTACTCTCCCTTCATTGCTATTATCTGATCCAACTAGTCTAACAGGAGCAGTGATAGGAGTACCAGCACATACAACTCCTACATCTCCTGTATGATTCTGACATGTTGGGATAGTAATATGTCCTATTTCATCATGTGTACAGCTGGTAAGATATGATTCATCGCCCTATTGGAGAAATAGCAGAGTAATTCAATTGTAAATATTATAAATATACTATACTTACAGTGCAGAATACATTTTGTAGTAGAACAGATCCATTAGCTATACCAAACTCTCCTGAATTGGCTAGCCTAGTGACACCTGAATACCCTAGCTGTCTACACACAACAGTAGCCTCATTGTTAGTCCACTGGTCACCACACACAGTACCCCAGCTATCATTCAGGTAGACCTGCAAGGTCCCTTCATTCGGGTCAGATCCTCCTATTAGTCTCACAGGAGGGATCACTACAACACAATCCGGTAATACCTTTTTACATTACAAATATTTTGGAATTTTAGAATGTATGTTGTTAACTTACACTG
This sequence comes from Oopsacas minuta, assembly GCA_024704765.1. NCBI lineage: Eukaryota > Metazoa > Porifera > Hexactinellida > Lyssacinosida > Leucopsacidae > Oopsacas > Oopsacas minuta. Next base: position 499,938 of record JAKMXF010000133.1, on the reverse strand, counting down.
TGCATTACAAATAACAGCTGCATCTTCAAGATGAGAGCAGTCACTTACTCCGATAGGAGCATGAGGACAACTAAGTAGCTCTGTCTCATTTCCTATACACTTTACTTCATCAAGTAGAATCCTCTGATCCAAAGAACCAGGACCAAACGCGTCACTCCCGAGAGCACTGACTGCTCCAGGAAATCCTAACTCACGACACGCCACGACTGTATCGTCATAATCCCAATTGTCATCACAAATCTGTAGAAAATATTCGTAAAATTTCACTAATAATTGGTTGATAAGTTCAGACTCACTGTTCCCCATTTACCCTCGTAATATAGTTCAATTCTTCCCTCAGCTGATGAGGATCCGTCTACAAGTCGTATGGATATATCAGGCTGTTTGTCTAGACACACTACACCAGCATCTTCTCTATGAACACAATTATGCTCTCCAATACTCAGGTAATCACATTGTCCTATGTTTGTTTCACTACCAGAACATTCTACATTATCCATAAGAATAGGTCCTTTCCCCTCTCCAAAATTAGCTGAATAAGTGGCTGTTAATGCTCCTGGGTAACCCAGCTGCTGACACACAACTTGTGCATCCTATATTGAAGACATTTATCAGTTTTATGCGAGAAATGAGTTATGATAAACAGAAATTCTCTAATTTCTAAATAATGATATGGATGTAATTATCCCAGTATTTAAACAGTATTAAACTCACTAGAAAGTCCCAGTAGTCGTGACACACAGTTCCTCTAGTTCCATTAAACTCTACTTCTACTCTTCCTTCAAACTCCTCCTCTCCATCTACTATGTAGACAGTTGCATTAGGCATAATCCTGATTGTATTATTAGAACATACAATCCCTACGTCTTCTCCATGAGAACAATCTGTAACATAGAAATCATGATGCAGACATTGACTCAGTAATTGTTCAGATCCTCTACACACTACGTTATCGAGTATGATGTCACCAGTCCCACTACCATAATAGGAGCGAGGGTATACTCTAACTGCACCTAGATAACCCAGCTGTTTGCAGGCAATCTGTATTAGAGTTAAGTTGAAATTTTAAGATAAATCAAATTATTAAGATACATACCTGTGCATCTACAATACTAAATCTATCGTCACATACAGTACCCCAAGTACCATTGTATAATACTTCAAGACGGCCTTCACTGTTGTTAGGACCATCAACAAGTCTCAAATCAAATTCCTCCCCAGAATGTACGATTGGATGCATACATATAACTCCAGCATCTTCTGAATGAGAGCAGTCATGTATTCCCCATCCTCTAAAAGAACAAGAACTAATGTACAGTTCTTCTCCAGTACACACTACCTGATCCATCCATATAGGAGATGATCCCTCCCCAAACTGAGCCTCTGAAACCGCGGTAACAGCACTCTCAAATCCTAGCTGTCTGCACGCTACTTGAGCCTCTGACTGAGACCAGTCATCGTCACATATGGTCCCCCAGACCCCATTGTGGTACACCTACGTATAGTTAAACTTTGGATAACAACAAATATAAAGAATCTAGTAAGATATTGTTCTTAACATGTATGTAAGTACTATATTGTATATAGAAAACAATGCTGACTGACCTCCACACGACCTTCAGTAAGGCTTACATTTCCACTCGTATGATTGAACCTGTCAGCTACAAGTCTGAGAGAGAAATCATCGCTACAAACTACTCCAGCATCTTCTGAATGGTCGCAATTATGTGTCCCAATTCCGTGGTGTGGACAATCTAAAATGTCAGTCTCTGTGCCAATACATTGTACATTGTCAAGAAGTATGGGACCTGATGCATCGTTACCTATTATTATAGATATGGTGAAAATCAAAATTACAAATCATCAAAACTCACCAAACTCTGCATTAGTTGAAGCTCTGGTAGTAGACACGTATCCCAGCTGTCTACACACAACTTGAGCATCATAGAACCCCCAGTAATCATCACATATAGTACCCCATATCCCGTTATAGAACACTTCTACCCTCCCCTCGAGGTTAGAAGTACCTCCTACTAACTTTACATGATCACATTGACATAGAAATATTGTACAAATAAACACTAGAAACACCTTGAAAAGATGTGATTCCATTTTTATATAAAGTATACATCTTAGAGGATAATTGAATATATAGATATAGGGCGCTTAAGGTCAAGGGCCTATCGTTACTAAGTATTTTTGCAGGATACATCCACATTACTGGACGATACTGTAGTTGTATTGAGTTTCATAGGCAGACACAACGTCAATTGATTGTATGTGATTGTTCAGTCATTATAAGATCAAGTAAGATTGATTCTTATTGAGTTTCAGAATGTGTCCATAAATTTATAATATTAACTAATCGCTAGCCATTTACCGGTAATCAAGTAATGAGTATCTTTTGAATAGAAGTGTTTATGTCAAAATATTTCCATCAAACATAGAATTAGAAAAAATATAAATACTAGAGAATTTGATTGAGAGGCGGTAGTTTGGTAAAGGTATGCCCATTCAGTACTGGAGCAACAGTACTTGGCTTTAACAAGTTTTAAGTGTGTTTCCTCATCCATAAGTGATCTTCTATCTCCAGTAATTTGAATCTAGTCTCAGGTATAAATACTAGCAGTTGTCTAACCATGTTCTCAGCTAGAGGGCTAACACGAGGCCAGTGAGGGAAATGGATAAGTGTAGGAATATTGTCGGAATCAATCTGCCATATTTCTTTCTCCGAGAAAGGCATTGCTCCTGTCAGCATTAAGTATAAAATAACTCCCAAACTCCAAATATCTGACGTAGCACCTTCATACGGTTTGTTACGTAAAATCTCAGGAGAAGCGAAGAGAAAAGAACCGCAATAAGTCTCTAATTTCTGTTTAGAAAAACTTGCCTTTCTTGAAAATCCGAAATCAGCAAGTTTAGATCTAAAATTTCCATCTAAAAGAACATTTTCTGGCTTGAGATCTCTGTGGTAGATTAGTTTATTGTGTAAATACTTCAAAGCACTTGTTATTTCACCAAATAAACGGTGTACAATATACTCCTGTAGATATTTCTTCTTAGCTACATAGTCAGATAGATTCCCACCATTAGCTACTTTCATCACGATAAATATCTGTACTTCTGTTTGAAGAATTTCGTGAGTTCGAATAATGTGAGGATGTTCGATTCTACAAATCGTATCGATCTCTCTCGGGACGAATTGATCCCAGATTTCATCTTCAAGTGAACTTTTCTCAATTATCTTCACAACAACTGATCTAAAGGGTAAGAATTATGAAAATCAGTATAAACAAATTTTTTTAATATTGCAATCTTACCGATTGTTGGAAAGAGAATGCGCAACTTGTACTTTAGAAAAAGCTCCAGAAGCTAATTTCTTTTCTAACACATAACCCTGTTTCTGTAATATCAACTTCATAGACATGGATATCCTACCACTCCTGGTATAGCTTGTTGTCCTTGTCACAGGAATCTAATAACAAATTCATGAAATACGTATATTAAGATTAGCCACTTAATTATACCTTGTTACGCTTAAACATAGACGGGATGGAAAGTTGTTTAGAAAAGATCAAATAAATACAAAAATAAATTCAGAATATTCTATCTGAATTAATTTATATCAAATTTAACATGCCTAACCATAAGGAGATGAAACTGATTGGTCAATTCGAATGCAAGAAATGATCCATCAAAACAGGTTAATTATAAATCCCACCATACGCGATGCCACTTCGTTTTTGGAATTTTGAGGGCAAATTTGTTGCACCATGTAAGGTGTGGCTTAAAACCTGATCTTTTATTGCAGGAGTAATGAATTTTGTTAGCCAGTAATCACTCTTGGATATATTTCCAATGTAACCCAATACATAATTCTTGAAAGGAGATACAACTTATAGGCAATGTTGTAGAGATATTTATGTAAAACAATAATACAATATTATACAAAGATTAGTTGCATGAAGTTAATACTACTTTCGATAATCTGGCTAGTTCTCCAAATAGGAAAGGGACAGGGACAGAAAGATCTGGTTATCCTGGGGCTGTATCCAGAGAGAGGAGGCTGGTCCCTCCCTTTAGCACCTCTTAGCTCAACACTAGCCCTAAACGATATCAACTCTAGGCCAGATTTGCTATCTGGATATAACTTCAGAGTAGATTGGAAGAATAGTGACTGTTCTAATAAAGTAGCACTAGAATCTTTTATCAATTCTTTGATATCAAATGAAACGTATCTCGGAGTTTTTGGGCCGGGATGTTCAATCGCTGCAGTGGCAATCGCAAACATCAGTCCGGCATATGGACTCATAACTTTCACATACGCAGCAGCTTCTCCATCCCTAGAAGACAAAGAGAGGTATCCGTATTTTATCAGGGGGTCTCTTTCTGATACGAATATTGCAATCGGTAGAATCAATTTTATTGCAAGTCACGGTTGGGAACGAGTAGCTATATTCAACCAGCAAGAAGAAATATTCGTATACAACTCGTACGCAGTTCAACAAGTGCTAAGAGATTTAAATATCGATTACAGAACAGCTACATTCGATACTCAAAGCCAGAATGTTGAAGCACAAATATATAATGCAATCGACCTGATAGACAATCTGGGTTACAGGATTATAATAGCGAATATGTATGAAAATGCTGCGGTATCGTTTATTTGCCAGTTAAAACTAACTGTCAATCCTTTGCCTTACTTAACCTGGCTAATGATAGGATGGTATACAAGAGGCTGGGATGAACAGGCTTACAATATAACAAATGGTAAATGTACTACTCAGGATATACGTGACGTCATCAATGGAGCAATTGGTATTATCCCTTATCAGCTGTTTGATAGTATTCTACAGTCAAATCATAGGACCATATCCGGTCTTACACCTCAAGAGCTGTATAATGAATATGAACAAATAGCACTGGATAACAATTTGAATTTTGTAGAAGAACGTGATTCGCTTGATGCATACTTATATGATTCCCTGTGGACATACGCTCTTGGCTTAAACCAAACGATCGCTGACGGATACGACCCTGAAACTTTTAACTACAGTAACTTTGACTTTACGAATGCTCTCTACATGAATACATACAGTCAAGCTTTCAATGGTTGGACAGGAGATGTGACATATTTCGGACGTGAGAGACAACAAAAAACAATTCAAGTTGTAGAGTTCGTTGACGGTCGCATTGAGTATAGAGGTTATTATACTAATTTCTCAGTTAACCCGTCACAGTTTGGGAATACAACCAATGTCATATCCAACATTAGTGATTTTAAAATATGGCAAGAAGATCGGGCTTCCGATGGAATTAAGGATCGCTTCACGAGTTTTATCCTATTTGGAGTAGTTTTAGCAACATCAACTTGTGTTGTAATTTACGTTACAGTGTTGATTATAGTCATTTTAATTGGTGTTAAGAAGAATCTACCTCCTGCAAAGAAATCAGAACCTTTGATAAACATAGTTATCCTAGCCACGAATTACATTATTGTCTTAATAGCTGTTCTCTTTACTATTGATGGGAAATTCTTTTCAACATTAAGACCAGACGCACCTCAGTGTATAATCTATTGTCACGCACAAGTAATGCTTGCATCAGTGAGTGGGAGCATTCTCTACGGAGCTGTATTAGCCAAAGCATCCAAGTATTACTTCATTGTAGTTAAAAACAAGTTCAGGTATACAGGTTGGTTGCAAGCTAGGTATTTACTATTATTTCCTACAGTACTAGTACTATTTGATGTAGTATTGATTATAGCATGGGGATTAATTTCACCAATAACATATCAATCATTTGTGATATCAAGTGGGGTAACAGATCCACCTCTAATCAGAATCTACAGATGTGAAATAAGTGATAATGTCGGGTTTGTTGTAGCATTAGGATTAGTAAATACTTTGCTAATTCTAATAGCATTGTTCTTAGCTTATCACCTGAGGAAGGTAGTGAACAAATCCCATCGTTATTCCTCTGTAATCGTTTGGTTAATGTATACCAGCGTTGTGTTCAATTTGATAATTATCTTGCTGCTAGTGTTCGTGACTGAACCAAACATCAGACTTGCACTGAGTGCGATTTTTACGAATATCATAGCATTCATAATAGCGAGTATTATTGGGCTTCCAGTTGTGTATTATCTCATAAAAGATCCGAAGGGAGTTACATTCTTTAAAACTCAGGCACAGGATGAATTTCCTGAAGATATACAGCTATTGAAATTAAGGATTACAGCCCTAGAAAGGGACCTACAAGTGTATAAGGATAAAGAAGCTGAGCATCCATCTGGTTTGCAACGTATGGTGAATAGAATCAGGAAATCAACTATGTTTTCTGGTAGTATTAACGAGTCCTATCAATTAGACGATCTAGATAGCCCTGCTAAGAAGAACCCGTATGCTGAGCACAATGAGAAGAGGACCAAAACTTTTGCTTAAATATGGGAAGGAAGGATTTATTACATATTATAGCTCACCCATTATATATTTGGTTATTTTATATTATACATTTAGTTGTACATAAGCGTAAATAGAATAATATTCGGTAAATATTACGTATTTATAAATGTATTGAGTCACTGTCGAATCTTAAAAGTCCGCTATAAACAATTAGCAGGATTCCTTAGATTTTATAAATACAAAATTTTCGATCATCTGTTCGATGAGAAAGCTCCTCCCAATTCTTACTCTCCATTCAAATACTTCCTATCTCTCCACACAGAGCAATTTCTTCCTCAATCAGACAATTCCCAAAGATCCAGCTTTTATCGTAAAGAAACATCGAATCTTACCCGATAATAAAAAGCTGGCTATTCAGTGGCAGCAAGACGACATACCAAACCACTTCCATGCCATGTGGTTGCGACACCAATGTCATTGTGGAGAATGCACGCACATAACATCCGGACAAAGATTCCAAGATCCTCAGGTGCTCAGATCCCCTGTTATCATCCAGGAAGCGAGGGTGAGTGATGATAGGCTAGAACTGAAGTGGAGAAATGCTGAGCAGGAAACACACCCTGGATTTGTACCCTTGAAATGGCTACATTTGCAAAGAGAATCAATTCAATCAGGTGTTTAAAGTAAGATACATAGTCAGGGTTCATTTAGGGAGGGGGCATTTGCCCCCCCTTGGATCTTAAGTGTCTCCTCTTGGGATTGAAAAATACATTGATCAAAACTGAAGTTATTAAGACTCACATTCCCAAACCCTACTTTGCCCCCCCCTCCCCTTGCCTAAATGTCGGGATAAACACTGATAGTAATCATCATTTGATATCGGGCAAATAATTAAAGGTTGATAATCAAATATAATTGTTACGGTTATCGTCATACTCAGGCCTCTGAGTGCGCTCCAAAATCTATATTTTATCGAATATTCGTCACTATATTTGGGAAAATAGCAAGGCCTCTTCGATCAGAGGACCTGTCATACTCGGTACAATTAAGGCATACCTGAACATGTTTTTACAGATATTGGAAGAGAGGAACCATACAAACTATGTGAATTGGACTTTGAAGAAGTTTTGAGCTCAGAACAAGGCCTCTATGAATATCTGTACAAACTTAATCAACACGGCGTAGTTCAGATATCAAATACCCCGAAGGGCGGAGTTCTCAAACTATCCGATGCTATATCACATAGATATGATTCTATTTGGGGTAGAGAATTTGAATACGGGCTGAAGATAGATCCAAATACATTAGCATACTCTAATAAAGCTCTCCGCTACCATTTAGATCTACCTTATATGCAGAATAAGCCAGGAATTGCTTATCTACACTGTTTGCAGTATGATACGTGTGTTGAGGGAGGAGTTTTGACTGTTAAAGATGGAATGAAAATTGCAAAAAGGTTCAAAGAGATATATCCAGAATTTTACCAAACTCTCTCTACTGTGAAAGTGAAATTCGCTTACTTCTCCCATAACCAAGAGGCATGCTACATGTATGGAAACATAATTACTAACTATTTGGTATTCCTGCTACGTAGTTATATAGTTTATTTGTAGAAGAGAGACTACACATTTCAGAGTTGATGTCAATGGAAATTTGGAAGAATTCAGTTGGGCGCCAAACGTACAAATTTCATTATCAAATACCAACAACGGAGAAGAATCGGAGAAGTACACCATTGCATACTACGAGTTCAATAAAATGATAGAAGAGTTTCCTGAAAGAGTAAGCATATTTTATTGCAATTGTTCATTCTTTTAATTTATATTATACAATGACAGGTGGATATAAAGTATCGGGCAGGAGTGATGGCAGTTTTCCACAACACACGAATGCTGCACATGCGAAACTGTCTTAATCTTAACGGTGGTGTAAGACATATTCATGGATGTTACTCACCAATTGACGAGTATAGAAGCAAGCTACGCTATCTCTGCTTCAAGCAAGGACGCTCTCTACCAGCGACTATTTGGTAAATTCTTACATAAATATTATAGTTATACTTCGTAGTAATGTAATCAATTATGAGTGGCACCATAGGCGTCGAACTTTTCAGGTTTCGGAATAAAGCTAACGGGACCAGGCCAGGCCCACGAGGCTTCGGGGTTCATTACGTCTAAATTCATAATCATATTTAATAAGTCTTAAACATTTAAACTTAGCCAACAAAACTGAACAAAAGCATAAACTATAAGAAGACGCAACTATGAAATTGTAACTATAAATGGTCCAATAGTAGTTCTAACAATATACTCTCTATAATTCAAGAACTATGGGAAGTGGTACAAGCATTTTACTATGTGCCTCTTGTACCACAAGCGGCTCAAAAGCGTTCAAGTACTTTTGGCTAGGGAGTGTAATTACTTTGGCTAGGACTAGTGGCTTCCTTGCTAAATGAAAGAATAAATAATCAATGGCTTCCGTGGAAAATGTAAGTACAGTTAAACCTCCAAATAGTGAACACCTCTAGTCAGTGAACATGGGTCAGGATTCTGAATACAAAATAATCGGTGTCATAGAAAAGCGTGAAAACTGTATTAATAATTAATGGCTTCCTTGTTAAATGAATTAACCCTGACAAACATAATTAAAACTTCCGAAGTCTGATAGGCCAAAACCTGACGGGACCAGGTGGGTTTGGCCCCATCAGTTTCAAATGCTGAGGGGGCCGGTCCCGTCACGATCGACGCCCATGAGTGGCACAACTTTCCCTAAAATCACGATATGTTGTAATATATAGCCAGAAATGATGAGTATAAAATATATAAGTTATACTGATGGATACTCGGACATAATACTCTTATTACAGGGAATTTTATGTAAATTACAAACCATTTTGATTCTATTAATCAATCCTGTATTTTTTATATAAATAGCATAGTTTCTTAAAGATAAATATATTACGGTTAGCGAAATATAAATTAATCAAATGGCCGCCAAATTTGAGACAGACATACTCCACAAGAATATCCATAAGAGCATTGATGACATTGATCCAACTAACTGGGTTGAAAAGATGTGTAGTGACATACCCTTGAATAACCTATTAGTATTCAGATGTACTAACATTGCTGCATCAATTAAAAGTGGTCAGAAAGGTCAAATACAAGAGTAACTAAATAACGGAGCAAGATTTATCGATCTACATGTTGCAGTACACGAGGGTGAGATCTGGTTGTACCATAATGGGCCTATTATGCTGTTTAAGAGAGCGTTATATGAAATTGAAACATTTCTTTATAGTAATAAGAAAGAGAAAATAATACTTCGATTAGGACAATCACAAACAAGTCCGAATCCTATTAACTGGGATGATGTTAAAGCGGTGCTAACTTGTGGAATTCATAACAAATTTATTCCTAAGTCACAATCCAAAACTAAGGTATCCAAAATAAAGATTACTCAATAATATTTATCGCTCCAGCTAAACTCAAAATTGATAAGAACTGGGGTGAAGAGGCTATGACACGCTTCCCTTCACCTGAGACTACCAAAAGCAAAGAGGGATTAGACAAGTTTCTCTCCGGACTGAAAGATGGCCGTCTCAAGGTGAAGACGGATAAACTAGTCTGGGTTGAATGCATATTAAGAGGAGAACATCCTGATAGCAAACAAATCGAGATTAAAGCAGCTGAAGTAAATATCTATAAGCCCAATACTCATGTAAATATAATTACCTTCTCTTCCATAGATGATGATGATGATTTCCAAAACCATCTCTCTTCCCTCCAGGATTAAAATAACCTAAGAAAAATAATTTCAAGGATAAGTATATTATTTATATGATTATGCCCCAAGAATGTTTGTTACTTTGTTGTTGTTTTAAACCAAGTGTGAGTATGAATAAACACGGTTGAATATGGCTATCAGGATGAGTACATGCAATCAACCTCTGTATAACTGTGCTTAGTTTTATTAAATAGGAATATATATTATTACTTACAATCCTCCATTTATCTGTTGAGACTTGAGATAGCAATGTATAATCAACTCAAGCAGGTTGTTTAGAGAAGTAGTAATTATCTAATTAGTAAATAAAGTGTAAGAAATGGTTATAAGATATAATAATATAAATGGAAGGAATTGGCTTTTCTATCATCTTTCTCATTAATAAATTAACACTAAATAGAATACAAAATAAATGTGAAGTGATCGGTTAGTTATAACATTATAAAGTTATTTCCTCCAAGGCCATCTGAATTTCTTCTCTTTCCCTTTACCAATGCTTGACCTAACCCCGATTGACTTAGCAACGCTTTTGGAGCTTTGAAATGTACCTTTATTGCTCTGATTAGCTCGGTATTTACCTGATAAAATACTTCCAATGAATTTGACACATTTGGTTTGTTCCCGTTGCTTGGCTAGATCTAATGGCGTAAGGCCATCGTCATCTTTCAAGGTGAAGTCCAGGCCCCATGAGGCGAACACTCTCAGACATTCAAGTTGTCCCTGTTCAGCAGCATCGTGTATGGGGGTAGCTCCAAAATCGTCCCTTTCTAGTCCGTCTGTCAGCAGCAGGTTCATGAGCCATTCCAGTACTTCCAGCTGTCCCCGAGCGGCTGCGAAATGCATTGGAGTAGCTCCGTCTACTGTACGTGACCTTACGTTAGTCCTACCGTGTGTGACTAACCAGTGAACACACTGTAGCTTTCCGGTCTGTGCTGCAGCATGTAGAGGAGTCATTCCATCAGAAGACTTTATGTTTGCATCTCCGTTAACCTCTCTCACGAGCCAGCTCAGACAATCTAGATGTCCCTCTTGTGCAGCGAAGTATACCGGTGTAATTCCTGTTGTTGTCCTGTCATTTGCACTTGCCCCATACTCGAATAGAAGTTTAAGACAATTCAGCTTACCAGCTGCTGCTGAATAATGAGCAGGAAAAGCTCCGTCATGTGATTTCTGTGTCACAGCTCCTCCATACATCAAGAGAGCCTTCAGTGTAGCTACTTGTCCATTGTAAGCAGCTACATGTGTGGGAGATGCGCCTCTGTAGTCTTGTAGTTTAGCAGCACGTGGTTCATAGTAGAGAAGTTCTAACATAGAATCCTCATCACCTCGCTTTGCTGCTATGTGAACTGCAGAAGCTCCGTTCGGGGTCCGGAGTGTCTTGAGGTCAACAGGGTCCTCCTCTCTTCTCAGAGCGTACTTCAGACAGAGGGTGTGTCCTGATGTGACCGCCTGGAGGACAGGAGCAGGGGCTTGTTGACAAATTTCACATATCGTTACCTCCTCTATCTGGTGTAACTCGTCAAGAGGGGAGGGGCAGATAGGACCCCTAGGTACCTCTTGAGAATATCTTTTCTGACTTTTCTGACTCCGAGCACTCTTTAGAGATTCCGTATCGTTTTCAAGATCTAAGAATTGGTCTAGATCCCCAAGAAGATTGAGGACTGCATTTGTCATCGTCCGTTTCCCCAGACTAGCGCGACTATTCATAGAAGAGTTGTTACTACGATTAGGGAGACCCTGCTTACGTCTTTCCTCGTCTATGTTGTATATTACATCTATCAGGGCCATTACTAGAAATATGGAGAAGGTTGTTAGAATATGACGTATATTCTGTATTGGTAGCAAATTTGAACAACTCGTGCTTCAGAGTTGCATAATTGTGTGTAACACAGTGAATATGGAACTTCAACTTCCCATTATAAGATAAACAAAAACTCAACCAAGGGTCATATGATATCAAATTTTAAATGTTATATGATGTAATACTTAAACCCAAGGTTAATGGTGGTGGAGTCAATTAATGGGAACATTAGAGTTCATTATAATGATGTCACCTATTGAAATGTGCTCAGCAATTGCGTATGAGATGTGGGTACAAATCATAAATTACTACACAAACTAGTCAGAGAAATACGGAAAACTCGTGTAATTAAGGCTTAGCTATATATCACTATTGAAAATATTTGAGTGTCCAAACGGTAATGCTTCCTAGAGCAAAATACCCTGTTTTTATTAAAAAGCAATAAGTGTTGAACGACTATTCTATATTCTACAGGTGCATTTAGTCCAAGCAACTTACATGCCATGATTTTCTCAGACAGAAAATTACTTCCGAACAAATTGTGAATACGTTGAGTCACATTGCAATTGCGCTAATTGCTTTGAATTAAACTATTAGTCAGCATAATTATATTGTAAAAATACCTATATTACAATAATTTCATTTAAATATTATGCAAAGATCATAATATTTGAATATGAATACAGTATTACATGTACATTGTAAGTGGTTTGAAGATTATCCGCTTTGTTAGATATCAACAGGGCATATTTCCTATTGTTAGTACATTACTTATATTATTTCATGGTAAAGAGAGGTAAATAATAATTTAATCAATTTGCCACATAATCTTAGACAGAAGAGTAAATAATAATAAAATTCTTACAAATATTACAAAGTTCAATGTACAAAGTTCAAGAAAAAGGAAAATAGAAATATATCCTCGTATTAATCATATTAAAAGTGAAAATAAAGAAATTATTATGAACTTATGGCAGTGGGAGTCGGTTGGGTTGTTCTAAACCTAAAGGAAAATAGTCCTCAGGATTTTCTCTGCGTGCAGGATTATCTTCAGCATCAGCTGGTCCTAGAATGCGTTCTCTTCCGGGAAATAAATTATGTCTTAAATAATATACACAACAAGATAAAACACATACTATAATAACGAATAAACCTAATATTAATAGGAAAATAATTATTCCAACATACACAATGTGACTGTGTTCAAATCTTAAAATCTTAAATCTTTCAAGAATTCTAATATCTACATCTTGTGTTATACTTTGAGTTGCTATAGTAGTCATATTTGGTATTGTATTTTGTGTAGCATTTTGTGTATTTATTGGACTTTGTGTAGCATTTTGTGTATTTATTGGACTTTGTGTAGCATTTTGTGTATTTATTGGACTTTGTGTAGCATTTTGTGTATTTATTGGACTTTGTGTAGTATTTTGTGTATTTATTGTATTTTGTGTAGCATTTTGTGTATTTATTGGACTTTGTGTAGTATTTTGTGTATTTATTGTATTTAGTGTATTTTGTGTAGCATTTTGTGTATTTATTGTATTTATTGTATTTAGTGTATTTATTGTATTTAGTGTATTTTGTGTTGTATTGTGTGTCGTATATTCGGTTGCATACTCCGTTGTATATTTATTCGGAGTGTATTTTAAGCTATTATTTAGGTTTACAGTTTGGTCACATATTTCAAGTAGGGTTAGAGTTACATATTTTATGCTATTAGGGGTTGCTAGGGAGATCTTATGACATTTGTGTGTGGTGTGAGATGGTAATGTGAAAGTGGTATTGAAGTTGGTTGTAGGTTGATTCACTGATCCCTGAGTAATAATAGTCAATCTGTAACCAATATCAAGCAGCCAATCTGAATTATTGGTGACGAATTTCTAAAAATTAGAATTCATATACGAATAATTAACTAATCGTTTGCAAGCGTGAAATAACGCTTACCCATTTGACATGAACAAGGGAGAGCTCTTGATACATAAGTACAGTCAGCCCAATAATCTCAGGACCTAGGGGAATTCCAGAGTATCAGTAAAATTCATTATTTAAGTAATTACACAATTATGAAAAGTACATTTTCACTTACGATTAATCTCTAAAATGTTAGAATATACTTTGGATGAGTTCCCAGCCTGATTTACAGAATTTATAGCTGCATATATAGTTGTATTGGCAGATTCAAAATTTATTCCCAGTCGTATTGAACTGTTGCTTGGGTGGAAGGAATCCATCAGTATAACTCCTCCCGCGTTAATAGACACTCTATAGCTCTCTATTGGTAAGTCTGTGAGATAGTTAGGTACTTCGTCCCAAGTAACAGTAAGGTGAGATTGGCATGTTAGTTGAGTATGTGTTGGTAGTTTGATATGGACATTAGTTGGAGGAGGAGGTGGATCTTAATTAAAATAAACAATTAGATAATTGTGGAATTTATGAAATTTGTATTACATATAGAATTACCTGCGTTCTTCAAAATTCCAAATATGATTATATCTTCATCACGATAATTTTGTTGTATATGTAACTTGTTGATACAGGCTATCTTCAGTCCTACATCAACAGCACTAAAGTTCATGATTCTAATGACTAGACTCACGTTAGTACGATCTGGGTCTTTGCGTCTTTCAGTAGAAAATCTGTTCGTGTCTACGCCTGGAATATCTTGCACTCCGATCTTAATGGGAAAGTTTTGATACTGTGATAACTCGTCAAATGCTACTGCAGGCTCAGTGCTATAAAAACTGTATCCTTCAGGTGCAACCATCCTGCAACTGACCAGCACCTCATCTCCGAATAGAGGGCGATTTGGTTCAATTCGAAAATAAGATTCATCTAGTAACAACCATTTAATGATTATATGAATATACAAGTCTAATCCCCAAACTTACTTGTAATAGAAATAGCTTTTCCACATGAGCTAATAGCAATAAATGCTAATAATAACAATAATACTGTAGAAACCATTTTATCGTATCGAACTTAGCCTGCCATTTATAGTTTCACCAACATTATGTCTACACTTTCAGGATAATATCTCGTAAATACGGGGATAATGCCATGAAATATTTCAGGTACAAACTCTCCAGACATATTCCTAAAATGTATTTACTTTCGCTAATAATAGAATCTGACTTGTTTCTTGAATTAGGATTAATTAAACATTAATGATTCGTATTTTAGATAATGCAAGTATTAAGTTCTGTAAATGAGAGAGTCTGACAAAGCTTCAAATTTATTTCAGTTCATCTACTAACTATTCTATAACTATCAAAGAATTTTTCATACGCTAAGCCTCTTTATTGGCAAAAACTACTCGTCCACTGCAAGAAATGGCCGTCCATTTTACGGAATTATATATTCTGAGGGCTAAGACCGTATATCTGTATAGTACTTAAAGCATAGAATTTATGGCTATGCACAGTGGCTCATCACTCAGCATAACCATATCCCTAAAACTATTTGTTCGTTGATATGCTCAAAAGAGCAAAAATGTAGGTCACTTGGTACAACTTTGGGTACTCTGTACTGGGGCGTTAATATTTCTAACTAGATATAGCTAGATTAGATTGTACATGCCAGAAACTAAGAAGAAAGATAAATCGCTCAAACTGAACAGTCCAGTTGGACTTACACCAGTCATATACAGATGGCCCTTACAATCTCAGGTTAGTTATCTTACTGGTAGCTTATATTATGTGAGATATTTTATGATATTGACTTTAGGAAGGTTATGATGAAGCACATGAGTTGATAGAAAGCATGAGGTGAGTGACTAGTGTCCTGGTTGTTATCGAAAAGAATGTTTATATGTATTTATGTGTAGATGGGTTTGTCACGATTTCCCAGATCTCCGTGTGGCAGTAGAGAACTACATTCTAGATAGAATAGACTTGTCAGAGTAAGTTTTGAAGTTTTTTAGGATATAAGTTTGTATTTTCATTATTTACTTAGTTATGATCGTATGAGTTTGATGTGTGACAGATTCAACAGGGCTGCAGATAACATTAGGAGACTGGTGAGTGTATATTTTCACTAGAAGTTATAAGTAGGGCTATATATCTAGCTATATAACTTTATTGAATAAAAATAAAGAAGTAAAACGTGTGGGATCCAAGAGTATCCTTAAATTGTTCTCCATGGTCCATGGTCTCTCCCTACTTTTTTATTAGGGATCTGGTATAGAGCCACCAAAATGCATAGGGGCCCCTCCCTCAAGAGATCTCCTGAAACACATCATGGTGCAGGTCTACAACAGATCTATTCCTGATCCAGATAAGCTGAATTCCTATCAGCCTTTCTCTCCTCAGGTATTATACGTTTTTATAACTACAGTAAACTCCCATTATATCGAAGCTCAAAGAACCGTGATAACTACTTTGATATAAGCGAGTATTTCAAAACTGTACTTATCACCTCGAGTAATACATACAGGTATATGGAGAGTCTTCTTACGATCTAGTTGCTGATGTTATATCAGAACTGAAGATTACAGAAGATGATATATTTCTAGATTTAGGAAGTGGTGAGGATAATTTTATTAATTACTCGGGCACTATGTGATAATTATACACAGTGGTATTCTATAGGAGTAGGTAATGTAGTGTTACAAGTAGCAGCAGCAGCTAACTGTACTTGCTATGGGATAGAGAAGAATGAAATACCAGCTGATTACGCTAAGGTAATAATATCTATATGTCTATAGGATATCCTTTAGCTATTATTTATTGTAGGAAATGGAAGAGGAGTTTCTACAATGGATGGACTGGTATGGGAAATCATTTGGTGATTTTGAGGTTAGGTTTGTCAGACTCAATAACATAAGTCACAATATATATTTATACATATTAATGTAGCTGTTACATGGAGACTTTCTGGATGCTGATAACTATTCTTACATCAAGAAATCTACGTATGTATATTTCATGACTTCTTTTGTAGAAATTTAGTTGCATGAGCTGATGAAGTGAATTTGTTTTCTATTGTTATTGATCGTATTTTTGTCATTCCTCTTAGAATTATATTTGTCAACAATTTCGCATTTGGTCCTAGACTCAATCACAAGGTAATTGAATGTGTAAGAACTTATCCTCTGTTGGTTGTACTTATTGGATATTTCTTTAGTTGAAGGAGATATTTTCGGGACTGAGTGATGGCACAAGAATAGTTACTTCTCTTGAATTAGCTCCACTTAACTTCCACATAACACCTAGAACATTATCAGGTAATTACAAGTAATAACCAAGGATATACAAGTATAAATTAATATAATTATTCTATACTCTATAGATCTAGGGAGTATACTTAGAGTATCAAAATTATCAGCTACAGAAGGGAATGTATCCTGGACAGATAAACCTGTATCTTACTACTTACACGTTATAGACAGAACTAAGGTTAGTTGTGTGCTATTTATGTTGATATTTTTGGCAAGTTTCGTCCAAATGACTATTCCCGTGTTCACATAAATGTTCCTTCGAATTTCCGCTTATGTTATTTGTATACAGCTGGAGAAATATTTCCAACAACAGAAACGGAAAGAAGAAAGAGAGGTAGATATATATGATATATTTGCTAGTATATACGTAGTGTAGATACATATTTGGTTTGTAGAGTTCAATGGTTCCTGAAGGTAGGGCTAAGAGAAAGAGAAGAAAACAATCTAAGTAAGTTACATTATTGTTTGATTATTTGTTCAGTTATGATTTAGTCCTATTCGCAGGAAATCTGGGCGTAAGAGGAGGGTTACTACAAGTTCTGAGGATTCAATCAGCTTGACTCCTACAGACCCTAGTGATTTCTATATGAGCTCTGAGGACAATGAGGAGGGGCAGATGGAAATGAGAGCCTCTCTTGATATCCTAGTCGGTATGAAATAGAAGAATGTTTACACGTATATATACTACAGGATTATGGTGATTTGTTTGTTATAGAGAGGTATAGGCAACAAGTAACAGAATTCTTGGATAAGATGCAAACACAAGAGTTTAAAGATCAAATTATTGAACAGATACAATTTGAAAGGGACAGGAAATTGTTCTATACTGAAAAGATAGCAGAACTTGAGCAGAAGGTAAGAGAATGGAGATTTTAAATCTTAAATTTATATTTACGTCTTGGGTAGATTCGTGAGATACTGAATGATGGAGCTAATTCTATAAGAAAGGTTATGACAGAGGTGAGTTATGGTTTAAGAATTTTGGTGTGGCATGAATTATTCAATCCTATCTTCCATAGTTTGGGATAGATAACCAGACTCCTACAGGATTAACTAACGGAGCTAGAGCTATGTTGGTACAGAATAGACAGCTGAAAGAAGAGACTAGAGTCCTGGAGGAGCGGGTCACTAAGTTGGAGGAGGAACATAAGGAGTTGGTAAGTAAGGGTACAATCATCTATCGATATTTTCTACAGTATTTCTTCTTCCATATCCTATCTAGCTAAGAGATTGTAAGGAATCAATGGGAGAGGAGGTATTCGAACCAGTTGCTAACAGACTTGACTTGTATCTACAGTGTCATGACCCTAAACTTATTGATTGGTATGTAGTTAACATCTTTATACATATTATTCAATAACTAATCATTATTTATTATTTCAAGGAGCTCTCCTCTCACTCACATCCCTCCCCCCTTATCTAGTCCCTGTATTAAGCCTCCCTCACATCCTCTCACACCTCCACGTAGACGCATGAGAGATCCTAAGAAGAGAACATGTTTAATCAAACAAAAAGACAAACTTGAACTATCATCTCCAAGCAGTACCATACCAGCAAATTCTCCACCCTCTGTGACACCATTAGAATCAGCTGTCGAGGCTATGGACACTACTGCAACACCTCAAACTACCACTTCTATAGCTATTCTAAGTAAACAGACACAAGAGGAAATAGAAATACAATCTAAACCTTTGATACAGTTGAAACCCCAGAGAGAGCTGAGTGCTATAACAATATCATCGAGTCCTTCTCCTCCACATGAACCTTCTTTCTCTATCAAATCAATTACTAGACCATCCAGAGACAAGCCAGAGAATACAACCCTCATTCCCTCTCCTAGTTCCTCTCTTGTACCTCCTGTCTCTAAAGAGCTCCCTGCTCCTCCTGAGATAGCTCCACCTACTAGACAACAGCCACTGCTTGCTCCACGTACTCCAGCATACTTACCCTTCTTCCCTTACTTACAGAATAATCCTTTATACTCACAGTTCCTTGATAAACAAGCAGGCCTGCCGTATCCATTCTATCCAATAGCTCTATCTCAACAACAGATTATGAATATGTATTACTCCTCACAGCTATCTCCTGATAAGATTGCTCCCCCTGTCCCTGGGGGGACAGCACCTGAACCGCTTCCACACATGCCGATAACTAACTTCCCTCTCCCTGCATTAAGCCCTGAGCTATTAAATGCTAGAGGTAGTAGCAGGAGTAAGCAAAAGAGGACTGATAAGAGCAAACGAAAACACCCTAGGGCCCCTGTTCATGTCAGAACAGGAGATATAGCTAATAGTACTTCATTAGATAATATATCTATTACAGAAACAGTCAGTACTAGCAAGTATAAACCGGAAAATCAAACTGAAAAAGGAAACGATACTCCTATTTATACCCCCGCATCTTTTAACAGCTGATATTGCCATTGATTGATAGATGTCACTTAGTCAATCAGATTTTGGAATTAATCATTCCTAGATATGATAATTTACAATTTATACTCAAATTATTATTCAAAACATCTATCAAAGATTTGTTTATAATTCAAGTTTGGAATGTTATAGCTAAACGAAATAAAGTAGATGCCGGTTATAAGAACCCTCTTGGGTGTAGCATACATGTTCTAATAACCGGTATCTACTGTACAACGCTATATACTTTCCCTTCATTGAATACTACCTTGTAAAACCTGTTTAATATCACCAGTTAATCAGGTTTGTTGGCCAGAAACAGAATTACAGAACCATGTTATTAGTGATAATAGCACCGGTTAATTGGGTCAAAATGGCCTGTTCCCGAAGTGACGGGAGTTTATGTATAAGAAAATATAACTGCCAGAGATGAAACAACTCGTTTAATGTGAATGTCTACCAAATTGATTTAATGTAGTAATGCACAGTAATTACAGAGTTCAGTATCGTAATATACTTGACTGAATTAACACATTATGATAGCAAGGTATGTAGAGCAGTTTATCACTAAGCTTCAATTGACTGTACAATTCATAGAATATTCTTAAAACAGCTGATCCATGTTCCTCACAGATTGCTAAAGTAAACAGGATGGGAATGTCTCTGTGGGGATTTAGCGTGAGATGTCGCAGACCTGGGCCTGCTCAAAACGGTCTGTGCTTCGGGGGATTGCTGTCGAGGTGTCGCGACAGGACTGTGACTATTCGGTGCTAAAGGTAGAGAACAATCTAGACTACTAGTATGTTGATGTGCATCTTTTAAATCAGAATTAGTTTGACTGCGTGACCTACTAACTCGTGAGTGTGAGTCTGAATGTATGTTATGCATCCTCATCGTAGGATGAATTGTCTTGTTTCGCTTAGAGGGTGTAACCCGTACACCGGTCTGCTGTGTAGGAGGCATTAGATGGTTGTCTTTCTGCTGGGAGAGATTTAGAGAGGTCGAGCGGTATAAGGAACTAGGGGAGGGTGTCCTGGCAAGTGGGGAGACAGGAGTTGGTCTCTTCTTGTGGTATGTCTTCATCATATGAACTGGTGAGCCATGAGCTATAGGTGACGTCACATTTGAGACAGATGATGTGAATGAAGGGACTCTATTATGACTGCCACCTAGAGAAAAAGTATACATAGGAGTAGATTCAATAACAGAATTTTGTTTATTACAGAAACTATATTTACTTTTCTCAGAAGAAGTTGAAGAAGCAGATGATGTTTTGTGACTGAGAGGAAAATTGATCTTGAAGAAAGAACCTTTCTTCTTCTTTGTATGAAACAAATCTTTTAGTAGTTTTGATTTTTTAGAAATTCTGACTAAATCAGCAGATTCTTTTTTCTTAAAGTCCTTTTGTATAGAAGATTCATGTAACGGTATTATAGTGAGGAGAACTTTCTTGTTATGAGCCAGGAGAGCTGCTACTTGGTTGTGTGAATAACCGCGAATTTCTTCTTTATTTATGTGTGTTATGAGATCGTTCTCCTTTAGACCTCCCCCATCAGCTGGTCCGCCTTCTACTATTCTCTGCAGAGAGAAATTCAGTAAATAATATATGGATAAATTAAGTGTACAGTGGATGCTGGCTATATGAACACTGGATATAAGAACTTGTTGGATAAAAGCACTATCCTCTTGAAAACGGTTCACATATATTTCTCTATACTTTATGTTCGTTATAAGAACATGTATTGCTACTCCCAAGGGGGTTCTTATAACCGGCATCCACTGTATTTTGAATTTTTCATACCGTAGCCAAATGATCTGTCTGAAAGTTGTTTGAGTTCTTCATGTACACACGAATACCTCTAACTGCAAACCCGAATTCGTTCTGACACTTCTCCACTTCTATTTGTTTGGAGTGAATGTCATCAGAGAAACGGCGTCTCTGACAATGAGGAGACGATGGACTGGGGATATTACTGGGTTTAGATTTACTGACGCGAGGACGTCTCTTTAGTCTTGGACTCTTAGAACTGAATGTGACAGGAGGGTGAGGTTTGAGTGTCATCTCCTCGAGTTGAGTGGAAGAGGTACTCTTGGTGTGTGAGCGGTACCGAACAGGAGGTTCGATTTCATCAACTAATAAAATAATTAAATCACATGTCATACACAAATCTCCGAATAATCCATAGATCTCGAGAGGTTTAGCAATCATGTATAAGATAGTATAATATTACCTCTATCAAGATCTGTAGTATTAGACTCAGGACAAACATATGATAGCTCAGGTTCTGAAGCAGACAACATAGCTATGTTATTAGCTTTAGATGTGCGAGGTAGATATATGATGTCTAGAGAGTGTATGTCTTGTTCTGAGTCTGTTGGTGTATTGCATGGAAATAGAGAGTCAGGCCTCTGGTTAGAGGGAGATAAGAGCTTTACGAGTTCTTCGTCATCAACATGCTTTAACCTGTGTGTATATTAGGTATTATCAAATGATTATTGAGTTATAGTTCAAGATCGTTTTACGTGTGTAGTATGTATTTGAATATTACGACTTCATAGTTAATAAAATAATTGGATTTTGACAGGATTATCTAGCTAGCTTTGCTTTAGGCGAGATCCAGTCGACTCCCGTTATATCGAAGCTCAATGGACCGCGATAATTGCGAATATTGTATTTACCCTTCATCCTCAGTAGATTTTTCATCATCTTTGTCAGAGAGTATCATGAGGTCCGGGAGACTCTTCTCACTGGGGGAGTCAATCAAACCCTTAGACTCCTGTTTGGGGTAGCTGGGGGGACAAGGTGCTATCGTGAGATCCCCATACTCATCCAAATCTTCATTCTCAAGCAGTCTAGAGAATCTGATTGAGGTTGTAGCGAAGCGGGTATAGCCTGGTTCTCCAGTCGTCTCTTCCTCTCCCACATCACTCTCGTAATCATCTGGGTATCTTTCTTCTCGTGCTATAATAATAGCATATAAACACATAGCTAGCTAGATATATGCTATACTACAAGTAACTTACTGTCAAAATAAGACGTGTCGTATTCCCCTTCTAGTTGAGGGACAAATTCAGCTTTGATTCTAAGCAGATTGTTCCAATCTAGTCCATTGAAGAAAGGATGTGACTTCACTGCTTCAATTCCTGAATACAATAATTAATAGATACAATCAACTTCCGTTATATTAAACACAACAGATATATAGTAATACCCGCTTCTATCGAATAGCACAGTATGTAACACCTACCTCCTTGTTCAGTACTGCCTAATCTCTTCTTCGGCTGGTAGGTTAACAATTTCTTAATCAGGTCTTCTGCGGCTTTCGGTGGTCTCTCAACCAGTTCTTCATCTACCCAGGTTAGTTCATAAGCTTCTAAATAAATAATGATGTTGATAATATATTATTAATAGAATTTAATGTGTATTAACTTACCATTAGTGATAATATCGAATAATTCATCTACAGTATTTGCTTTGAATGGTTTGAAGTATTCCAACATTTCATAAAGAATAACTCCCATAGACCACCAATCTACAGCTTTATCATACTCTAGTCCTAGGATAACCTCAGGAGCTATGTAATCAGGTGTACCCCACACTGTAGACTCTTTGAAGTGATTCTCGGTCAATCGAGACCTTATATTGTCTTCAAGTAGTGTAGCAGTAACTGTGAATATAATAGTTAAAACATAAATAATAAATAGAGCAGCGTCCCAACAGTCCACAAGATCTCAAAGTTTTATTGCAGTATATGGGAGTGGTCCACAGTATGTGTTAAGTTCGGTATAGAGGTCCATTGGTGAAAAGTTGGACCGCTGAAATATAGAGTATTATTCATATACTTACATGTTACAAGTCCAATCTTTGAGAGACCAAAATCAGTTAGCTTGATATGTCCCTCTGAGGTAATCAGCATACTACAAAGCATACAGCTATATACACGCAGATACGATATATTTAGCTATTAAAATATTACTTACTTGTCTGGTTTGAGGTCTCTATGTACTATTCCATAACTGTGCACATATTCTAATGCTAACACAGCTTCACTGAAGTACATACGTGCCATGTCTACAGGGAGAGTTCCTACCTTCTCTATGAGGCTAGCTACATCTCCACCCTCTACATACTCCATAACAAGACAGTAGTGTTTCTAGATATAAGAAATATTGTAAATACCTATAGTGTAACTTCCACAATCCGGGGCCTTGTGGAAATTGTAGAGGTTATAAATGAATTAATACAATAATTATGGAATTCAGGTTTACCTTAGTACTGAATGTGCAGAGAAGAGATACTATGAATGGATTCTCAGCTAGACTAAGTATGTCTCTCTCTGCATAAACTTGAGGAACTAATTTCT
This sequence comes from Oopsacas minuta, assembly GCA_024704765.1. NCBI lineage: Eukaryota > Metazoa > Porifera > Hexactinellida > Lyssacinosida > Leucopsacidae > Oopsacas > Oopsacas minuta. Next base: position 475,957 of record JAKMXF010000133.1, on the reverse strand, counting down.
TCTGAACCATCCTCTGTTTGCTGATCTTCTTCATAGCAAACTTTCTATTAGTGCCTTTATAACGGACTAGTAGTACAATCCTAAAATTGGAAATATTAAAATATTCATTGCACTTCTAACTAAGTATATACATCTAGTATATACATCTAGTATATACATCTAGGTTACTTACCCGTAAGCTCCTTTAGAAATTGTTTTAATTGCAGTGAAATCTGATTCACAGGGTTGTTTAGCTTCCTGAGCCTGGAAATAAATAAATAAACAAGTTTGTATATACGTATAGTACGTATGTATACAACAAAATGCTATCAACTCACTTTATCAGCTTTTTCGCTCTGAGTTTTCTCTTCAACTATAGCTATACAAGAAACATGGGATAAATACACAGATTTTTGAGGTGACAAGTTTATCCATAACTTACTCAGATCAGAATTAAGCTGTCGCATAATATACGGGACGAGATCGTCCTCACACATTCTACGCTTTACTAAATCTATATCATTGTTAAATGAGTTGGAATATGCCTCAACATCAAACTCCTAATGATAAGAATGTTAGATATGTAAGTAAAACTGAGTAAATATTAATACAGAAACTTAACATTATTTTATTATTATTATTAATAATATCACATAAATAAATATGCAATTTTACAGCAAGATAATAGTAACAATAATTAATATATTAATTAGCTTAGATATTATATCAAACAAGCAACTATCTTCTTCGATTTTTCTCTTTCAAAAATGTTGAGATTCTGCGAATAGTTTTCAAAATTGGCTCATACAACTTAATAATGCCAAACAACACAAAAGGAGATAGTACAAATAAAGCTGGGGTTGTATGGCCCCATACAGTACCATGAGATATATTGAAAATCCCAAGAGTAGACAGGATGAAGAGGCAGAATGATTCAAAATGGTTTGCGAGATGATTAGTAGCTGGTTGACATAGCGAATTTATTACAAGCAACAACAGACAAATAAGAGACACAACGATACAAGAATCAAAAGGTAATATCCGTACTAAGCCAGGCATAATGTATGGGAGAGGGAAAATAAATGCAATGAAAAAACGAGAAAAGAGTTTCATCACTTCCCAGAGCTTAAAACCGGACCTGAAACGTTTTTCATAATTTTCAGTCAAATGAATTCTTTTTTCTCTCGACTGGTAAGAGTAGAAAATAAGCATAACAGGGATAGGAACGATGATAGTTGCTACAATGAAAGCTGAATAGCTAAAGAAGTTATCATTTCTACATAACTTTTCTCCATGATAGATCCACTTATGCTGCATATTACATTGAAAAGGTACAAATACTCCAACACACAGATTACTGTAAGTTAGAATGAAGAGTGTCCACATGGGAAAGAGGATATCTCTTCCAAGATTATAACGATGCAGGTAAGGAATTTTATGGAAAAGAAGATACACAACGGTCAAGTAAATACCATAAACAAATGGATTCAAATTGTCAAAAGAAGTAACGTTATCTATCTCATTTTCATTCTGCGACATACAAAACGGTAAGTTTTGTGATACAAGCAAATTACTTAAACTCAAAATAAACCCTATCAGATCGAACAGATGGCCATCAGTCATAGGACCACAACTAACAACATACAGATAGAGGATACTGGAATAAAACGCAATACTACGTGTATAGTCATTGAATATGTCAATGCGTAGGGAGAGGACGATTACCGTGATAGCAACTGTAATTATCAGATAGAGAGGTATCCAAATCCACGGAAATCTACAAGTATAGCAGGGATCGTTATTAGTAAATATTCTTAAAATTGAAACGGGTGGAATAAGCAATTTCCTTGCTTGAGGAGTGCTATCGGAACATTGTGTACAATATGGTCCTGTGAGTTTATCCTTACACTGGTGATACGGATTCAATAGGTTCACCTGCATGTTCAAATTTCTGCACTTAAAGTATTTACATTCTCCAAGAACAAATTTATCATGCGTTCCATTAGTTGTGTAAATTATTACTGGGAAATCTTGAGGAATCTTAACTTTCGCTACATCAGGGATAGAACTACCATTGTTGTAACTTATATCTGTGTAGACTTTGTTTTCAAATAATTTATTCAAATATTTATTATCACCATCAGGGTAACACATACCGGATTGGAATTTGAAGCCGCTAGGACATTTTGCTACGAGTAGTTTAGTACAACTGAATAGAGGAGGTATTGAACTTGTCGACACACACATGTCTACGATTTCATTGTTATACTCTACATCACGATGAGTGAACAGAACTTTATAGCTATTCAGGGGCTGCCAACAAGTCGGTGTAGGGAATATCTCTATATGCGATACAGGCAAGTTATTTTCTGCTATTGATGGGGATAAGCTAACATCCACACAAAAGGTCGTCGACTGATTGAATTCGTCTTCAAGATGTATCACAAATGTAGAAATATATCCTGGAAATACTAGGTTAATTGTTGTATCATTCAATGATGTGTTTCTTATAAATTTCTTGATTCGGTGAACGTAATCCTGAAAAGCTGTTTGATCGAAGTTTGTACTGCAGTTAAAGTTTAAATCTGTACCGCTTATCTTACACATTGGCTCCAAATCAAAATGAATTCTAGACACGTCAGTAGTAATCGAGCAGTTTACAGAAGAATTTAAATGAATTCCCAAACTCTTGAACAAATGAACTGTAGCATTGAGAGAGAAGGAATCATCAATGAATTCAGAGCAATATTCCATAGTTTTAACGTATATATCATTACCCAGACAAATGTTTGGATGAGACTTCAAAAGTGATACGGAATTATTAGAAAAGATAATAGAGTACTTTGCATTAGATGATGAGTTTGAGTCAGGTTGTATAAAACATTGACTATGAGAAGTGTAATCGAACATATGTACAGGCAGTAAAAGATTATTTTCCACATAGACACCACCACCACGAACTTGTGCCAAGTTAGATCGAATAAAAGAAGATTGGTTGTATCGTGAAAGGATTATCTTTGAATATTTTAGGTAAATAGCACCACCAAATATTCCTGCTTGATTTCTCTCCATAAGATTGCTACCGTTCAAAATCAATTGAGCTTGAGTTAGCAGAAAAACCCCTCCATTATTTGAAGCACTATTGTTTCTGAATGTGTTATTGGAATTCAGGTATATTCGATTACCACTGACAAACACAGCACCGGCAAATACTGCAAAATTCGTCTGGAAATGGCTGGAATCGATCAATAACCTGTTAAACTTATGAATATTGTTTGGGTAGTGAATATCACGACCTTGAAAATATATAGCGCCACCGGTATGTGCAGAATTCTTGAGAAATATACTGTTATTAATAGTCAACAACAAAGATGAATTGACAGTGTCTGATTTATCATAGAAATGCATTAAAATAGCTCCACCTTGTCCTCGATAGGCATAATTACCTGTAAAATTAGTATTTTCTATTCTTATTTCAATGTTGTCTGGATCCATAGCTAAAAAGGCAATAGCACCACCAAATACCGCGAATATTCCATTGTTTTCCAAAGCATTAGCTCTATTATTAAGGAAATTGGAATTACGCACATTAACGACATATTGTGAGCGATTAGAGAGAGCCTTTGCGAATATACCTCCTCCCTTTACTGCAGAACAATTGATAAACGTAGAGTTTTCTATCTCTACCAAAACATCTCTGTCATTGACTAACAAAAGGTAAATACCTGCACCCTGTATGTAATGAGGATCATTATCCAGTAATGAGACTGAATAATTATATTTTGTGTAACTGCGCGCATTTAAATTTACAAAAGTACAATCCGTGATCATTAGGGTAGAGCTATTCACGTGCGGAGTAGAGTACAAAATTCCTTGAGTAAAATGGAAATTTCCGTTACCTTCAAATCGACAGTTCAAAATGGAGACGTTTTGGGAATAAAATATCTTCAGTAAGCTGCCAGAAAAGTTTGAAAATTTTGAGTCCAAGACCTGAACTATATTACATGATGATATGATTAGCCCAATGCTATTATTCGCGGTTATAGCATATGAATGAGGTGTTATAATTTGGTCCTCTTGTTCATCATTGCAACCTACGAAGTGCACGTTTCCAACAACAACCTTATCGACATTATGGATTGCAATATGAGTTATACTTGTGGAAGCGAAACATACTGTAGAGCCTTTATCATGCCCGATAATTGTAACATTTGAGTAGCCAGACAGTAACACAGTGCTCGAAATTCTATAAGTATGTGGGGGTATGTGAATTACACAAGATTCATTACCTTTGCATTGACTACTAACGAGATCATTGAAATCGTGATTAGAACTTGCATATAAAGCAGGCAAGATAAAGAAGAACGATAGATAAGATAACTTCATTATTATTGATATAGAAATTTGATAATTTTCCTCTTTTTATATTAGTGATTAAATGGATATGTCCTTTTTGCTATTTCCTACCGAATATAACTGTGTTGACAATTAGTAAATTACAGAAATCGGACGAATATTAAAAATGCTTAAAATCATATACAGAATTGTATAATTGAAATTTGTATATGCTAAGTTGCTTACAAAATAAATGTAAGGGAAAAGTATCTACAAATGATAAGAAAAATGTATTGAGTTTCATAATGAGCAGAATTATAGTGGTCTTTCCCTTGGGGCATTAGTATATTGAATGCAAATCAAACAGTAAAATGATCAGAATTAATTGTCAAAAATAACATACCATGCATTCTAGGAGTCTAGCTGGTCTGCTAACAATACAATAGAGCTGTTTGATTACTGATATTACAGGAGATGTTTCATTTCCAGTGCAATACTTGGCAACAATCTATGATAATAAATAATTAATTCATGACGTGTTATGTGTATTTAAACATTTTTTCTTACCCTGTGGAGAATATCAGCAAGATCCTTTGAGATAGCAAAGAAGAATGTACTCGTCAGCTGATTAGTATCAGATGCCTCGATTATATTTAGAGCTAACTCTACTAACTACAAAGATAAAGAATATAACTTTTTGCATGTAATTAGAGATCACTGTAGCTTACTTGATTTTTGGAGAAAGTTTCTATCTTGTCGTCACTATTCACATTCTTAATATATTCATGGAGTTGATCCTGCATTTGTTGTTGTGCCTAATAACAATAAAATAAACAAGTCTATCCCATTATATTATTGTTATCGCTTACATGTGGGAAGTTTGCTTTGAATGTATCCCATATTGTAGTTTGATCTAGTGGCTGATATCCAATAGAAGAATCTGGACTATAGAGAGATAAGAAAATAAAAACCAACTGATGATATGATAAATTGTACGTAACTTGTGTTTTAGTTAAATGTTTTTTCTTAGAAATGAAGCAGAGAATCAATAAATAATAATCCAAAATTATAATACAGAATAATACATTATAAATGGCAGTAGGAAGGAATACAATTATGAATATAATTTTATTTAATACTACCAAAGTTATTTCTTATTTATTAGTTCTCTACTAGGTTAGCTACATAATTATACTACAGAGAATTATCACCATAGAGTATAACAAGAGATTACAAATAGACAGTGTAATTGCGTTAGACACAAAATATAAAGAAGGACCTCTCGCAAATACCCAATACTCATCCATTTCATGCACTACTGTATAGAAGAATGTTACGTTACTCTTCTTAGTACCGATAGCAGTCCAGACCAATTCCTGAGAAGTGAAATGTTTATCCGCTAGGTTATAATGCGAAATACTATTGCCTATTACGCCTGGACAATGCATGAGTCGTTGATACTGGGATTGACGTACAAACGAACCAACTGGCTCCCCATTGACATCACGACCTTGTACCATGAATCCCACAAAACTCTTCTTCCCGGGATCAGACAATTCGAGTATTATTGTTTGTTCCTCATGGTATGTGCGATGTGGTGAGTTAACAACCGTAAGGGCGTATGGAATATTAGAGCTAAGAGGCATAGCGTTATGCCCAGAAGCAGACGTATCAGGTGCTAAAGAGCGACACACACTAGTAGGAGGCCCCGACGAGTAGCCATGTACTAACCCAGACATAATAAGAACTGTATATGCTATCAGGTAAAACATTATAGAATTTAAGCGGATAGACATATATTATATTTATATTCTCTCTACAGGGATGATAAAACTTTGACTGAATGATTTCAATAATATAATCCTGATTTAAATAATGGAGTGAATTCCCTTGTGATTATTATTTTGTGGATCAAAGAGTGAGATCTGTGATCTCAACTAATGAAATAATTATCTTTTCGGTAATGTCCATTGGTAATTTGTGTTTATCATGCTTAACTGACACAAACATTCTACACATACTTGTAGCTTCGACTAGCGGGAGATTAAATTCCTTCAGTGGCAAGGTTCAAGCAATATACTCATTTATACTTCACCTAATTAAGCATCAGAATACACACATCTATTTTAGCTGTGTGACCCTGCACATTAACTTATCAATGGTTGGGTATAGTCTATAGATAAACTGGAAACAGCTATTAATATCTTAATATATAGCAAATAAGGTTAGCGATAGTCACCTCAGAGATCTTAGAGATCGATACTTGAAATGGAAGTCATCTTCTGAACCCATGCTATCGGTCCTGCTAATAAAACAAATAATTATTCTTTAAGTTTTTTACTAACAACAGAATAGGAACGAATTTTAGTTCAGAAAAGTATTAAAATAGAGAATATCTTACCGCCAATGCCGTGTGCTGGTAGGTTCATATTCTTGATGGTTGGTTGAAGTCTAACAAATAAAATTGTAATTATACATACGTCATAATATGTGAAGATATTTGTTGTGGGATATTCAGAACTCACATAATTTAGTTTTTCATAAGAAGATGATGTCTATAAAAATAATCGATAAAATATTATACTAGTGTAATATTTGTAATATTTGTAATAGGTAAAGTTATAACTCACAGATACTGAGGCAGGAGAAGCAGTGTTATAGCCTGATGACGTAGCAGACCATCTACGAAATTGATCTGTATAACGACTAGAAGATACACAGACAGTTGAGAGATTATGCGGAGTAACCAATTTATACAATATGTACCTGTTATTAAATTGGAAGGGACAGATGGCAAGACTGTTGGTGGGATTGGGATTACGCTGTGAGAAACCTGTAAAAATGAATAAATCAACATAGATTCTCAATGAACTAACACGATTTTGATTTAAATTCTGGACAGATCAGGAAGTCGTTATGAGATTCGTGCTCGTAATTTAATTGCTAGCAACTATAAGTTACTTACTGTGTGAATGTCCTTGTGGTCTGTATACGCTAGAAGGTCGTAACGAATAGCTAGAAAGAGAATACGTAAATGTACTAGCAATTAATACTAGATGAATTACAGTGAAATAAATCGAACTTAGTCAATGAACAGTTGTTTGATTGCTAGACACTTCTGCAACAAAATACATAAAAAATATTGTTCATATGCTTCTATGCAAAAATATTCTCAATTTTCTGGTGAATTACTAATTCACCTTTCAACTTTGAAAGGTGAATAATTAGTTAGACGTTAATACATTTGATAAACTTATAATTACCATACAACACACACAACTTACTTTGAGGCTCTTGGCGTAAGAGAAAGTTCAGCCTAAAATTACATTAAAATACGATAATAAACAATAATAACTTATTCGTAAGAATAATGTGGTCAAATTATAAGTGTAGTACTTTTGTCTTCAAATAAGAATATTGCTCTGGGAGAGGAGAAATACTTAACCCAACAAATTACGGATATGATATTTTAAATTCATAAACAACAATATTTGTGTCTACAATTAATGACATAGCTGAATAATACAATTATTTGCTATGAATTATACTGACCTCAAGCTACGTAGATGTCATAAGGATAATTTACATGAGTGAACTTAAAGTGACGATTAGAAATAATTCTAAAACTTTCTATTATTCTTAATAACCAAATTTACATAAATGTAGTTTGGCAATAATGTCCAAATTTATGAGAAGTTCATTCACATGATGGAATAGGTGGCTCTATGTAGATATTCTTAAAGATACAAATTGAACCTTATATTCTCATACTTTTAATCACTGAGGGAGGGAGGGATATAAAAATAATTCCGAACTTTAATAGATTAACAATCCTCTTCTCAGTAGGAACATACTGTTGGCATGTACTATCAGGCTATCATAAATTGACCTTTCTTACCTCATTGCAATATTGATAAGGGACTAAACTTTGTTACAATTAACATAAAGTCCATAATTATAATATCCTATAATAATTATTCATATAATTACCTCATCCATTCTCTGTAATTGCAGCAGGTCTGGAGTAGATGAACAAAGTTTCCGTCTGTATTTCTTAATATTTGATCTCTTTGGTATGTTGTTAGGGGAAATAGATTGGAATCCAAATACTTGAGAACAGCTGGGTGAAATAGAGTATGAACTTTGTCCGTGTGCCATAGGTTGGGAGGGTCGATCAAGATTTGTAGTTAGATCTGCTGTAGAAGCACACTGATAATAGTTACGAAACAAATTGGCTGGAAGTGATGTTGCTAGTGATATTCCCAATGCAGAGTCTGGATCTTTCATTTTTATCTTTGGCTAAATTTACAATACAATACAATAACATATAAGGGAAACTGGTAAGTTAACTTGTAGTTAAGGAATTGGTTAAAATATCTAATTTCCTTGTATAATATGATATTATTCTCCCAACTATTTATAACTGTTATACGATTTCCGAGTTCAAGAGGGTAGAGTAAACATTTCAGAACGACAACAGAGCAGCAAACAAATCGTAAACAAAGAATTAAGAGAGTAAACACAAAAATAACAGTATCTAGATGATCATATCAGTCTTCAGTTCAGAATTACACATTCTGTAAATCCTAATGCAAGGTTGCTTCAAGCCAACTAATAAATGAACAGAAGGACGGTAGAACATTAAACGACGCGACGTATAGTTGGAATGTTAAATACGAGATAATTATAATGTAATTATTCCATTCAGCATAGAACCTCAGAACATAATAGAGATACATATTAGCAGATATCCAATAGACTGTAATACATTCTATTGAGTGAAGATTCGATGGTTAATAATCGGATAAAACAAATGTTAGCAGACATGGTTTGGAGTAGAATGATAATAAATATTACTAACAGTTTAGGAACTGTTTGTGAATTGTATTCTATTAGTCATTAATAAGCGTCTTGTTAGCTAAAGGTTCGATTTAATTTGTACACAAGTTTGATAGTAATTATCAGAAGATGCATTGTATTATTTGAGCCAAACATACTATTAGCTCTTTAAGAGAAAGATTAGAATAACTAAAACCAAAGTTTGTGCAGGAAGCTATTGAAAAGATGTACAGTACAAATTTCTGACAGTCAATGATCGAGGTTGGCCGCTAGCAACCTTGAGACAGTTTCAAATGCAGCAACGCTATCTTACTAATTAACAAACGATAGATATTAGAAGCATTGAGTCGAATTGATTGGTCTAAAGAGAATTTGGTATGTCTTCAATTACGTATATAATTGTAATTATGATGGGTGTATAATGTGTGTAAACAATGATATTATCAATCTATGCCACACACAAATGCCCTAATAGAATTTATACACTAACACATAGATACATTATGTAACCTTCTCAGACACTACAAAAAAGTTTGGAAATTTCATTAGATGGTTAATTACGAGGGTGCATAATGATAAATTGAATGGATCGTTCTTTCTTACCACATAATGGTTATATTTGTGCCAGAATTTAAACAAAACAACAAATAATACTAAGCATGAGTCTTCAATTAAAATCCAAAACTAATTTTCATCAAGTCTAACTATAAAATTATATTAGAAATAATTTAATGGATATTTTCAAGCCTGTTAAGATAAAGTTCAAACTTCAATAGATACATTTCTCCAAATTAAGAGGTCGTTTAACTAATAACTAAAAAGGAGATACACTTATATTGCTTGCTACAGGATTTTTTGACATAACACACAGAAACAAGGCTGAAGATTTTTGGAAAATGTTGAGATGACAGAACTTTAAAATCACTACCAGAATAGGAATATACAAATTAATTGTATGAATAACTCTAGAATTATATACACACGCATTTATACGCAATGTATGTGCATAGCAATATTGCTATTATGAATATTGAATGGAGAAAGAAATTTCCTTATTACAACTTATAGCAAATGAAAATAACTAAATAGTATACAATTCTGCAACTTCACATTCCAGTAATAATATGGGACTAATGATTAGCTTTACATCTGCTGGATAGAATCTACGCTATATAGAAGGGTGGTAAGTAACGCTGAAGGGGTAAAAGCAATAATTCTAGATTAGAATCGAAGCAAAGTAATTCATCAATTGCGTGGCTATGATAATAAACAGACTGAAAGAGACTTCCTAACAGTGAAATGAGATACTGGAATGTAAGGGCTTCAGATTGTAGAAGTAATATCGGATGGTAACTTAGATTTTGATATGGAGCTGGTAGTATTAAACTTGAGAATCAAAATAGTGCAATTATAACGAGATGAACTTCGTACTTAGATGGCAAAGCAGGTTTCGTATTAATGAAGTAGTTATGCTAAATTGGGAATTAATTATCTACTAATTACGGATATTACTGATCAAACTAAGACACACATACGCAAGTTCATGATATTTCAGAATTATATAGATATGACGTGCCGTTCTACTTACCATAAGGATATCTATTCACCTATCGAATAGTATAATTGATGGATAATCGAAGTACAAGCAGAAAACAAAATCGCCCTCATTGTTATAACAAACATATGGACCAGTTTAACAAGTGATACAATTTCTAGTACAATCCAATTGCTGTTAGCCTGACCTTACGTATAGTCATATATCTGTTAAAAGTGACAAAGCTATCGAGTAGTTATCTTTTGTACTCAATTCAATAAAAGTCTAATATTTCAGAAAGAAGTTCGCGACAAGTTGATGGCATAAAATTAAAATAATTTTCTCTAATTAGAAAAAGTTAATGAGCAGTAGTAATATTTGTATGAGCGCATTATTGAGTGAGATTATAGTTATATTTAATTGTCATAAAAGGACATACTTTTGTAAATTATTTAATCAAATGGTTAAGTTCAGTTTAGAAGAAACATTATAACAATAAAGTAAACAAACAGTGCACAGTTTCTGTAAAATAACGAATCAGAGTGTTCAGTTAGAAATGGAGCAAAAATATAAAAATTTAGCTGTGTTTCCAAATATGGAGTCAAATTAATTAAAACAATAGTTTAAAGTTAATAAGTGTGTGTTTACAAGAGCTAACATGTTTTAGAAAGCTGATTCAAACAGATTTGAATTATGTACCTGCCATATGGATAAGTGCATTCGTGGTAGGAAAAAATACAAAGTTCAATGCAGATCAAGAATATACAGATAATATAATACGCCACAAATATGTAAACGAAAAGAAGAACCTATTCTAAACTAGGATACATTTCTCAGTGCTAATTTCCAACTAAATGCAAGGAAGTAGAAGATCCACATAGCAATAACAAAAATATACTACCCCAATTTTTTGTACGACCAAAGCTATATTCGATTAAACTCTAAGTTCGTAATGATGCTGTAACCGAGTTAACTGATTAATCTACAGTGTAGACAGTAACATATACTGCTCATTACACCTTACAACCAGTAGACATTGCATTTAGAGTAAAATTAGTTAAATAAACAGATTCTGCATGCTGGATCAATATTTGTGGCAATTATGCAATGACAGATAAATACATACGTAAAATACTATTCTAATATACTCACAGAGTCCATAAGTAAATCTGAGTCCTCTGGGTCTGTTCCGAGAGAAGAATTGAAAAGAGATTCTCTGTGATATTTATCCAAAAATGAAACAATTCTCTCAATAGTCAGAGGATTTACTTTATCAGAGAATGCCATCATGACGTCACTTCGCCCCCAGTTCAAAAATTGCTTCTTTGGGGGGTGTTTGCTCGAATACAGGCGTTCCAGAATCGGAATAATATCATGCAAATTATCGTCTCTAATACTAGAACGAAGTTCGCTCGATAGAAAGGCCATCACAAACTAAATTCAATAAACCTAATAAATGCCTATAAAAACTGGAGCAAGCTTATATAAGAAATACTGGAAAGTCCCATAGCGAAATGAACAGTAATACACAATATTCTGTAATTTGAACAAGTTGAGCTATTACAGATTACTTAAGAGTGAAAATGTTTGTTTCTACGAATAAGAAAGTAATCCAATCCTTTCTGTTTCAATCATCACATAAAAGCTTCTAAATAAGAATTACATCATTCTATTTCCATAAAAGAAAATAGTTACAATTTCCGTTCCAAATTGTTATGATTACATAATTTGTTGTTTGTGCTCACGATTATTTAGCTGTAAACAAAATTCAGACAGCAATACTTACTTGAGCTCTTGCAAAAGTTAACTAAAATCAAAATAGAATTTACAAATACAGTTTTATGCCCTAGCTAACCAATCTCCTGATTATATAATAAGTGAGTTATATACTACTGACTGATGATTAGATGTTTGTATATGAACACAATTGCAAGTACATACATACTTAAGGAATAATAATTATCATAATAGTCGGTATGATAGCTGATAATGTATATTGTACAGCTGGTAAGGTAGACATGCAGCTCACGAATTGTTTTAGAGGTCAGAGGACTTTTAGCAATAGAAAACTGACAGAAAATACGGAATTCCTTCGAATATTAGCGTTTATTAATCTTAGCCGTTTGGAGGGGGACAAAATAAATGCAGTGAAACTTCGACAAATACGAACATCAAGAACGTCAAAATATATTCGCTTTATCCGGAGTAGTACCAATTGAATAAACATTATAGGGGTCTGATTTGGTGCAATTATTAGTCCATAGAACCGTGTTCCGATGTTCGTATTCGAGATCCACTGTATGTAATTACATAACGTATACAATGAACGCATGCGCCTGCCATTTACACGCGAACTTCCCTTTCGATTGTATATTAAATTTTCACAAAGGGATATAACAATAATGGAATTAGAACGACAATACACATACACAAGATAGAGAGAATAGAATGTCAAATTAGATTAACAGAACTACTACACCCAAGTATCTATGGATTATCTATGGGGTAGATATAGATAACTAAAATATTGTTCAGGTAGAGATACGCCCTCTCAGTTAGATAAAGAGTGGAAAGTAAGACGACTGATGATAACTAGAGCTACGAGAGAGGGAGAGACAGAAGGAGAGAACTATTTGTTTGCAAGAGAAGGGAATTCTTCCTCTTTAAAACTGTAGTCCTTATCTCTAGGACGTTCATCCCTCTGTTCATACTCCTCTCTCCTGTAGGCTCCTCTGCGTTCCCTGTCCCTGTCTCCAATTCGACGAGATCCTCCATCCCTTCCTTCTCTATCTCTAGGGCCGTCACGATCCCTATTCCTATCACCAAAGCCGTCACGATCCCTATTCCTATCACCAAAGCCGTCACGATCCCTATTCCTATCACCAAAGCCGTCACGATCCCTATTCCTATCACCAAAGCCGTCACGATCCCTATTCCTATCACCAAAGCCGTCACGATCCCTATTCCTATCACCAAAGCTGTCTCGATCCCTATTCCTATCACCAAAGCCGTCTCGATCCCTATTCCTATCACCAAAGCCGTCTCGATCCCTATTCCTATCACCAAAGCCGTCTCGATCTTTATTCCTGTCTCCAAGTCCTTCACGTGGACCGTCACGATCTCTATCCCTGCTAAATCCACCGCGGGAACCTCCATCTCTATCCTTGTCTCTATCAAAGACTTCTCTAGGACCATCTCGATTCCTATTCCTATCGCCGAAAACTTCTTTACCTCTGTCCCTATCCCCAAAAGCTTCACGATGACCGTCACGATCTCTATTTCTGCCTCCAAAGCCTCCTCTAGACCCTTCTCGACCTCTGTCCCTATCTCCAAATTCTTCACGAGGACCGTCTCTATCCCTATTCCTGTCTCCAAATCCACCCCTAGATTCTTCTCTATCCCTGTCCCTATCTTTATCTCCAAAGCCTCCCCTAGACCCTTCTCTATCTCTATCACTGTCCCTATCCCCCAAACCGTTCCTATCCCTATTCCTATCTCCAAATCCTTCTCTAAGAGTACTATCTCTCTGCCTATCTCCAAATCTTGATTTATCACCGAATTGCTCCTTATCCCTCGGTCTATCCCCAAACTTATCTTTATAGGTTCCATCTCTGTCTCTATCTCCCCATCTTCCTCCTTCTCTCTTCTTAGTAGGAGGTTCTGAGAATCTCACATTCAATTGTACGGCTTCCTTCTTACGACCAGAAGTTTTTACTTTCTCAACTTCTTCCTAGATACAAAATACTACAATAAATTCTGCTAACATATGACTGTTGTATAGAAAATATTTACATAATATGGGGAAAAATAGTTTTCTTCTTTACGAGCAATAGGTTTCGCTCCTTTCCATTTAGTGTTAGAGCTCTCCTTATCAACTTGACGGATATCGTACTCGAAATCAAACTTCTCATCTCCCCATTGCCTTTTATACTCATCCATGGTTCGTGTCGGGACATCTGGCTTATCCTGATTATCTTTCTTCTCCTCTTTATCAACAGCTCTGAAATACATGAAATTAGTAAGTAAATACGTCACACATTATCGACAATTGCAATTTGCAACTACGTAGATATATTCAAGAAACACAATTGATTAATTCTCAATCGAAATAGCAATCATTAGATTAACAAAATAGTAAGAGAAGCAAATAATATTGTTTTTGGCTGAAAATTATGAATTCCTAGAGATAAAAATACCTCAAATATTTGTACTTTGACCCAATTAACTTACAAATTAGAATGTTTACACAGACATTACATTCTAGACAAAATACTAGCAATTGTATATTACATACGTGTATGTGTATGGCAATGAGAGTCCAAAGGGTAAACACGTACGTAGATACGAAATGGGATAATCAATACATAATACACCAACTCATAAAATGATTCATAACAAACATTATATAATTAGGACAATTGTTTGCTTACTCGTTTTCTTTAGTTTGTGGTTTCTGCTTTGGTTCTCCGTTTTCTTCATCTTTACCAGACCCTACATCAGCGTCATCTTGTCTAGAATACAATTGATACATATTGATACAGGATAAAATAGATCAAACCAGGAAATATTTACAAAATATATATAAGGGCTTACCCTTCTAGTTCGTCTTTCTCGTCGCCCCAGTTGTATGAACCAGATCCTTGCCGTTTGCTGGATCCATGAAAAGATCTAACATAGTCCGAATAAATAGCCGTGTAATTTCCAAATTTAAAAACAAATATGATAGAATTCGAAATAAGTGTTCAACAAAACTTACGATTTTTCGTTGCCGCTCTGACGATCGTACTGTCGTCTTGGGAAATTACTGTCTTTCCCTTTTTCAGCTCTGTATTTCCCTTTTACGTAACGGTTTTCCGCATTCCTGTGGTCTTTTTCTTCACCAGTGTCATCCCAAGCTTCTACGTCATCTCCAACAGCTTTATCTGAACTCTCGGACAAGCGGTCTCTTGATCTTGCGGGACGTCCCCCACCCTCTTCACGATATCTATCTCCGTAACGGCTGTCTCGCTTGAAACCACCACGATCGCCATCCTCTCTCTTGATTCCGCCTCTGTCTCTGTCCTCGTCTCTTCGGGAGAAGTTCCGGTTCTCATCGTCACGACGGTACCGCTCATTATCTCTACGGAAAGGACGATCTCCTCCACTGCCATCATCTCGCCTATAACTCCGGTCACTATGGAATGATCTATCTCCCCTATCACCACCACGAAATCCTCTGTCTCCATCTCTACGGTCTGACCTGAATCCACTCTGATCTCCATCTCGATCATCACGACGACCACGATCTCTATCAAATCCTCCTCGCTCACCCCTGTCTCTATCACCATAATCTCTACGCTGGAACCCCCCTTCACGAGGTCCACGCCCTCCTTCACCTCTGGTCCTATCATCACGTGATCCTCTATCGAATCCATCCCCTTCCTTACGATCATTATTCCTGTCTCTATTGAAGCCTCCCTCTTTACGATATCCTCTGTCATCTCTACGAGGCCCGCGGTCATTTGAATCTCCGTCTCTATGGAAGGACCTGTTGTCTCCATCTCTACGATAAGGACGATCACCGTCTTGACCACCACGTCCTCCTCTATCGTCTCGGAAATTGTCACGATTGGAATTGCTATATCCTCCTCTGTTATCCCGCTGATCATCTCCTCCAGTTTGAGTTTTGTCTGATCTCGGTTTCTGTTTATTACCAGAAACTGAATTATCACCCCGATTCAAGTCATTTGAGGCGTTACGCCCTCCATCTCCTTTAGACCCCCCTTGTGGCTTTGATGGGGATTTCTGTACATCTTCCTTTTTGGAATCTGAAAGCATAAATCAAATAAATCTCATCTAAACACTGTTCAGCAATTATATTACCTGTTTTTTCAGAAGTTTTTCCTTTCTTGGCCTTTTCCTTCTTCTCTTTCTCTCTGCTGAGTTTGAGAGCAGCCATATCAGCATCTATATCACCTGAATCCTCCCCATCTCCAAGAAAACTATACTTATTCTGTGTGGCAACAGAGTAGTTGTGCTCCATTGTCTCTCCCTCTCGATTGCTTTTGAATAAATCTTAAGAAACATAATTCAATCAAACAGAAATACTCTTCGTTATGAACAGATAAATTTAGCACCCTCAGAAAATTACAAGCGATTGTTGTCCGCTAGTCCACCCCTAAGAATGTGTGAAAATATACTTACGTGATCAATCAACTTGTGTAGTTCAATACAAGTTTGAGCAGTGTGTTATCATGGCGTAGGCTAGAACTGAAAAAATAAGGCATAGATTGCAATATAAACAGTTATGGGAAGATAATTTTAAAGTCCTAACAAGCTCAATTTTACTAATTGTGGTCAAATATTAATGTCTACCAAGTAAGTCAATATTGCATCAGTCCAGAGTAATAATAGACGTTAATTAATTGATTATAGATCAGATCAGCTGCAGTTTAACGTAAGCAGAAATACGTACCCGTAACCATGCAAAGAATGGACCACATTCTGAACTCTGAACCCCCCTTTGTGCTACATAAAATAGACACGAACTCCTGCAGCAAACCTTACAAAAACCTCTACATATCTACAGGGAGCCGCACATTTGCGTACAATGTTTATAGTTCACAGTTGCGTACATCACAGTTGTGTACAATGTAATGTATATTTGACAAGTTACTTAAAGGTTTCACAGATAAATAAACTCTAATTACAAAATTATTTCGAGATATATAAAATGCATTGGATGAGCTGGATATTTTATCACCAAGTATCTAATGTCTGCTAATAGCGATACTTCATTCCAAATAGTCAAATCTTCAAAGGGGACTAACAAATTATCCCACGACGGATATTTGTATATTTTCCATCGGGGAGCTATCAAAAAGGAGTGGCGGTGTAACGTGCGAGGATGTAAAGCTAGAATACACTCCGTTGATGATTTCGTCAGGTGTGAATTTTCGTCCAAGACTCAAACCTGTCCGAGTCAGGCCTAAATACCCCTCCCTGCATGGCAAAAATCAGCCCTGGGGTGTGCACTAAAATTTGTTATTATTATTTTTATCATTATTATTATATACAATTATAGATTAATCGCGTTTTCCTATATACAGTGTAAGCTTAATACGAACACCAATGGACCGTACTGTTAAAATTTATTCGCCTTTCTGGAGCTCATAAACCGGAGTAATATCCATTGAAGTACGATTGTAGGGACCTGATTATGTACGAATATTGTTCGTCTTATCAGAAATTCGTATTAACGAGATAGTTTAAATAAATTAGTAAAATTAAGCTATGCAAAAATAAAAATAAAATGCCGCCTTCCGCCCCTATTTCGTAGAAAAAAATGGATGAGAAACAAGTATTTTATTTTACATGGCCTAATCATTAAATATATATATGAATTTGTTTGAATTCAACAAATAATAACAAACTGTACGCAAGTGTGCTAGACTCTATCTACATGTATAGGTTTTGTAAGGTTTGCTGCAGGAGAATGGTGAACTAATGCAATGGATCATGAACTTATAAAGGCGAACATAGTTGATAAAACACACCTTTCCCAATATAATAGAAATTGCAAATTATTTGGATTATTATTATGCAACAGTGGTCGCTAAACACCTCAGCTGATTGTATTATAATTGATAATCGTATAGAGAACACGTGTTAAATTCGCCAATAATTTTGTCAAATTGATAATGATATTAGAGTACAAAGACCTATGTATTAGAATGCTTGAAACAAGAAAAAATCATGAATAATTACTTAAAGCATATATCCATTTATTTGTTATATCAATGCTATGGTGATATTTAAGTTCGCCCTTGTTTGCTTATCTTGCTTTTAGTTAGAGATTCTGTTCTTGTTTTTGGTATAGAATATTTCAAATCAGTCTCAGGTTCAGGAAGTTTTGAAGTGTTTATCAAAAGATCAAAACTTAGCTTTATATTTTTCACAATATCTTGACAATTCTGTAATCGTTGACAACTTTCTGGATAATCTTCATAATACTGTTTCAATATTTCAGTAACTTTGTTCTGTTGTTCGTTAAGTAATTCCACACCATGATCCCAGTCTGATTTGTAGGATTCCCTCCAGTTTCTGATCTCCTGATCGATTTCAAATTTCTTTTGTTGATTCAACAAATATTTTCTGAATTCTCGTTGTATTGTAATGGCACTAGTCTCCATAAGTCTTCCACGTTCCTTTCTCAATCTTAACAGTAGTACTTTACTTTTATGACAACGCCAACCGTTTTGTATTGTTATAGCAGCCATTTTTCGTTGCTTTTCAAAATATTTATGAATTTTGTAAGCAGGTAACTTCTCAACTGTTTTAAAAACTTCAGTCTGTTGTTGTATCGAGTAATCCATAATCTGATCGCTTTTCATCAAATATTTCAATAACTTTGCTTTTTCACACCTACGGTTGAATACACTAGTCCACCTTTTGAATCTAATCCTAGACTGTAGACTGATGACAACTTTCCTAAGTTCAATCAATCGTTTCCTCTTATGATACCCCCTCCAATGTGCTTGTATGACACTCGCTGCAGTATACCTCTCGTCCTCAAATCTAACACTAGGGTCCAGTTTGAAAATAACTTCACTCAAAATGTCATCAAAATCATTTCCTTGCCATCTCTTAATGACATGGGATACACCCTTGTATCTCTTACTAAGACGATCTGGTTGCAATTGTGTACACTTGAATATTAGTATATGAATTGATTGGATAGATTTAGAAGCAATTTTCATATCTTTCTGGCCTAGTTTTAAAATCAGCTGATCAAGAAGATTGTACACCAAATTGGATTTTAATGTTTTTAAATCGTCAATACTGATTTTGAGAAGAGAATGCAAACAAGAAAGTATCGGGAGTGTAACTGTACCATCGTCTCTAACGATCAAATACAAAAATGACGGAGATGAGATAATCATCAATCGAATTGAGCCGAAACTTTCCGCTAAACTCTGTAAATGCGACAAACATTGGCCAGTAATCGGGCATAAATAGTCTGCTCTATCTGAGAGCTGAGCATTGAGGGCATTGTGCACAGCTGTGAAGAGAGAGTTTACGATTTTATTCAGTTTACTCTCATTGATATTATACTTATTCTGAATTATAGTTGGATCTTTTGAAGTTGTCAGAAGCGTTACAGTGAGGGTCAATAAATTGACATAAATACCAAGGTAAATAGTTTCAGTTACTAGAAGATCTAATACAATATCCAATATGCCTTGTTCCAACAAACTATGGGATAGGATTATCTGCTCTCCAGCGGATAAGGGCTCAGTTGTATAGTACTTTAGCAAATCACAAAATATATGAGATATCCCTACAGGTTCTGATGAGTTTAACCGTGTAAACGTATCGTGAAGTATCTCACCTACCTTGATAGAGTCTTGCATCATAAATATTAGCTAGTTTATAATATCATAGATAGATGTTGTAAACAATCAAATTAAATAATTGTAACAAACACACAAAATATCCCAAATAAGATGCTGGAGTAATATGAATATAGGAGTCAAGGATGCTACAATATTACAACGTACAAATTTCCTGGTTAGAAAAGTCCTACATTGAAACCCTAATCATGTTGAGTGACTACATATATTCGTGTGCTGGTTGGAACTTGTTCATTAGAAGCGATCATCTTATTGTGAGTTAAGTACAACCTCCCCTCTTCATCTACAGTCATTCCAACAGGCCGAATATCATTAGGCAATCCTTTTATCTTATTCAAATTATACTTTTCATCACAGGTAGGTTTGATCATATAGACAGATCCATTATTCTCAGAACACAAATAGATGACGTCATGTGTATCTATCGCGAAGAAAGGCATTATAGAACTGATCGTGCCTGAATGTAATACTGAGCAAATATATTTAAAATGTTTGCTATACTTTAGGATAGCTCTTGAATTGGTAAGGATGAAGAAAGAACCAAATGTATCGAGTTTAACATCAATAGGAAAATCAATATCATCGATCTTTTCTTCAACATCAAATGATATCCAATCCTGAGTAGCTAGTAATAGTATCTGAATTCTTCTATTACCACTATCTGCTACTATTATTCTATCACCTTCCTGATCCCCTGCCAAGCCCATTGGTCTCTTAAACTGCCCGTTCTTAGCACCCTTATGCCCAGATTTATGCAGATAGGATCCATCATCTGTGAAGAAGAAGACTGCATGATGTGAGCAGTCAGACACGAAAACTAGACCTGATAATACTGCGATTCCTTTCGGCTCTGCAAAATGGTTTAAACCAAAACTGTGTTCAATTTTCAAATTTAACGGCACTTCTCTGTGTATTTGCTGGGTAATGAGCTCTGGTGAGGAGTCAAGACGAAGTATTTCCTTTCCGTTTTTCGAAATTGCGAACAGCTTGTCATCTAATTTAGCTAAACTAGTCAGGTAACCAGGTGTTACAGAGAAAACTGACAAACTGGTTGGGGGGTTTAGGAAATTAATCACATATTTTTTTGGCATATTGTGAATTCCAGTGCATGCAGTAATGTGTATTTTCTTGATATCACAACCGTATGTTCTCAAAGCTGCTAAACTAATGCTCATTGTTTTGGGACACTCATTTATTTGTCGAACTATTAGAAATGTGGGAATATCTTTGGGAGGATGTGATGGTGGACAAACATAGTCAGCATAGTATGACCCGCTCCCATCGAAATTAGGGAAATGTGTAAATTTCACAAAAAGTTCATCCTCCCCAATCTGTTCGTCATATGTTATATCTCTACTTATACAATATTTCTGACCACTTTTTGGAAAGAAGTATTTAGTAATACAATCTGTAGGACAATTATGATTCACGGGATGAACGTCTTCTAATAGGTCTTGTACTTTTGTCAGTATCTTTGGGAGATTTGTATGTTCCATAGGCACAGGAGGTATTTCAAACATATGTCTCGCGGAAGCTAGGCTATTGTTGGAAAGCATATTCACAAATTTATCAGTTACCTTCAATCCTGAATCATATATTAATCTAGTTAATGCAAGTGCTCTACTAGCTACGGAGGATTTAAACTTCAAGATTTTGCTTTTCTCATCAAGTTCTCTAAGATATATGTCAGATTTCGAGTTTAGATCTTCTATTAAATGCTCTTTCATCTTCTCAATATGTAGCTTGATTTCCTCAAAGCTATTTTCAGCTTCCTCTATCAATTTCCTTCTTTTATTGTGTATTTGATTCATTGAATTTTCTAAACGGACTAATGAAATGTCAATGGATTCTTTGTTCATTTGTATATCATCAATTCGTTCCTCCAATTTTCTGTTATTGTTATTATTCCCTCTTCTATTTAATGCACTTTTGAGAATTTCTTCATTAGTCAGATTCAAATTGACAAAGACATGGTCCTTTCCATATCTCTCATGCGGCACTTGTCTGTGAGTGTGACATAATATGGATGGACATGTTGTACAAAATTCTAAACTTTCATCGTCAACACTACATACCCCACACTTCTTGCCATTACATCTGGCATCATAAAGACACAATATATGATCAGCTATCCGAGTATTTACTGGGTTCGGGCATCTATGTGTTGTCGCAGGCACGGTTATAAAACATGAGTTTTCTGGTCCCATTTGGTAACATGATTCTTCTGAGCAAAGAATTCTATTCCCAGGTTGTATATGCGAAGCACAGATTGTGTGAAAACAATTGAGTATAATGCTAGTTTTTGAAATTCTATTTGGACAATCTTTTACTTTGCAAATGGACGCATGAAAAAGGTCATTTTGATCTGTAAGAGCCATGTTATTAAGAAACAATTACCACATATTAATTATAAGAATGGTATAATCTTCCTATATATGATTGGTAACCTGAGATGTAATTACAATTGCGTAAGGCCAAATAGATATTTAATAGACGTTTATATGCCCACGTGTATTTAATGTTAAAAAATTTCAAACTTGAAAAGATACTGAAAAATGAATGAAGAATATAGCCGAGAAATATTCAGTTGTCAGGAGTGTGATTGTATTAAGGAGCATAGTCTACTGCTTGATTGTTTTCACAATATTTGTCGTGATTGTGAAAATGAGGATAACGGGATAACTTGTAATAGCTGTCCAGATAATGTTCAAAAATCAAGAGAAGGAATCATACATCAACTCAATCAGCTGTTACACACAAGCTTCAACAATCCCGAGCCCGAAGATCATATCGCTAAAAATTGCGCTATGTGTGACAAAACCGAAAACACAATTTATTGCACTGTTTGCAAAACGTTTTGGTGTGAACTGCATTTGGAAGAATTTCATGTAAATGGAACATTTGCGGGTGCAGATAGACACAAGTTGGTGAGAGATGTGTCGAAGTTAAATCTACAAGCGTTAATAACGGGGGAGGGAGACGAGGAAGATGAAACAAGGTTAAATGAGATGCTAGAGGTTCTCAAGGAATTAGATCAAGAAGGCAAAGAAAACCAATTGAAACTTGAAGGATCGCATAGTAAGATAGATGAGAAGATGAGGGAGGAAGAGCATATTGTTGGTAAAGTTTTTGAGGGAATTTATGAGCGAATGGAGAGACAGAAATCATTAATTCTTGGAGAACTGAACGATAAATGTAACACGATGCATGAGAAGTTGGAGGAAAACATGAAAATAAATGAAATAAAATTATCCAGGATAAATCGCGCAGTCAATCTAATTACAAAAATGATGCAACACAAAGTAATAGCAGAACCCATGGAGAAGTATTTCATAGAACGAAATATTGTAGAGAAAAATCGCACTGTTTCACCTGAAGACGTAAATCATGAAATTAACTGGGAGGATTCTAGTCATCTTCCTCTCAAAATGTTTGAAGCTAATGACTCCCCTACTATAAATAATCCAGATCTTAGGAAGAGTTGCATAAAATCAACAATAGAAAAGTCTAATTTTGTTTCATTTGTGGTCGATCTCAAGGATGAATTTAATCAAAATATACGTAGCCTACCGGCAGGTCATAAAATTCGTATTGCATTAATAAAAGATGATTATACTCTTACAATACCTGAAAAGACTTTAATGCCTACCTATGATGAACATTACAGTACTACAATACGTTTGCCTGACGGAACATACCATGCTTGTTTATGTAAATATATGGGTGAACCTACAATGTTCGCTACCAATGGTGTAAAATTCAGAGTTGGAAAGAAAACGCTTGAATTAGTCACACCGAAAATCAGCACGTTACATGATCCAGGATTAGTTAGAGCAATAACAGCAACAAATGATTCTCTATATTCTGTAGTCAAAGATCCACCTGAAATAAGAAAATACTGTTATAAGATGACATATGAAGGAAATATACATTCATCAGGAACCAAATCCTTTGAAGACTGTTCCATTTCTTTTGAAACAAACTTTGGAGAGGGGCTTTTAGGCTCCCCATGTGGTATATGCTACTTAGATGCTGAAGTGTATGTAGTAGACGCTGGGTTCAATTGTGTTCACGTTTTCACAAACACTGGAGTTTATATTGAAAGGTTTGGAAGTACTGGAAAAGGATTAGGCCAATTCCAACGCCCCATGGGAATCGATTACGATTACTTAAACAAAGAAATTTTGATAGCTGATACTTACAATAACAGAATACAATCATGTGTAATGGACACAAAAAGGTGTACAGCATTCGGGACCAATGATGCATTCGTATTGAAAGATCCAGTTGATGTAAAGTCCTGCAAGAATGGAAATACTGTAGTAACAACTTTAGCAGGACAGGTAGTGATATATGAATTTAGGATTGTCATATTACTTATAATGGATGGCATTCTCACGCCAAGACATTGCTGTATTGACTCAAGTGACAATATATACGTGACGTCACATCTGGGACATTGTGTGTACATAATAAAACATACTGAAGGCTCTGATAACAACTTCGAGCGTTTGAAACTAAAAACGCATCCTGACTTCCGTCGTCCTACTGGGATTGCTACAAACAGTGAAGGGCAGCTCTTCGTCATCAGTCGGGAGCTGAATCCGGAGAGCACGCTAAGTTTCCTAAGTATTTGGTAGGTTTATATGAATATTTAGATCCATGTTTACGGAACCTATTGTGTATATATATGCATAACATATTATGGGATAATAAGCGAATAACTACATAACACCAACTAAAGTTCATAGCAATCAAACTAAGAAATAGTTATCATAGCTTCACGTGCCGATCCCACGCCAATCCAGCGTATTTTTATCCCGGTATATAACTCAATACCTCTGACGTATTTCTGTGCATTCTCCGGTAAATCCTCAAATTTTCTAACTCCAGTGATGTCACAATTCCAGCCAGGATAGGTAACATACTCAACTATAACTTTCTCAACCTTCTCCATGGTTGAAGGAAAGCTTTCTATTACTTCTCCATCAATCATATACTTCACTCCAATTTTTATTTCATCAAAGCTATCCAATACGTCTAATTTTAAGATAGCTATCCCAGTGTAGCCGTTAAGCATATGAGAGTATCTTGCTACTACAGCATCAAACCAACCACATCTCCTCCTTCTTCCAGTAGTAACCCCAAATTCCTTACCAATAGTCTGTAGCTTGTCTTCAATCTCACCTGTTAGCTCTGTTGGGAAATGTCCACTACCAACACGAGTTGTGTAAGCCTTGAATGCTCCGTATATGTTATCCAACTTCTTGGGAGATATGCCTAACCCAGTGCAAGCAGCTCCTGTAGTACAATTAGAACTAGTGACGTAGGGATATGTACCGAAGTCTATGTCTAGCATTGCTGCATTAGCTCCCTCTACTAGCACACGAGATCCTTCTGATATTCTCTTGTTAACATAACTAATTGTATCACATACCAAAGGTCGCAAACGAGTAGCATACGATTTCAGCTTATTAACTTCGCTAATTACGTCTAATTTTAACTGAGGGAATCTCTTTGAATAGCCAGTGAATATTTGATTTATTTTCTGCTCCAATATGTGATCTTCTGAGAACAAATCAGCTACACGTAGTCCGACACGAAGGGATTTATCAGCATAGGTTACTCCTATCCCCTTCCTAGTGGTACCCAGACTAGCTGACCCCTTCTCCTCCTCCAGCAGCGCGTCTACTTCCTGATGTACATCCAATACAATATGTGCTCTGTCAGATATTTTCAATCTTTTCTGCCACCCAACTAACCCTTTTCCTTCATTTTTCTCAATCTCAGAGAATAGACCAGGGAGATGTATAACAACTCCATTTCCTATCACAGACACACATTTCTCATGGATTATACCAGATGGGAGGAGATGGAAATCATAAGCTATTCCTCCTGCTACTACCGTGTGACCAGCATTGTTACCTCCCTGACAGCGACACACGAGGTCAGAGTTCCCACAGAGGAGATCTACTAACTTGCCTTTACCCTCATCTCCCCATTGACCTCCGAATACTAAAGATACTTCTCCTTTTTGAGCAACAATCTCAGAAGCCATTTTCAGTCAATTACTAAGTACTTTTAACTACAAAATGTTCTCAATTATAATTCATGGCGTTGCATGTAACTCTCGCACCAAGATTTGTATCGTGTATGTTGGGCTTTAGAGTTGGATTGCAAATATAAGCAAAACAACAACAAACAAATACAACACAAATTTTGTATTAGAAAAGTCATAATTATGAATAAATAAGTAAATTTATCTAAAATATAATGTTAGAAATACTATTAACTAATTCGGAATAAAAAGTGATAAAAGGGTAAATAACAAATAACCTATGAAAATAAATGTTAGTTAGCTAAGCGACCAGCCGTCCTAAATTCTCCTTCATTCCATTTACTTCGTCTTCCATTTGTTTGATATATTCTCTCTGTGAAATAAGCAACTTATCAAACTCAAGTTTTTGCAAGCGTTGCAATTGAGGGAGAGATTTCCTCTTCTTCAATATTATCATTTCCCTGATCTCCATTCTAATTCTGGCCACACCTTTCTTGTCCAATCCAACTTCCCCTGACCTAATCAGTGTCTTCTCCTCGTCACTAAGTTCACTTAACATTGTATGTTCTTCTTTACTGGACTTACGCATTAATGCATTTACTTGATCTTTGTGTATAGTTTGTAGCTGATTGATTGCAAGTGTTGTTCGTTTAATGTTATGGGATATCTTCAGGGCTTCTTCCGCTCTTAGAAATGCACCTTCCTTCTCTTTCATTTGTTCGTCAAGTTCATTTTCTCTCACTTTAAGTCTTGCCTCCAACTCTTGAGTTACTCCTCTCTCAGTCAATGACAAACTCAATTTAACAGTTTCCTTCTTACTGTCTTTACTGAACTTTGCTAATTCTTTCAGAAGGAATTTCTTAAATTTTTCACGTTCTGTACTCTGTGCCTTACTCAAATGCAATATTTCTTTTACTAGTTTAGATTCTAGAGCCTTGTTCTCTCCGACATGCTCTCTTCCCAGAGGGTCAATAGTATGAGATCTCTGCATGACCTCCTCTAGGATTGGAGGGAGTTTCCTTTGAGTTTGTAACGCAGTGAAAGTATCCACCGTGATCTGTTTAGGAGCAGATTTCATTCCTTCCTCAGCGATTTCAAGTTCGATCCCTCCTAGTTCCCCTGAGCCCATAAGGCTCCTCATAGCCCTGATACGATACAGTTTCGCAGCTTCTTCATCGTCTTCGGCTTTCTTCTCAATCTTAGCAGCTGATTGAGGAGATACAAGACTCTGTACTATAGACTCTGCTTCTGGTGGAACATAATCCTCAATCTTAATTTCAACAAATAGGCTAGATATTCCTGCTGGATGAATATTCTTATCTCTTAGAAGAATGTGACGGAATCCTGTTTTCAGACCTAGGAATGCTAATGTCCTGTGTGCAATGAGTTTGTTGCCTTCTTCAAATACGTTAAATTTCACCATTGCGAGATCTGGTAAAAGTATTCGTTCTGCTTTGAAACAAATATCAGAATCAAACTCAACAAGGAAATTATTCGGAACAGCATTTGTATTCCAACTTGTCTCATTACGTATAGTGTCTGCAGGTAGGCCATATATTTCTATAGATACGAAAATCTTCGAATTAATGTCAGGACGTATAAATTGTGCTGAGATTACTCTCAATTGAAACGATGCAGATACAACATAAGGAATAGAAACTTGTGCAAAAGCATTAAAAGCTTCATGTCTGTATAAATGCAAGCAAGATGGTTTGAAGATATATCCACGACGATTGTTGTACTCAAATTTAGCATGGTTAAGCATTATAGGAAGATCTGGTGTTTGGAAATTGAGAGCAACCATCTGACAACCAACATTCCAGAATATTTGAGGCATAAGGTTGTCAGAATTAATTCGCTTCCAATAAGGATAGATTCTACTGACTTGGAATTTGTTGTACATTGTGAACAACTTTGGCTGGTTCATAATATAACCGTAGGCTTTTGATTCTGAGAATGAAAACATTTCATAGGAAATGTTTTTATTAAAACATTCCTCAAAACTGGAGAATTTGGACGCTTGTACGTAGTTAACAAGTGTATCTACAGTGCTAGTTGTGTCTGATTCAAAAGTAGACATTTCTTCGTCTAATTCTTTCAAGTTTTCGAATTCTTTTGGAATTTTAGCATCATGACGGACCAGAGTAGACATTCTATCTTTTCGTTGCGGTGGTACGTCTGGTATATCTGTAAGGTCAATTTGTGTCTTTGTCCTCTCAGGAGGAAGCAGTCGTTTGTTCTTTATAAGTATTTTCCTTTTGAGCATGTTTGGGGAGGGAAGGAACACGTTCTCTTCCAGAGGGTGACTATCGAGGGGTAAATCAAGCAACATTTCTCCGAAATGCTTTTTACAAATTTGTACCATTTTGTCCTGAACAATTGGGTTCTTAGATCGGTTTTCAAACGACAAAACAAGCGGATACTCTGTTACTATAAATGCATATTCCGCGATCGCCTTTATAACTTCTTCAAAATTAAGTTTATTCACAAAAGCACCTCCATGAGTGATAACAGGTTCATCATTAATATCATCCCAACAATCCAACTCTACACATCTACAGCCGAGCAACATACACTGAATATACATCTCTACAGACCCAAGAGCCATCATTTGTCTCCCCTCAAGGTATGAGTTATGTGAGGAATTTATGTAATAAGAAGAAATTGGTTTATCCATGTCTTGAGTTTGATCGAATTGTGTGCTGTCTATCTCTAAATTATCTTTACTCATTAGGTAACGGACAACACCTTCAAATGACACAGCATCTGATTCCTTCTTATTGTCATATTCTGAAATTAACTTGGCTATTTTACGGACTACCAATGGGGGATAGTTGAGAGAGTTAAGTCTAGGATCTCGCTGTGTGACGTTTATGAAATTTTGAAATTCTTTTTTATCGAAAAATTGTTTTTCTGGGGATAGGACAGTTTTCATAATATCACACCTGTCTCTTGTCAGTGTCAAGTAGAATTTGAAGAATAATAAGAACGACATTTTATCTGTGTTCACACTTCTGTCCGTATTAATTAAACCGATTTTCGCGAGCGCTTCTACAATTCTAGATTTACGCTTCGTATCTGTACCTATAATCTTAAGCAGGACATCAAGAGGCAGTTTAGAGGGGTTAGTAGCGCTCAACTTGATTTGTTCATGCATTTTATCGAGCTGTGATAGCAACGGGAGATGTAGGAAATCTTTAAAAATACATACTCTATTGACTACAGTAATCCACTGGCAGATTACTGATTTCCCACCAAAGAAGTAGTACATAGTTGGTCTGACTATGTAATGCCATTTTAACTCGTTACGACATACCAAGCACATTACATGTTCCTCTAAATTATCAGCAGTTCCCAGCTTTGATTTTATTGTTTCTGTCAAGTGTGGAGTCATTATGGGCAGCTTTTGACCTCTGGCATCACTAATAAGTGATATGTCGTATAGACGTATGTCTAGTTTCTTAATTGAACTAGCTCGAATGAAATATTTATGGAGATCAAGTTTTACTAAATCGAAGGTTGAGTCGCCTTCTTTAAAGCGTAGAAACTGTGTACTCTGTAATTCTGATGTATCATCAATAGGTTCAGACATTTATAACTATAACTATAGCGTGCTAAATATATTGAAGTTTTGCCAATCTGAATTTTCTGTAATTTTGTGAATTTAATTCATATATAGAAATATTCAGTTTATTTTCATCATATTTTTATATAATTCAAAACATACATTTACTATTCTAGTTTTCAATGTGTATTATGAAGAGCTATCACATTTGCAGCTCGACTATAATCTGCCATAGAAACTAACACAAAATTTTGTAGATCGATAAAGCTTTCAACAAATTGGAATTATTTTAACTAATCCGGGAATTGACCTGGGTGTACAATAAATTATTACAGTCAACTAAGTCTGAAATTATACCAAACAGTCAAATAGCATAATTTTCATCGGTTGAATCGAAGTAATTATCGTGGTTCCTTGAGCTTCGATCTAACGGGAGTTGACTGTATTTATGAAATAAGAAGTTGCAGAAAGGTAAGAATTAAGAAGTTGCAGAAAAGTAAGAATTAAGAAGTTGCAGAAAAGTAAGAATTAAGAAGTTGCAGAAAGGTAAGAATTATTCTTCTTAATCAGATAATAGAGTTCAGGAAATGCAACCAGATTTTGTCTGCCCTCATGCGAATATCCATACACAAGTATTTGTTGATCATTTAATCAAATCGTAAGAGCAGAAAATGAATTACAGATAATTCATAATATTTTTATTCAAAAAAGATATTAATTCATTCCAATCCTTTCGATATCATTTTTAATTTCCTCAATGGAGAAGATAAGTGAGTCTCTTTCCAAGTCCAATTTAATTTTCTGCTTCTTTAATTCCTCGATTATTTGCTTTTGTCTCTCCCTGTACAACCAGACATATTCCTTGCACCTGAGCAGTCTCCTTTTCTTCATAATCAGCAATTGATCAGCTTCACTGAATCCGATTTCACGGAGGTTTTTCCTTAAATTTCTGATCTTAGTTGTTTTTACATATGTATTTGAAAATGGCAGTTCCATCTTCATGCATTCTGGTTTATTCGTGTCCATGTTCATTTATTGTTTAATTTGAATTCTTGTTTGTTCAAACTATTTGTTGTTGTTTATCACATGTGATGAACTTGCTTTTATAGTAGCTTATACCCAATAGTTTGAGCCTGTAGGGATTTTCATATATGTTGTCATGGTATGATTCTCGATAATTCTTAAAATAGAATCTGATCGGCGAACAGCTCGAATAAATTACACATCGGTAATTTAGCTCAATGAACAACAAAATTATTTGCTCTAGATTAAATACTGAAATATAAACTGAATGGCTATTAGATCCAATAGAAAAATGCTGTCATATTACAAAATGATAATACTGATTATGTATTACAAAGAAGCTACTGAATGTATACATGATATTAATAAGTTGCACAGATGGTATAAACATTATGTATCGTTAAAACACAATTCAGTTTCTTTATCGTACGCTATTTGTTTTGGTGTTTGCTGATCTTCGTCTTTCAATTTTGGGTTAGCTCCTCTCGAAAGCAAAAGAACTACTAAGTCAATATGTCCACATCCAGATGCGATATGTAATGGTGTTTGTTGTTCAAGAGTAGTTATATTAATATCAACTTGCATGTCTAATAGATACTCCACGATTTGTATGTTACCTCTATCACAGGCCCAATGGAGTGGCGACATGCCTAATTCATCAATAGAGTTCTTATTAACATCAGTCAGTTGCATTTTCAACCTATACAAATCTCCTATTTTACAAAAATCATGTATTGTCGTGTATCCATCTTTTAAATCTTCTTCCTTCAACTTTCCAGCTAAAGAACTAATCTTCTCTGTGAAATTGAAACTGGGTTTCTCCCCTCCTTGTGCGCCCTCTCCTCCAGCAAGCACCCTATTAACTCTATCTGGGTCTATTTTAAGAGCTGTTTCAATATACATCCGCTTAGCTGTTACAGGACTAACTCCTGCTAATTTGTTCCAAGCGTCCCATTTAGCACGACCTATTTGGTCGAATATGCCAGGTCGTTTCGTATTACAACTCCCAATTGTTACTTGCTTATAACATCCGTATAGTGATAGCCTTAAGTTGTCAGATACCCCAGTGAAGGAGGAAGCTGTATCTGATACCAGTTTAAAACCAGAGTCTAGCTCACTACCTTCCAACTTACTGGGAGATATAGCAAGAGAGTTTAATTCATCAACTGGATAGTTACTTGCCATTCAATATCAAATTGATGCTATACCGCGAATTGTTAAACGAATAGAATATAATTATACAGATTATAAATTCACAGTTAAATAAATAGAATAAATTCAGCTGATTCGCAAAGAGAAGCGAATGAACTGACACACTATTATGTAATCAGGTATAACTAGACAAAATATAAGTTCAAATTTTGTAGGGAACTTCATGGAATTCTGTTTTCACATTAGGCCATAAATATTAGAATGTATTACAAGGTAATAGGAGCTCATACCTGGAATAAGAAGCACTCACAGATGATTTCTTAGAAATAATATTCATAATATTTAATGTGTAAAAGCTAAGTTGTAATATTTGAGTGCTAAGAGATGATTAGAATATGTATTATGCTGTAGGCATTATATCGAATAAAATACATTTTGTAGTGAAAATATTTAAGTGATAATATCGATTGGATTATAGTCTGTTTAGGAAGATATCAAGGTGGTCAATGACTTCTTCATTCTGTTTTATCCAATTCATAAAATCTTCACTAGAGAGAGTGTCATCTTGCTCTTTACTTAAGGCAGTATAAACCGTATTAGCTCTCTGAGTGGCTATATCATGGGTATTCTCATTTTGATGTCCTGTTATAGATTGAATGAATGATATTAATATTGCAAATGTATCGACAATATTTTTGTGAGAAATGCTCCCAACCCCTTCACTATCAATTATAGTGAATAGCCAATCAGATTTTGCTTCTATTGTACCTCTGCAAATAATGGATAATACAGTAGCAAAGCCTTTGAAGTCTGTAGTATTATCTGGAGAAGTTGGAAAACCTCTGAAAAGCAATTGAGAGAGATCGACATGTGATTTGAAAGCAAGTTCTTCTACAGCTAGAAGTGAATATTCATAAAATTCCTACAAATATAAGTCAATTGTCCCCATGTATTTCCCTTACAGGTTTGAAACAATCCGATCAAAGGAAATGATAGCTTGAATAGCAATGATATCAATCTGTTGCCCCGATTTTCCCGAAATTTTATATTTACAAATAGGATTTGATAACCGAACAACAAAAAAATATACCCCGCTGTATCTTCTATCAATTCACATACATATGTTAAATGAATATTTATGAAAGTAGTCAGTGTATTTTCCCTTATTTAACCAACAATTATCAAATTCAGAAAACGAGACAAGGGAGAATTTATTAAGTGGAAATTAATAGAACTGAAAGCATGCCATTTACTTCCCAATCTAATTAATATATGTATATAGAAAGAGAAAATTGAAAGCATTTTAGTATATTATCATTATTACTATTAGTAATGCACTAGAAAAGGATATGTTGGATTAATCATAAGATGTTTATACTTACAGGTTTGTTGGGTACGGAGCATATACGTACTGGTATCTTTGTCTGTAGTAACTGGAAGGGGAAAAAGTTTTCTAAAAATAGAAGCAAACTCTCTCTGACTCAAACGACCGCTAGGACATTCGGATACAAATGCAATATTCCAACTTCTGAGATCTTCTTCTGTGAACTGAGTCTTCTGACTGAGCTGACTTAGCAGATCACTCTCTATCTTTACACGAGACATACGGGTACCCATCACACTTGCTAAATAAATACAAATTCTCAACACACATCTGGGATATATAAAAATTATAATAGCAATGTATCAAAATAGCGATAAATTGACATAAACACATACACAAACAAAATATAGATTGGGGGTAAAGCAAAGAAAAATGCAATCATGAGTGAAAAATTGATGTATATTAATGGTTTGCAATGCAAACAGAATAGTCACAATAACCATGTCAAATACACCACATGGATGGTTAATAAAAATTCCAACTATACAGGTGAATTACCAGGCAATGTATACCACAAATTATATTTGATTGTGAAACACGTCGTTCACGTTCTGACTTAATGCCAGCAAATAATAGAGATGATATATATGAATTTTCTAAGGTAATTTCTTAATTAAGAAATTGAGGGGAAATAATTAAATTTCTCGATTAATTAAGCTGTCAATCTGTACAGCTGATATAAACTACTAATAATGTATTACGTGGAGGATTTGTAAGCATTATCAAGAGCTTAATAATATTGTATTATTTAATGTATAACTAGAGTCTTACCAACTTTTCACCAGCTAGCAATAACCGCTCCACGTTTCATGGCCTTCTGACGGCTCTGTGAGGGCTGTGACAAACTGAGTTCATTAGTAGGTGTTATTTCAGGATTGGACATGGACATAAATTTACCATAAGTATAAAAATAAATAAATAATTGCAATGAACATATTTAAGGATATCATAACTACATATAATAACTATACCGAATAATTAATCCCAATTACTAACACTATTTGTATGCGTAGAGCTGATTGAGTAGAGAGATATCATGAGTTACTAGTCAGTGCATCTATTCGTTTATTAATATTATCAAAATTATGCTGAATCCTCTCCATATTAGCTTCCAGAGTGCCAGAAACTTGTCTCAATACTTCTTGATTTGTCACGAGGCTCTCACTAACGTCTCTTTGTCTCTGCTCCAAATGATTGAGAGTAAGATTGAATCCAGCAGCTGATTCGTGAAGTGATTTTAGTGTTTGTAGACGTTCCAGGACATCAGGTAGAGCTGAAGCTGTACCATCCCATCTCTTAGTCAATTCAAATAATTCAATGATTTTGTTATTCTCTACAGGTGTATCTTTTTGCTTTTCTTTATCATGTTTTAACTTTTCTATTTTCTGAAGTAACTCGCCTGCTTTCTGATTCAAATTTCCAACTACTCCTTGGTCCAATGCTAGACATTTCCTCTGTAAGACAGTCAGGTTACTCATGAGTGAGTGTGCCTGAGATTCTCCAGCAGAGCTCAGCAGATCAGACCGAATCTTATCGTCTTTACCACCTACAATCTTCTCCAGAACTCCTAGTCTCTCTTCCAGACGTCGTAGAGAAGCTGCTTGAATGTACTTAGCATCATCTGGCTTCAAGACCAGTTCGTATGTTATAGTTCCTTTATCTTCCTCCTTACCTTCCTTCTTAGACCCATGCAGTGTGTCAAGTAGGTTCTTAGTTAGTGTCCTATCTAGTCCCTGTACACCTCTAGCAACTGATATATGTTCAGAGTAGATTTTGTCCAATTTGACATCACTCAACTGCTGTTCTAGTCCATCTACTCTTTGGAGCAGATTCAATCGCTCACTAGCATGATCAGTAGAATTGAGGTCAGATTTTAAGTGTGAAATTTCGCGCTCTAACCGCGTATACCTCTCACTTAGTCCCTCTGCTCGATCGCCACCAGCATTCAGTTCATACTCCCAAGGATCTAGTGAGAATCCAGTAGGGCGTATTTGAGAAAAGTCAGTTTTAGAAGTGTCAATATTCGCGTTCTTGAACTCTTCGAATCCATCTTTTACTCCAACCCTAATCTCCTCTACAGATTCACTATTCGTATCATCTTTAATACACTGCTGTAGTACTGGAGGGTCTGGAGTCTCAAATATCTCCAACTGTTTATCTAAATCTCCTATATGTGCCATCTAATAGCTATAATAGAAACGACATTAGATCTAGATCACCGGATCCCAACCTTTTTCACCTGTGGACTCCTCCCATAGACTGCGAAAGATCTTGTGGACCCCCTACGGTCGTCTGTAGACCGCCAAGGGATCCATGGACTCCAGGTTGGGAACCGCTGATCCAGAATATGACGAGACTAATAGCACTAGAGCATCCTTCTTAGTATACCAATTTTTATAATCAGTAGAACCATGGCTCAGTAGATTAAACTCATTAAAGACTTCCAGTAGTATTGATAAAATATATTTTTACAAACAAATGTACATTCAACGTCCTAAACTCCGCTTATAACAAAATGAAAACAAAGTATAGAGCAATCGTGATTATGAGAGTTAACAGCATATTAGGATATAACTTATATCATATGAAGATGGATGGATCCTTACTATGATCTGTATTGTAATTTTGTGAGCTAACATTACTGATATTCCCTCTAATCATATATTTATGCTCGTATACAGTGGATGCTGGATATAAGAACACCAAATATAAGCACAAACCTCTGGAAAACGGTTCTCTTATAGTCCTGTATATTTATGCCTGGTATAAGAACATGTACTCTTATTCCAAAAGGGAATTCTTATAAGTGGGATTCAAACCGACACAGTTGACATTAACTATATTGGCCATCACAATAAATTTATTCTTTGTTACCAAAGCAACCAAGTACTTCAGCTATTAGCGATAAAGTAGCTAATTTACTCTTAGTTTGGTGGTTTGTAGGTTAATAGATGTCTCCAACCTCATCATTACCACAAATAATACATGGACTAGATAAGGAATAAGGAGACTACGGAAAGCCGGACAACCAGGCTAAAAAGGCAACATCAGTGCCCCAAATTCTGAGGTTCCATTGTATAGCGTAATATACGTACTACCCAGTGCTCAAGGATATAATCACAGCCCATTCAGAAAAAGAAAAATATATTTCACCATTTAAACTATTGAATCGGAGTCTAAAATGGTCCAATACAATCAGATAATCATGTGTGGTTGTCTCATTGCATATAATCTTGATCCATAGGAAATATTGAATCCGTGGTATTGTGGCTTGGTTAATCTCAATGGATAAAGTTATA
This sequence comes from Oopsacas minuta, assembly GCA_024704765.1. NCBI lineage: Eukaryota > Metazoa > Porifera > Hexactinellida > Lyssacinosida > Leucopsacidae > Oopsacas > Oopsacas minuta. The sequence continues at coordinate 439,397 of JAKMXF010000133.1, read as the reverse complement.
TGGTGGAACGTTAGTAATTATTCTATTATGCAGAATTCGGTTAATTATTTGATAAAGATTAGGCGTGTATTTGAATTATAAGAAAACATCAACTGTTGGACATAACATTTTAAGAATATATGTAATATAGACAGAAACTAAGTGAGCAATCAATAAAGTTCAACAAAGCTAAAAATTAAGTAATTAATACACTTTAAATCACTTTTTTGACCAATCTTATAAATCTGCACTGTTGATGTTTGTATAAATACAACTCAGTTCACTCGGTATGAGAAATAAACTATTGTTTGTAGCTATTCAAATCTAGTATCTTCTGCTCATTCGTTTCTTGTTTGATTCTTAGTGCATCAACTTCACGTTCAACCTAAAAAATGGGAAAAACCTTTTCAAAAGAGAATGTCTACGCAAAAATACTTTTCCTAGGCCTGGAAGATTCTGGTAAAACTACTTTACTCTACAATAAGATAATGAATGGAAATATCACTACTGTAGCAACTGATAGTCATAACATTGAAATTCTTCCTCCCATAGAAGGGTTGTCGATGGCTGTATGGGATTTGGGAGGGCATAAATCAATCAGGAGGAGATGGGAAGATCATTTTGACGGAACAGACGGAATAATTTTTGTTGTGGACTCAGCTAATCAGAGAAGGTTCATAGAAGTGAAAGACGAACTATTCAAGCTGTTTGACAATGACGTATTAAATGGAGTACCAATTTGTGTGATAGCACACAAACAAGATCTTCCCGATGCAGAGTCACCTAATGACCTGGTAGATTTGATAGACATGAGAGAGGTGGTTAGTCACGAGTGGAGAGTGTTTGGCACTTCCACTGTAACAGGAACAGGGATTGATACGGCGTTTAATAACTTTGCAATGTTAGTTAAACGCAATTTGAAATAAAGATAGCACATAAATTATAACAAGTTGTATAAACTATTAATTGCCCATTATGTATACAATTCCTAGAAATGTATATTTGTTAATATTAAAGATATGTTTTGCTACAGCTATAGGATATGGTTTTGCTTAGCTGTATGTTGAGACCGCATAATGCGTGGTGAATAAGATTTATCGTTGTCATTGGTATGTTATTAGATGACCAAAGACCAGATGGCTTTTAGGAAACAGATGTTGCTTAATAGACAATAATTACGATGGGCTAGCTTAGTACCAACGAAATGGCAATCGATTACGAATTAAATTATCTTCGTATCAGGTTTTGCCATATTATTATAAAGTTTTCTAGGACTGCTTCAATTTAGAGAAGCGATTCTTCGAATAGCAAAATTGATTTTGCACATTTTTGCGAACTATAATAAATGTATAGTTAGCAAGAAATTTATGTAATTTATTAGTGAGGTGTTATGTAGAATAGAAAGTGTGCACATCATTTCTGGACTATGGTTATTTCTCATGTGGCAGTTGCAGTTAGTTGCCATTTTGACCTTCAATATATAATGCTCACCTCTTTTAATTCCTTTTTGAGCTGTTTGTTCTGTTGTTCAACTCCTTCTAGTTGCATGATTTTCTTAAGTTTACCTTGATTCGCATCTTTCAAATAATTTCTCTCTTTCTCAAAGGCTTCTTTATCCTTTTTACATTGCTGTAACCATGTATCTAATAGACTGACCTGTTGCTCAAGTTTCTGATGCTCTTCTCTCTGTTTATATAACTGTTCTTTCTCAGAAGTTAGACTCTCCTGGAGTTTCTGGTTAGCTTCGTTAACAAGTTGAGCTGTTGGAAAACCGTCAGGAAAGAATTTATCCATCATAGCTTGTGCTTTAATGCTCTTAGCTTCAAGTTCTTGAGTCAGATGCTCTATCTGATCTGATTTCTCTTCTAACTCAGTGGACTGTATTGCTAGTGTTTCCTATAAAATATTCGTCAAATTTGCAATTGCATACCATATGCCAGTTATAAGAACGCCATATCTAAGCACCATCCTCTACGGTTTTCATATATTCCTATACAAGTGTACATGGATAGCTACCCCCAAGGGGGTTCTTATAACCAGCAGTCATTGTATAAAAACTCACTTTAGTTTGAGCTATAGTAAGTGTAACACTCTCTAACTCTTTCTGTAACAGATCTCTCTGTGTAGCATTCTGTACATCACTCTCATGTCTTAGAGTATCTAACTCGACTATTTGTTCACTCAAATCTTGTGTCTTCATATCGTACTGAGCCTTGTTTACTTCTGACTGTTGCTGCAGCTTATCTATTGTAAATGCACGGTCTTCTAGTTGAGCCTCCAGTGTCTCAATCTGTGAGAGGAAGGCTTCCCGAGTTAATTTCATCTCTGCTATTTCCTCTCTTAGCTCACAGTTTGATTGTTGTAATTCTTCGAGATTTTTAATCTAAACACAATTCTCTATTAGATGAAGTATTACTAACCTGCAGTGCTTATAAACTTTGTCTTGGCATAACATAGTACTGAATTGCTATATTAATCAATTAGCTAATTACAACTGACCTCTGCCGTAGAGTTTAGAATCGTTTCTTCTTCCAAACTCTTCTCCGCTTGTAGGAACTCTACCAACTCTTGAGCTTCTCTGAGATCATTCTGTACTGTTATAATCTGATCTAGTACACTCATTGCTGGTCCAGGCTCAGGGAATAAATCTTTGATAGATTGTAGAATTTTCTCAATCTTCCCTGAGTCGGTTTCTAATGAGTGTAGCTTATCTTCCAATACAGCTTCTTTATCAACACAATCTGACATCTGTAAACACATAATACGTAGGATAACTGTTATTGTGGAAATAACAGTGCTGTACATGGTTAAATTGCTAATTTTGTTCCCCAAAGATTATGTTAATAATAAACAATAACTAATAACTTCTCCATTATTGAACAGTTCTATCAAGTAATATATCCTACACTCACCTGTGTAGTCAGTTCTTTATTACGATTTTCTGATAGCTGTGATTTGGTTTTGTATTGTTTTAATTCTCTCTCTGCCCTTCTTAGATCATCTTTAGTCATCTCTTGTCTCTGTAAAGATTCCAATAACTGGGCTATCTCCCTTTCTTTATGTCTAACATCTGATTTTAATTGACTAACTTCAAAATCAGATTGAGATTTGGTTTCAAGTTCTAAACTTAGTGCCTAATAAATAAACAAATAATATTCATGTCAACAACAACAAAATATTCAATACTACTTACTTGATTATTATCTTGTATTTCTTTATACTCTTTCTTCAAAGAATCATTTCTATTTTTCTCCTCCATCATGAGAGATGAGATCTGATGGAGAGAAGCAGAAAGACTGCTGACTTTCAGTTGACAATCATGAGCAAGTTTATTAGCAGCGTCTCTCTCCTCTTCCATTTTCAAGAACTTCTCTTCTCCTTCTAACTCAACACGACGTTCATTCTGCTGTCCTCTAAGAGCATCTAGCTCCTCAGATATTTTAGTATTCTCTGCTGTTCGTGTGGAGATTTCTTTTTGAGTGTTCTTAACAAGAGTACGTAAAGACTTTACCTAAACAAAACGGAATAAATTTCAAACTGTGTAGATGGTATGCATTGCAATCAATTCGAACATAATTTCTTGGTATAATCTACTAACCTCCTCCAGAATAGAAGTAGTAGCTTTTGAAGCTGTTTTGAATGGTTGTAGCTGAGTGATTAGAGTATCATTCTCAGTCTTATAGAACATAATAGAGTTCTTATAGTGATCTACTTTATGTTGTAACTGAGCACATAGACTTTCTAATTTCTTCACTCGCTCTTGTGGAGGAGATTTATCAAGGATGAGACAATCCCATTGGTCCTGGAAATAAGCTATTCCTCTCTCTGTGATCTGTTCACGAGCAGTTGAGACCATCTTTATGCTAGCCCTGAAATCTAATAACTTTCTGTTCAGTTCTTCGCCTTTCGTGTTCATACAAACTACCTAATACAATGTGTAATACACGTAAAAAGCTTACAGATGAGATAAATAAATAGATTCATTATAATTCTATAATAGCGATAATAGGTTATTAGATAATAATCACACAGCTGGTTAAATCAATTCTTAGTTGCATATTAGGACACTGAAAATATTAGCAGTTTCTGATATTAGATTAAGTATAGAGTAGTATAATTAGAATCAGCTGATTGCAAATAGTTCAATTAACACTATGTATAACATCTAGCTATACACTTACTTGTCTGGACAGAGTGTCTAGGATTTTTTGCTGAGCTGTTGCTCCTTGCAATTCATTCCTTTTCAATTCATTTATCCTCTTGAGAAGGATCTTACGGAGAGGAGGCAAAAATTCAGAAGTCTTACTGGCTCCAGAACCGTTTGGTAATCCCTAGAATATTTGAATAATAAATGTTCTTATCTGTATGACGATTCTTATAAAGATAATAGAATTACTACGCATTCTATTTATAAGGCAATATAGATTATAGAGGTCATAGTGTGTATATATATATCACACTAACACACAATATTCGTATCTTATATTGGATAATCGAACAACTGGAGAGTACGAGACCTTGCGACGATAAGAGGAATAGAATATGGACAATATTAATCGTTATGCTATCATAATATTGACGGGTAAAAGATAAACTATTCTATGGAGAAATTCATCATCGAATAACAATTAAACTGAGAGAGTTCACAGCTCACAAGATTGTACTGAGCAATAAAAGAGGGAGGGGATGTATAACTTCATGATACGAGGGAAGGTCAATTTGATATAATTGAAATTAAACTCCCACCAATGTTAATACAATCCCTCAATGATGTTAACCATATTAATAGTAATCATTATAATATATGTGGAGGCGATTAGATAATCTCAAAATATAAGACAGAATTATTAACCGAGCAATTGACATCAGCAAAAGTATATTGAATAATTAATGGAAGTAGAATTGTGGCAAATATGGAAGTTAGATACTCCATTTAAAATCCATTCGGTGCAAAGACGGAGCCTCTATTTCAAAGAGTATGCAACATGCCATTAGCCAATGTGGTTGCTAAAGGAAACAAACAATTTTTTAGATGTTTAGGAATTTAGTTTAGGAAGCAGTGGCTTCAAATTTTCAATCGTCAAATTTGATTAATCGAAACCATTAGTCAGATTCCTAATTGCTTAGATTAGTGCAGGAAATTGGTTGCATAAGGAAGAAGGAAAAGTTAATTGAAGAGATTAGCAATTAATATTAATAGTGATAGGATATTATCAATTTCCATTAGGCTAGTAAAATGCATTATTGCAAGTAAATGATTAAGATATAACTAGTCAGTCATATATTTTAGGCACTAAGCTAATTAGCAAGTGCAAAGTAGACTAAGTTAACTCACGGTTCCGTCACAATTTAACACTCTGTATATTTCAGCTAGTAAGAGAGTTGGCGTAAGCTCTAACTCTGAGAGAGGAGAAGAGGAGAGACGAGAGACGGGAATTGAGCTGGAAAGAAGATTTGTGAAATTAAGAGAACTATCTTCTGGATTGCTAATGTTCTGTAAACATAATTCTGTTTCTAACTGATCTAACCTCTTCTTGAGGGTGGGTATCTGTCTGTTGTCTAATTCCAATTTCTTTACCTGTAAAGATACGCAATAATAAATACATGTAATACAAATTTACAAAAGGTTGTAAAGACCGTGATTACCTTATCTCGAGTAGTTTCTAGATTCTTCTTCAATTCTTTGAGTATTTTAACTTGTATCGGGTGTAGGCTAGGCATTCCTTCCAGAGAATGCTTCGTAGAATTGAGAGAGGAACTTGAATGAGAAGATTCACTTTTCATTGATTCACCTTTTGCTATAGACTTGTATGTAATTGTATCAGTACTCGCTTCAGAGGGAGAAAAGGAATTCCGAACTTTGTTAGTCAATAAATTTTCTGTAACTTTAATCGGAGTAATGGTTGTCAATTGGGGGAATGCTTCTGTCTTTGAGAAATGTGAAATTTCTGTACTGTTTCTTGGGTCAAGTGATTCAAAAATCGTATAATTCAATTGCAAAATGCTTTCAACTGTGGACTCACCGCTATTTATACTTGATGTAGTTGAAGTGGCCATGTCATTCCTATTCCCCTGCTTGTTAATGTGGGAACTTATTCAAACAATTAGAACTAACACAGATATTAAATGTAAAGGAAATATCCTCGTGTGCATTTAGAAATTCACCACCAAGAAGTCTGCAGAATTGATGAGAAAATAGAAGTCTACAGAAAGTGAAAATTTCAGGATATATCTCAGTGGCAACGAATCTCAGTGGCAACGAAACTGAATGAATTCAAGTTTGGAAAATAAATTCTAGATGGCAGAACGTCGCAAGATTACACAAAAAGCATTTCACAGAAGAGATCGGATGCTAGTAGAAATGCTGACCACTGGTATTGAATACAGAATGATATATTTTGCTGTTTATGTAGTCGCAATTCATAGAACGACATTATATGCAATCTGAATAAACCTGCTAGTGACTACACAAGGAAGATTCGTTAGTAATTACATTAGAAAGAACTTTTCATGCTCCATCTATTAAAGAATATTTCAGATTACATTTCTGGAGGCCATAACGTTATTGTGGCTGTCTATCTTTCTCCGTCTCAAATGTAAGCCAACACTAGCCAGTATATCTGATAAGATAGGAGTCTACACACCAGTTATTAAGTGTTTGATTCTTATCAACTATCACTCGCCTATCTCAGACCAAAATAACATTATATTCAAGATTGTAGACACTTTAACATAATGAATTTGCCAGAAACAAGATGGGATAAGAATTGCAGATCAAGAAAGAAAGAAGTGAACACAAAATATATAAACTCTTAAAACTTGTCAACTGCAAACAGAGAGGGAAATTAAATAAAAGTTACATCAAACAAATAATACTCAACTCTAACAATCATATCTATATAACTGGCTCTTGCGGGTGGAAGGAATAATGGGATTAAATTTATTTTTTGGGTAAATTCTGTTTAAGCATCCGTTTTAATTGCCGAATACGTTTCCGCTGTTCATATGTTAGACTAGGGTCATTATCCTGTAGTGTTAGAAGATATTCATCTGAATCTTTCGCGTTATCAATAGATGCTACGGGAGTGCTATCTGTTGAGTTCAAAGGTGAATCCGCTGGAGAATCAGCTACTTGTTTCGATAAATCCATTGTGAGTTTTGAGGGGGGAGGGGGAGATTCCTGAGGGACATGGTTTTGTGGTAGAGAGGGTGTAGGGGTTGGATTTTGTATGACAGGTTCAGGTGATGTGATTGTGTCAGCTTTACTTAATTCAGTAACAGCTGATTCATTCTGTTGTGTAGATTTATTTTCAGGATTTGTTACGAAAACAGAATCGGGTTTATCTTCTTTTGATTCGGTCTTCTTGGCTGTGCGAGGTGATCTGTAAGCAGTAGATGCTTGTACTTGAGGAGAGGTATGTTTCTTTGGAAATCGAGAGGGAGGCTTAGTAATCTCACTGCTAGCATCGCTATTAGCTAACGGGGGAGTTTGTGTCCTAGAGATATTGTGTTCTTCAACCAATGAAGCTGATTCTCTGGATAGTAATTCTGAGGATCTAGTGAATATTACATCTTTATGATGTCTCCTTAAACTAGTAGGTGTGTTCTTAGTCTCAATTTGTACAGAGTCAAGTTTCTTGGGAGAATCTCCACTCATCTGTCTGGAGATTTGTTCTACACGGTTCTTCTCGAATGAAGCAGTTAGACCTCTGAAGTCAGAGCTCTGTTGGGCTTTGGATATCTGTGGACGTTCAATCACATCAGGAAGAACATCGGAACATACTCTACGGATTTTAATTCCACCTATATCGGTATTTCTTGATTCTTCTGACCTGTTCAGTACATAGCATAAATATGTAGCAATTAATAATTCAATCGAATAATTGTTAAGCAACCAATCCTAATTACCTCTTTTATTAGTGTCTAGACATTGCATATTCTATTTCAAAGCTAGGCTAATTTGTATAATATGTATTAGCATGATCATGAAGGGACATATTTCTACTCAAACTTACTTCTTAGCTTCTGGTGACTTCTTGTCATTGTTTGAAGATAGCTTGCCTGAGACAAATTGTGTAGCATCCGTGGGAGGAGGAACTGTTTCATTGGAGTCTGTGGGTATATTAAGATTGAGCTGTTCAAAGATGAAGGAAGGTTCACCGAAGTAGCTAGAAGGCATATCTCCCATTCCTCCGAAGTCTATAACTCTAGCCTAAATATGCAGCATCAATAATATCCAGTGAAAGCTCCACAAACGGAGCTTTTGGAAACTGAGTGAAAAATAAATAGAGCGAATTCCTAGTCATATACAAATGAATCTCATCAAACGAAGAATTTGGCAGATACGAGATAGATTATTTGGGGTCCCTTAAATTCTAGAAATAATATCGTTACATACCCGTAGAATTCTGAGTAATATCTTATGTATAATATCTTGATCATGATGTATTATTTTAAGAACATCATCTTCTGTAATATGACAGCCTATAGATCTAGCTGATTCTACAGCTAATGTCATATTCTCTTCTACAGCTATCTTAATCTGGGTATCACTAGCTGTGTCTATAAATTATTGTAAGGTAAATAAATGGAGTGAGAGTTAAAGTCACGATAAGTTGACAAGTATTACTAACCACTAATCTCTGTCAGGCAACGCATGTCAATTGTATTTTTCTTTGAAACATTTACAAGACGGCTGTAGAAGAGATGTGTAAATTAACGTTACAAACTGAAATATGTAATTCCAAAAATTTTGCTGTACAAAGGATATTACGCACAATGAATCGAACTCACCACAATATTCTAGGGTCAGCACACACAAGATATAGACTCTCCCCAGTAGGTACTATCTTCCTGTTAGGCTTAAGTTCTCTATTCACATACTCTGTGAGACAGAATTGTATTTGTTGTTTGGTTAGAGTCTGTATTGCTAAAATGAGAATTATAATATATAAACTACTACGTGTATAGTATTGTAGGTATTGTATAAATGTTGGACTTACTGATAGCCTCAGGACCAATATCACTGCTCATAACAGTATCTATTGTTCTAGATCTCCCTCTAGTCTCACTACATATGTAAACAAGTAATAATAACTATAATATAAGTATTAGTGTAATAGCTTACCATGTATCCTTGGTCTCTTTTCTCTTAAAAGGTGGAGTTTGTGAAGTGGTGATTTTATCATGTCCAGTAGATGTAGGTTGATAAGAATGTCTCTTCTGTAGGAATACATAATTGATAAACTGCAGCTCGAAGAATTGTATTGTAATAGTGCTGATAATGATATTAAACTTACATTGATATCTCCAATCGATTTGACAGCTGATGAATTATCCAATGGATTGAAATCTTTAGAAAAATTAGTAAATTTAGAGGATCTGACATGACTACTAGGTGGAGTTTTCTCTGCTAGTGATTTACGGCTGTGTCCATTCTCTACTGGTGCATGAGCGTTACTGCCATGACCGTTAGTTAATATAGCAGATTTTGGACGTTGTGTCTATAGAATAATTGATAAATAATAAAACTTAAAACAATTCAAATTTGGTATTTAGATAGCGTCAATAATTGCATTATTTACTACTAAATTATTAATTATTCATAAAGAACTTACAACTCGCACTAAAACGCTTCTAGTCCTCTTCATTTATGTATATTTAGGAGTTTAGTTAAAGTTAAAGTGAATAATCGCGTATTTATAACAAACAGCTCATAGATAGAAAACTATGCAAGTTTAGAGAGCCTTGTAGGATACTGGCAACAGATGAATTCTGGGATTAGCGAATTGCTACATATCTGAGATTATTGAATCAGACAAAGGTATAGCAGAGTTCAGTAAGTTTACTACTCGTTTTTATGCAAAAATTCATTCAAGAAGCCAGCTGATAGAATGGTCAACTTATGTCATGTTACAGACATTGGTGTAGAATGCATAAACAATTACATGTGAACTTTAGTTACTTTGCAAGAAACTACAGAGTTCTAAACGACATAGCCCTGAACTAGAATGAATTTATTACTAATAATTATAGCAGAATACAGGTTTATGAATGGAAGCATGACATTAGTTCAGAGATTAACTGAATATTCTATGAATAGTAGATATAATGGTGAAACAAGAGAGATAAAATGCAACTCTCATGTATGTCCAAATTTGGATAAAGTACTTCAGAACAGGGAAATTTCAATTTATTGAGAAGAGATAAGAAATGGTAGTTCGCAGAATATACTAATGTGATATATTAATGGAAACTGAGATCCAATCTCTAACAGCTACAGGCTAGTTCAATGAGGAATAATTCAATAATTCGTATCAGGTGGACTGATCACTGACTGACTATACCTGGGCTAACAGCAATATAACCAGTGGAGGATGTGGTCAAACAGCTCCAGGCAAAAACTGATGTAGCCAATTAGCAAATGAATAAGTGTCCCAGATACATAATCAAGTCTATGAACTCACTGATGTCTAAGTAACGTTTTAAAGCAGCAGTGATAGCCAAGAAATACGGATCGGAATAATGCACAATAATATTGCCATTTGTAGACTTTTGGATTCAAGTTAAACTTCCATCATCCTGGCAACAGTCTACGTAATACCTGACACTAATAGTAGTTGAACTGATACGAACTAACATATGTATGCTACAAACGTAAAAAGATAAATCGATGACTTCGTGTTAAACTCTATTGAGAGAATATTTTTGAGTAAATTTGTAAAATGCTAATCAAGAAACTTTATAACATTTGAATGATTAAAATAAAGATTATTACTTTCTCCTAAATTTATTGTTTTAAATAACCCAAAGTTAACTCTCGTTATATCGAAGCTCAAGGGACCGCGAAAATCACTTTTATAACCGATAAAATATATATTGCTTTGAAGAATTGGGATTATATTATTACAATTCCAGACTTTCATATACCTAAGCGGGGATTTGGATATACCCTTGTTCTATGTAACGGGAGTTGTATTAGAAAATAGAAAAATTCGAAACATCTTCCAGTATGGATTTGCATAGGATTGGTTTGTTAAGCCAAAAACTAAAACGTGATTAATACATTAAGCCATATTGTAACTAACTAGAAATAATTCAATCTAGCTGATGTGTGGTAGAAATCGAATATTATTCAATCAGAAACAGTAATAACTAAATGAAGCTTCCGTTTGAGTTTACTAACAATTAACAATCCATAAAGTATACTTGTATATTAAGTTACTGATATCGAGAAATCTTTACTGGTTTAAGTGTGATACCTATTTGTATTTTCCATTTTAAGGTACACTACATAGCTAGTACATCTGATATGATATTCAATTAGTAGTGATATTATATGAATAGCCTCGAATACAAACAGACATATGCTTAAACTTACAGATTCAATATCTGTTCTAGATTGTATAGGGAGAGAGGAGATTACACTTCTTGCAGAATTCATCTCCTTTCTCAATACTCGTAATCTAGTGCGAATAGCACTACGCTCTTCGTATGATACTGCATTTGATAGCTAAAGGAGTACAGCTCTCAATACACACATATGCCATAGTCAACAGAAATACGCTTAATAGAATTACTTGGCGAGATGGGGAATTTTGAATTGACTGAAAAGGTGTGAACTTAGTGTCAATTGTGGGAAAATTTACAATAATTAGCCATATAGCAGAAAGAATATTGTGACGATAAAACTACAAAATATAAGAATTCCCTACCTTTATTTCCAACTGCTTAATATCTTCATTCTCCATATCTTAATAACTAGGTTGTATTAGTGCGGTAGTGTAATTCAAGTATAGTAATATAACAATAGGTAATGAGTTTGGGGAATCGATCTATTTATACTTCATAAAAGTGGTCAGTAGTTCATATTATACTTGTAATCTCACCTAGATAACACGTAGGGTATAGAACATGTAGCGGTTACCAATTGCTTTAATATATATATAAATTTCAATATGATGATACACACGTAAACTAGTGTGTGGATTGCTTCAGTTTTAATTTCCTTGTATGCAACAGATTAATTACATGGCAATTCTATTGTGGTATATTGGTCAGTAATCATCAAATGATTGCATAGCATGAGCTGGCTATATTAGCGTATAGTGTTATAAAAACAAGCGAGTGGGCAGGAATGGTTATTTGATTTAATTTATACACCCACTGGCAATGTCATTATTATTTTGTTTGCTGTTGAGATGAAAGAGTTTAAGGTGGTCCATCAATTATTTATAGTTTGAATTTCTTAATTACTCCCGTTATATCGAAAGCTCAAGGGACCGCGATAATTACTGATGATATATATGTTACTTTTAGGGTTTGGGACCATATTTGTACAATTCAAGATTCGATATATCCGTTTCAGATATGACAGGAGTTGAATGTAATGTTCTAATACACAATGAAATATATTCTTTCAAGATATTTTAACAAATAAATATAAATAAATATCACTAACTACTAATCAAAATAATAGAATATGAAGGCTACTGGTGAGGGAGCGAATAATGTAAATAATAATAATAATAGAGCCAACCTAACTACATAGTAGTTACCTATTTAGCATCTCCCTTCTTCAGTTTCCTTTTATTCCGCTCTACATAAGCAACACGATTTTCTACAATTCTTGCCATCAGATCAGTGGAAGTAAGTGTTGAGCCTGATGATAAGATTTTGAGAATACCGCGGTCTTTTGCTAACTGGTACGGGTCTTTTTCTAAGAAATCTTCCGAGAGGTTTACTCCATGCACCACAACGTCTGGTTTGAAAAAGTCTAGAATATCTCCATTCAGTTTGTATGGTACATCAATTACTGCAGCATCCACATAACGACAAGATACCAGACTGCGGAGACGCTCTAATATATTCAAAATAGGATAGCTCCCCCCTTTATACGAATTAACCGTCTGGTCATTGAGTATACCTACAATTACATAATCTCCCAGTTGATGTGCTTTCTTCAGAAATTGTACATGACCGTGATGGAATAAATCAAATGATCCGTACGTATAGCAAATCTTTTGACCAGGCTTAGGACCAATACCACTGATAACCTTCTTTAAACCAGCAGACCGATAGTAGAATACTTCTACACAAGGATCTATTGCATTAGCGTCCGTACACAACTCTGGTACCCATTTCCAATTGTTGACGTCAATATCCTCTCCATTGAAAGAAGCGAGGTGATGAGCCTTACTCTCTTGTAGCAGACGCTCAACCAATTCTGTGGTAGATACCCCTTCGGTCCGCTGTACTTCTCTGTAGCGTTTTGCATCTTTAACGATAGAGTAACAGTCTGCTCCCCCTGCGAGAGGAGATATGTCATTGCCATGGACTGTAAATTTACAGTTTATCTTGTCTAAAACCTCAGGAGTTATTTGGTATGGAGCTCTCTCCATTACCTCGTTAACCCAGCGGATGGCTCGCAGCTGATCGAACCTCTCTACCTCTTTGGAGAGGGGAGGACCCTTGTGAAATTTAATCTGTTCCTCAGAGTGTGCACCCGACACGAGGTATGTTCCCAGCTGTTTTGCCTGTCTAAGGGAGTTAGCGTGTCCATAGTGTACAAGGTCATAGCATCCATCCGTGTAGACACGGATCTCAGAGGGATCAGATAAGTCAGCCATCACTTATATGTAATAATATTTGTATAAATTATATATACATTACAATTTTGTTCATTATATAAGAGTTGAATTTGACCTTAGGGTGAATCATGTGCATTGAGTGTGTAATAAAGCTACCATTGAGTAACATTTCTATGTAATTATTGTATGTAGAAATAAATGTAATTGAATAGACACGTGGCTTATTGTCTGCTTGATGCTTGTGTGCTATTTACCTCAACGAATTAATTACAATTAAATTACAGCATACTAGATTATTGTGTATGAAAATATTAATAATTCTGCATGCAAATTCTCAACTAATAATTAAGCAATAATGCGGAAATGAAGTGAAGTGAAATAACAAAATTAACAAATGAAACATTTAATACCTAAAAAGTGACTGAGTTGTTTGAACTTAAACTATTGCACCTCTTCGTGTGTGGCATTGCCATCAACTGGTTTGAATTTCGTAAGAACTACATCCTCTGTCTCTTTTCCAGGCTTCAATTTTGTATCTTGTATTACCTCTGGAACAACAGTTCTTTTGGGGTAATATCTTTTGGCGAGATAACAGATTACACAAAATATAATCACCCCAAAAATAGAAAATTTTATCGAAAACACGAATGAAAGTAAGCCAGTAATAATTTTCAAAATTGCATCTTCTTCTGTAGTACAATTTGACGTTGTATTAGTAGGTGGAGAGTTAGGAATAGATTGCTCTGAGTCAGATTGTGATATGTTGAGCATTAATTCAATGAATGAGTCATTGTTTAATTGTGCAAGACAAGTAAAATTTGTGTATAAATCAGTTTCTTTTATAAAGAAAATAGTAATATCTCCTCTGAGACGGCTACGATCTTCATCTGGTAGATGCAGCCCATAGTACCTATCATTGTCAAGATTCTCAGTTATCTTGTCAAATGAGATTGGATAACCTGAATTGTTTATCTTCAATTTGGGAGCTATAGATGCGAACATCATCCCTTCCGGAGCATTAAGCATACATTTTAAGACAACCGTATCGCCAATAGATGGATTATTCGGGTATGAAAGGAATTTTCCAGAAATTATGGAGATAGACAGAATTATCAAGAAATATGTAGCGAGCATTATTGATCTTAAAAATAAAATTCTGTGTCGAGGTAATTGATGTATATTCTAGACAAGATGCTAAATATATTAAATTAATAATGATATGAGATAGCCGTAGCCGATATAATGCTGTTACCAATAATGTATTGAATATAGAGATAGTAACTAACTCAAAAAATATAAAAACATATGAACTCAAAACAAAAAGTTAACAACCTATCTGGAAAGCAGAAAAATAAATAAAACAGTCAAACCGTAGAGGTCTATGTTTGATTGGATTCATCTTCCTGCCTATCGTCAGGATGAAAATCAGGATCATGAGAATTTGTAAGTGGATTTATATCTCCAAGTTCGACATGCACATGTTCAGCAGTATCAACGAGTATTTTGCTTTCAATCAGTGATGGAGCAATACTGCCATCATTACGAGCGTCATAACTACATGAATTATGTCTCAAAATACTGATAAAATAAGAGAAAATTAACAGTAGTGCTATACAACCTCGTACCACACAACAGCAAAGAAAGAGTATCAAAATGACAGCTAAGGAAATAGCGAGATATTTCCAAATTTGTGATTCTGGAATATTATTAGTCATAGAAGTTGGTGGCATGTAGGATATCGGTAATTGTGTTGTGGGTAGGTTATCTGAAGGATGAACAACAGGGGTTGTGGTAGTAAGTTCGCCGGGTTGCAATAAATAATTCATTGATAAGTGATGTTGCATCAGAGTGTCATCATTAAGATATTGGAAACAGGAAATATTTTCAAAATCTTCATCTTGGAAATTCATAACTTGAATAAAACCTGATAACATTTCAAGAGAGAAATCAGGAATATGATAACCATGATATCTCAAAGGATCGAGATGATCATCCACTTCGTCAAAATAAAAATAATTGTCATTACTATTAAGACTGAGAGAAGGAACTGTTGCGGAAAAATTCAGCCCAGAAGGAGCATGAAGTTGACAAATAAAATATGTAATCGAGCTTTCTGGTAAGGAAAACCGTACAAATTGAGCTGAGTTGATAGCGATAAGTAGAAGGAAAGAGAAAATCGTTAAGGATCTCATTTGCAATAATTAAAAGCTGAATTAATAAAGAAGCAAGAGTGTTAATATATAAAATTACGTATATTAGATGACAATGATCAGGCCCCCGGTTTCATGAGCTTGCTACGCTTCTGGAGCATTGAGTGAGAATTAGGTATAGTATTTAATAAATGTATAGACAGGTATTTTAGAGCAATCATGTCGGGATTGATATATTTACACCATGCAAGCAATATGTGAACAAACAAACCATACTATAGCATTCACTGACATCTATCAATCTCAAGTTAATACGTCATTAACAAAAGCTCTATAATCTCCTGTCTCTGTAGATTCACTGTCTAGTAGGAGTTCTTCATAAGTTGAATTCTTAACCTGATACGCCTGCTTTCTGCCTGATGCGCTCTCTGAAAATGTAGAGCTATACTCGCCTTGTGAAGGATCCAATGCTTCCTTTATGTCTGTGAAGTTTATTGGATCTTCTGTTTTAGAATCTAGCAGTTCTCTATGTGCGGGATAAGGTTCTATAGCTAGGTCAGTACTCTCATTCTGAGTAAGGTTTCTCTTTACTCTCCGCGGTTTAGTGATCCGCTCTGCACTAATGCCTATTTTAACAGGATTAAGCAGGAGTTCAAGTGATAAGGGACATTGGATAGGAGGGTGTTTAGGGGTAGTCTCAACTCCAAAATTTCTCTCTGGGAGCAAATATGGTGTGCTTCCCCACCGTAAAGAAATTAACTCCTTGATGTGCTCCATGAATCCTGGATCAGCTGACAAACGAGAGAAGAAGTGAAATGTTAGAATAACTAAGCTATGAAGATTAATCTGTGTTTCTGAATCTATAAAGAAATATTTCAAATGTTTATTAAAAAATGCAAATTGTGTATAATCAACATACTAAGTGATTTGTCTTCTTCCGCTAGAACCTGTATTGATATCAGAAAATGATACACCCCTTCCTGTACAACCTCAAACCCCAAACTGAGTCCCAGAATAGCCAGGGTCCTGTGTACCTCTGGGTACACAATTCGGGGTTTCGAACATGATTTACATAGCTCATACAAATTCCAGTATAAATGCTCCTTGAGTCGTCTATAGATTTGAATTTCCTGTTTGGAAGCCTTATTCGCTTTCAAACCTAATTCAGTGAGAGTATTCCAGTTTGTATCTAGACTTATGTCTGCAGCGTTCTGAAGCGGGTCTAGGAATATTTGAAATATCTTCTGTAGTCCTATCTGTACTTCCGCTGAGTGGTAAGAGAATTGGTTGACTAGTGTTTCTAATAGGTTGCTGGATAGACTGTTAGCTCTATGAAGAATTATTTAGTTTATATAATATTGGTTTTATTCTAGAAAATTCCAGGAAAAAAGAAACTATTTTAAAATATTTTTACAGATGTATTACATCATATCTTAAAGTTGTTCTAGAATATTCTTTTGATTTAGGAACTAATTTTAAATAATTGCAATCAATATGTCATAATACAAACCTCGATATTTTCCTGCAAACAGCTGACATTTTCAACAAACACTCCACGAGTGCAAGCTGGAATTCCTCATTAGCTGAGTTTTCAGGTAGTTTCTGTACAATATATACTACTGTCTCTTTCTTCTGGTAATCAGCTACACAAGCACACAATTTCTCCAACAGACCCACAAGAACTGCCTGCAAGAGAAATTCATTGTCATCATCACGTAACGCAACTTTTCTCTTCTGTTTTAAGGTAGAGACACGAGACACAGAGTGTTTGAGGAGAGAGGTAACCGAATCTTGAATTTCCCAAACACAAGGAACCAGTGATGCTGCATCAGAAACATGTAAGGCTGTATGCAGGAGTTTAATCTATAAATATAACGGACATTCTAAAATATATATCTGTATTTAGAAGTTAGAATATGTTTTGACGTATAATTACATAGTATTGAAATCTATATACAAATATACGAGTAAATAAATATGTCATAATTCGATATAGAATACGATAAGTTACGTGAGTAGTCTGACAAGCTCTAGGATAGTTATATCCAAGTCAGCCACGACATACTCAATCGTCTCTGATAGTTTAGTCCTCAGTTCTTGTACTACTGATTTACTGATACGTGCTGGATCAAACTTGAATCCCCCACCCAGGTTCCTAGAGTCTGAGCCCTCCCACGCGATCATCTCCAATCCACACCTCTCTTCGCCCCTCCCATTTAGAGGAGACATGTAGCAATGAGGACCTAACTTTGTGACCCCATGATCCTGTACCCCTAGACTTGCCCCCAAACAGAAATGATCCTCTGGAGAATAAATCTGTTCCATTTCGTTATGACCAAGAAATGAGAACTGGACCTCTGGGTGTTTCATTTCCAGAGCATCTTTGACGTGATATATTGGTATGTGATTGTATGTGAGAGAGAAGGCGAGAGATTTTGCGATGGATAACAAGAAATCATAGAATGTATAACAGTCATTAAGGTCGACACGGAAATAAGACAAGTAGGTGAGTGGAGCAAATAAATTACGGAGGGGATTACATAGATACCGACACGAGTTAGACAGGCCTATCGTGAATATACAAGCTTCTGAACGAGCAAGTGACTGACGCTTTTTGGCAGATTTGAGTTGCATCTTTTCGTGATTGAATAGAAGTGAGCTTTGTAGAGGAACTCTCTGAGATTTCTTAGCAAAAGAAGTTACCTCTTTCTCAACAACACCTGCAGTTAATGTGTGTTCACTCAATCCGCGGAAATATACAGCTAGTAACAAGCTGTACGCTGTGAGGGACAGGACAAACAGCTGATCTCTCCCAGGAACACCGTGTGAACTTCGTACTTGCATCAGTTCTAAGAATGATGATGTCATTTCATTGTCTATCTCTAATGACAGGAAGTCAGCTGGTTTTCTATCAGAAGCACTCTTCTGCATTGCACTGCGTAATCGCGGTTTTGTTACTGCGCTTTTTCCCTCTTTAGAGAAGTAGTGAGGGACTCTAGCTTGAGAGACGAGTCTGTCTGAGGAGGAAAACATTAACAGCTGTCGATACCATGCTTGTATACAGTCAGGGAGAGGTGTGAATTTAAGGAGCATTGATTCATGAACAGCTGTTTGGGAGAATCTTGTATTGTTTGTACTGATAGATACACTTCTCATCGGACAATGTTTCGTAGGTAAAACACTCAATTCTTTGTTTTTCTTTTTAGAAAGTAGAGGTGAATTAGTGTGAAATTTCGCAGGAGGTTTCCTAACCGAAGATTTGGCGGACTTAATCAGCTGACAATAAATAGAACAGAATTGTCTAGTGAATAGAGTGATTGAATAGAAATCAGATACAACAGCTGGAGAGGATATCACCACAACATGCTCATTGCTACCAAATGAGTACAGACACACCTTTATAAGAGGCTGGGTTGCTTCATTTTGTGAGAAGAGAAGGTGTGAAAAGTCGGTAGACAATCCTAACTCAAGTAATTCATCAGGATTACAGGCACTAATAGTAGCATGCTCCACCCTGAGTGGACCCCGTTCATCTGAAAGTTGGAATGAGGGTGTGTCCCTCAGAGAGAAGGTAGCATATAGTAGTGTGTGCTGATCAGCTGTAGAGCTTAATGCGGTTTCTAGCAGGGATAGATTAATAGGACCTCTCAGTAGGAACCCTCTAACTGTATTAGTGTGACCTGTGAGTAGTGAGGATTGATGTAGAGTACATGGATGTGAAGATAGAGGAGGTAAAGGAGGGAGAGTAAGGGAAATAGAGTCTAGACGGAGTATTGATCTCTCATTTATGTAATCTAATTCAAGCTCCATATCAAATTTAGAAGAACCGGGTGTCTTAATGTTGTCTAGAGACAGAGAGCTGCATTTGGAATGCAGTACATAAGGTTTAGGCTGATCAGGTTGTAGCTGCTGAATATGCATATCTCTCTCTAATCTGTTGGGAGATGATTGACTCTTGATAGAGAAGGCTGGCATACAACAGAATTTAATTCTCTGAGGTAGATCTATTTCTAAAGCAGGAGTATCTGGACTGAAGCAGAGAGGTTTGAACATATTTGTAGAGTCTGATACAGGCTGTATATGTCTGTGTGCCTCGGAATTAAGAGGGAGCAAAGTTGGTGACGTCATAACTGGGATATATAGAGAATCAAAAGTGCTTCTAGAAGGAAGCATTTTAATTCTTGGCTTCTTCATCTCTGAAGGGAGAAATGATAGAATTTCCTGTGGTTTTGTTCTATATTGTCGTGAAGTCAGTGTGCTATATGCCATCCTGCAATGCTACTTACCTGCTATACTTATAGAAATCACATAATATACAAATTTGGGTATATATATGGTGTTGGTAATTGCTATATTTATATGTTGGTAGTGTTTGTAGCTAGCATATATCTAGTCATATACAAGCTAAATTATGGCCATTTATAGCTAGAATATTTCAAAAAGTTGATGTGAATAATACAGTAAACTCTCGTGCTAACGAAGTACTCGGGACTCCGATTTCATTCCTTATAAACGGAATTTTGTTGTAAGGGGGAGGAAATAAATTCGCGCAGAATGGGGAATCAAGAATCAATCGTTGTAACGGGACTTTGCTATATATTGTTAAAAGTCGTAATTGAAAAAGGAAGGACACTACCATCAAATGAGATATCTATTAAATGTAAATATTACGATACTTCATACCTGAATGAGCTGAATTGGGACAGTTTTAGCAGAAGATAGAGTCCTGAGATAAGCCTTCAATACGAGGTAGCGGAGAGGGTCTTTCACAGAAGTTATAAAGAAAGAGAAGATAGGATCAAGGTCAGCACCTACAGACTCCATGTCTGTCTCACAAGCAGGACCACATCCATCTATGTACTCAGTAAAACACTCTGTACAGAGCTCCAGAGACTGTTGCTGAGCTGAATCCAGCAGTTCCTGGAGTCCTGTCTGAGCAAGAGAGAAGGAAAGAGTAGAAGATCCGTCCTCAGTAGGCTCTGTGATTAATAAACTCAAATTCAAGGAGCGTCTATAGGAATGATAATTTCAAGTGCTTTCAAAAGAGACTTTGGAGAAAAATTAAAATTAGGTTTCTGTAGTGTAGTGGTTATCACGTGAGTCTAACACACTCAAGGTCCCCGGTTCGAGCCCGGGCGGAAACACTTTTTGTCTCTTTTGCTTCACAATTTAAACCATGGATAATAGCAAATATACGATTCTTTAATTGAATTCTGAACTTACCGATGCAAACTAAGTCTCCTTTCTTTGACCTTCCCCTGTCCGCTATTCCCTAGTCCTGTTCCTACCACAGAGTGAGACTGTGATAAATTTAACAGAAACGCATTCAAGAGATGAGATAAAAATAACTGCTGCCATAACAAAGGTTGTAAATCTGATTGAGAAGTTTTCCTTATAATCCCTCTCAAAGCTTGGAGTCCAGACACGACTCGTGTCTCCTCTCCACTCACAGCCAAACTACCAAATCTCTCCACCAGGAACTGGTAGTTCCGGTGGTGAGACGGAGTAGGCTCCTCTCTGACTGCATAGTGTAGGAATAACCGAGTAGCGTCCAGCTGATATCTAACTTCTGGTGATTCCAATAATACCTAAGCAGATTTATTTAAAAATTGTACGTGTCTATTTCTATCAAAATAATACCTGTATCATCTGCATGAGTGAGTCAAGTAGAGTTCCTAGTTGAGGGGGGTCTACTTTATCTACCAGACTGATGGTTATCTTTAGAGTTATCTCCACCTTCCTTTCTCTACCCTTATGCAGCTTACGTCTCAACCTGTAAGCTAGATAATCTGATGCATCCTCCAAATGAGTTTGATTGGTAGTGGCGAAGAATAGGAACTGCTCAAGATTGTTAGGAGGAATATCAGCTAAAGGATCTTGTGGGTAGAGAGCACGTATAAGCTGTATGTGTCTAGGTGATCTCCGTAAACAGCAAGCCATTCTAGTATTACCCTAAGTAACTGATTATGATATCAGAATTAGCCCGGTAAGGATACTAAAAACAATATGACAGATAATAAAGTGATAAGTATTAGTAATGCGATATAATCAGATATATTATTACTCAGGTTTAGTAGCTGCGTTCATACAATTATCAAATAATTTTCGTTCCTTCAAACAATTCTTGTATTCCATGTTACCATTGTCTAAACAGTTGTAGAATGGAATGAATTGATCGTTACAATTCGTCTTCACAAAGCTAAAGAATCTAATAGCACAATTAGAAACTTCATGCCCTTCAGTCAGACATTTTCTAGGATCTTTCTTCCAATACCGACAATTGATAAAAGTATCATTTATATCTTTACAATAAGCTTTATAATGAAATGCAGCAGCTTGTAACGGTGCTGTGGTAACCGGTACTTCTTCCATCTCTAGGTCTGCTCTGTTTACATCTCTGACAGATGACATGTGTTATTCTAAGAAAATCAGCTGATTGCATAATCATGATAATACACAGTGGAAGACGGTTAGCACGTACTCGGCTTAAGACGTACTATTTTTGGTTTCCCGAGGGGGCAAAGTCTTATCCGAGTTCTAAGGTATAAATTGTGAGACTTACACACAGAAACACTGAAAAAGGCTACTCTGTTTCCCCTTACTGCCAAATTTCCAGTTTGTTGAGGTCATTTGTATGGGACGTATTTTCACTCGGTTCCAGAGGTTCCCCGTTTCCACAGGCACAGTTTGTGGAGGTGACTATACCCGATTTAAATATGACATCAGAATAATTACACAAGGACATGTACGTAGCAAATATACAAAAATATGAATATGATGCGATAAATAATCTCTGTAACATGTTAGTGACTGATCGAAGAAACAATAACACAGTAGGACAATTGGTATGCAGTTACAAATACTAGAAAATAATCTTTCCTAGCTAGAAATAAAATAATTATAAACCTGTGTCATGGCTAATGTATAAATATAACTGTTTAATAATTCCTATACCATATACACATCAGCACTAACACTCTTCTGTATCTTAGGAGTTCTCCTCTCCGGTACATGCATTAATAGAGTAGATTTCTCCATCTGAGGGAATATGGCGATATGTCCTGCTGGTTGTCTCCAAGGCTCGCCATCCACTTGTACAGGAAATGCTACTTTAGTACTGAGCTTAATATGAGCCCCCTGTGCTAATCTGATCGCATGACCCAGTCCCTTTTGAATCTGTACCATGTGAATTGAGCCTGTTACCCCAGCAACTTCTAATTTCCCGTCTCCCATGTCTTGGTTTTGGAATTTTGGATCTGTAGCACATCCCCAAGCGTCGCCCCCTGCAGCCCAGCTGTTTATATTCAGTACGACAATCCCTACAATATTTGGGGGGAAATCTATCGTCTCACCATCGACCTGGATCTCAAGGTCTCTACGTAAATTGTAAGCCTGATTCTCAATCATTAACTCAGCACCCAATTTGGCGTATTGGAATTTGTTGTAGATTCTACTGCTAAACTTTTCAGGATGTTTCTCTCTAGCCTCGTGAAAAGCTAGAGATACCTCTGCATCAATTCCAATACCGAAATAATTGTTCATTACAATTAGTTTGTTCTGCTCCATGAGAGTACCTCCTATAGAATTCTTTCTGCTGTCAAATACCATTGTCCATCTATCGAATTGTATGGGATAACACGAGTTCATTTTACACAACACTTCTACTGCTTTCTCTCCAGAGTAGCCTGCCCCCCAACCGAAGGCCCTAGCCAGGTCGTTTCCAGTACCAAGAGGAAGGAGGGCGCATTCTGGTTTGGCGCACTTCCTCCACGTCTGTGTCTCGTCTAGCGCCTGAAGCACCCACCCATAGGTACCATCTCCCCCGCAAATTAGAACTCGGAATTGTTCGAAATTCCTGAAAGTGAATATTCCGGGATACGGACCTCCGTGAGTGAGATCGAATATCTGATGAGGATTCAAATGTCTCCTCAAACCGGATATAAGCTCCTTACCCTGCCCCCCTCCACTGCGACTATTCACAAACACTAACAACGGTTTGATATCATTCTTAAGAGAAGTAGTCTGTAGAGTAGGCAGTACTAAAGTACAAGGCTTTTGGTTAGCTATAGACAGCTCAACACATAAATCATCCACTGTCCTATCTCCGTCACATTTGAGTACTACCACACCATGAATATCCATCATTGCTTCCAATTGAACTTTATCCTGTAGCTGTTCGGAGATTAACATAGCTTTGTATTCTTCTTCTGTCTTAGAAACTGGTAAATTAGTAATAACTACATTGAACTCTTCATTCAAATGTTTTTTCAGGAAATACCGAGTGAAGCGGGCTCTGTTAAAACAACTTCTCCTATCTTCCGCAGTTACTTCCCAGATATCCTCATCATTCTCCAATCTCTCCAAATGGAATATAGATCCCTGACATAAATACTTGTCAATATAACACTCACATAAAGCTAGGGTACCTGTCAATACATGGAAATCTTTGACAGCCTCTTTTATAACAGTCTGTACTGTCATCCCTGGTTTAATATATATAGTTGCAGTTTCGGCATCTGCCAACTTAATCTTTGTATACATCTTGAGTGCGTAGGTCTCCCCCTCGTCTTTCTTAAATTTGAGATGTACTATTATGTGCTCTCTGCGAGATGGTATACTGAATATCGGTACTTCAGGAGATAGTACTTCGTCCTCTGGGACCTGATCCTCTGGACTAGCAGGGATAACTAAATAGAAGTTTGCAGGGTACCCAAATAATCTGAACTTCTTAAGTACCATATTCACTACGTCAGATGCGGTCTGATTCTCGTATATCTTAATCGTCTTACTTTGTTTACCGCTAAGATTATCATCTCGTGTATAATCCCATACTTTTATGAGTCTATTTGGTAAGGCAATTTCTTCAAAAATACTCGAAGCCTCTAATGTATCACCCTCATCAAGATGTAATGAGTCTAAGCCTTCATCTGGCACTATTAGCGGGGGAACTTCATGACTAGGACAGAACCTGTTCTCTGTTTTAGTCCCTTGTATCGGTGTAACAGCGTCATCTCCTCTAAGCATTACAGTTACTATTGTAGGAGAGAGGAACATGCTCTTGAGCAGGCCTATATTGCAGGCTGCTTTAACTATAGGCAGACAGTAGGTGTGTACAAGTATACCACATCTAACACATCTCACATCCATTAGACAATCTGGATGTCCACACGATTTATCACATATGGTACATCTAGCACTAGCAGGGAGATTACCCTCTACCCAATGGTGTGAATTAAGATTTGTATCTAGCATAGATCCTGAGTATTCGTTATGAGTAGAAGAATCAAGACAGTCAAGGACAGCTTCATGCATGCATTGACTATGTGAATAGTATTTACACACTTCACAGCGTAAACAAGAACTTGTAATCTTATGACGACATACATTACAGTATACTCGCTTGTTTGGTGTAATTAACTTGAACCAGTGACTATTAGGCTTACGTAGCTCAGCTAGCTTCATGGTGAGACAGGGAACAACCACTGACTCTCTGCAACGCTCGTGACAACGGAAATTACATACCATACAGTTGAATCCCTGCTTGTGAATCCCCCATATCATGTCTCCACAAGACTGACAGTGTGTGGGCTTATAGAAGGATGTTTTCATCAATTGATGCTGTCGATATGCTTGTTCCTGATGGTGTACCTTATAATTGGATGCTTTCCTGAGGAGACCTGATATTGTAGTGTTACTGGAGAGAGAAACAGATCGAATACTATTCAACTCAAAACCAGGAGAGTCTAAGTCAACTTCATCTTCACATAGTATTGGAGTTAGTGAAGCCGATGTAGCCATTATATTCTAATACGTATAGTATTTATATTTAAAAGGTATTTATAGTTATCGTGAATGTATGTCATGTGTAAAGAGCATGTGTACACTGTACAGGTATTCAATTGAATCATGGTCACAGCAAATTTCAAATAGTATCAGGTATGGAGAATTTAGCTATGCATACAGCGATACAATGTGTAAGTTCGGGGAGGGATTGTTACTCTGATTCTAGTATGTATCTTGATGAAATACTTACTATATTAACAGCGTAATAAAACAGAAATTGATTAATTAACATGGGAATATAAGTGAGGAATGGTTTGCTGTTAACTCCATCCTGTCCTATTTTATTGGCACCACCGACTTGGTTGATAATAGCGGGTTCACTATATATGACACTGGCTGTATTTTAATAAAAGTTTATTTATGATTATGACATCATGATTAATAGAAATTCATCTAACTACAAATTGTCCAGTAAATATTGCAAATGCATACTTTTCAGTGAATCTCAAATTACAGAATTCGTATGATAATCCAGTCGAATAAATATAAATTTAAAGACACCTAACCTGATAACAAACATGACACTTCTTACTTGGTATTCGTCAGACACTCAACTGTGGAATTTAATAGTATAGTTATTGTAAATTGTATTTGATATAATGCCTAACTTGATATATCAATAAATTATTTAGTGATCGTTTTCCTCATCTGTAGAGGAACTATAAGGTCGCATAGCTAATTAGAAGATAAACATTTGTAGAATTGAGAGAGTATGTCCAGATTATTGGGGGGTGAAGCAGATTTATCAATTCCTCCTTGAGCAGTGTAAAAACTACTAACATTATCAATACATCTGTTAACTACACCACTTGTATAATTCAAAGTACAAAGAGCCAAATCTCTGCCCTGATCTGAGCAACCAATGGCGTCAGAACTCTTTCTACACTTCTTGTAGCTTTCAAATTTATTAATACAGCTTCTTCTGGAGAACATAAATCCCATAGAAGAGCATGACATGTGTAAGTCATTAGGATCAGTAGGGAGGTTCTCAAGGGGAGTTACCAGTTCTGTATAGGATTCTGAACCTAAATACAAATCAAATATAACCGGTATCGCTTATAGGAATATATTTCGCTACTCCCAAGGGGTCCTTAAAAGCGATAACTACGGTAATACATGTGAGATAGCAATTTACCATTATCCTTTTGACTGACTGTATTCAAACAATTATCAAAAGTATTCAGAAATTCCCTTTTAAACTGTCCCTTATCATCTGTTGCATCTCTGCCTATAGTACCCGCACAGTCTGTTCCCATGTTACGCCAGAAGCCTGAGAAACAGCTGGAGGCCTTCTTACCATTATCTTGACACTTCAAAGGATTGCCATACCTCTTTAGACAGCTGTCATAACTGTCAAATTCCTTAGAACAAGATTTGGCTAGATAGTATGGTAGAAGAGGAACTGGACTCTTACCTAGCATCTCCAATTGCTCTGGATCTGCTTGCATAATTATTCTAATTACTATTATGATCGAAAAATATATAAAATAGCAATGTATAAAGTTAATTTTTTCCGCTTATTGACCTCTAAAATTTTTCTGCAGTATTCGGTTAAAATTGGAGAAAATGCACGTGTGTATGTGTATTTAATTATCATTTTAAACAAACAAACAAACAAACAAATGGATAAGAATAACAAAAGTTTATCAATAGCATTTCAACAATTATCAGTCATAAAATATATATTTCTCGTACGCGTATATACAATCGAATTATTAGCTAATTATTAATTAGGAAGAGTTCAACCGTATTTAGATAAAAACTATAATTCACACTTGTTAAATAACTTAATCGGTATCTGGGTGTTATATGAAGCTATCTTAGTTATAATTGTGTAAATTTGTTGCTGGAAGCTTGGAGTTTCGCCTCAGTAGTATTCGGTTCGCTGGAATCAATTTCTCTCTGTGTAGCGTATGTTAAAAGTTTCTTATGAAAATGCTGGTTCTTTCGTTTAGCTTTTTCGTAAGCAGAAACTAAAGCAACATTAGCTTTCTTTAGATCTCTAACGAACGATAACAGCTGATCATTTCTATCCTGTGTCCTGGTAATATACATATCAAATGTGTTGGTCAACTCATGGTATTTCTGTCTCATCCATTTCTCCCTCTCTACTGCCTCCTTTAGTTCTAGCATTCTCTCATGCATACCAGGATCAGCATGTACAGGGCCACCTGGCATAAACATATCCTGTTTCTGTTCTTTATAATATTTAAGTTCTTTATGAAGTTTCTTTCGCTTTCTAGCTTGTTCAGTTAACTCATGGTCCAGCTGGTCAATTAGCTGTTTAGAATGTACTTCGTGATCTTTAGCAGCACACAGTTTATGCTCTATTATACGCATTTCCTGTTCTAACAGATATGCTTGGGATTGTAGTTTGGCTTTCTCCTCCTTGACAGCTGATAATTCCTGTAGGTGTATAGCTGTCTCTAGGTCAGACCAGTGTTCACATTTCTTCGTGTCTTGTCTAACCTCAGGAGATTTAACTCTCATTTCGAACTTATTCCTCTGAACGAATAAAGCGGATGATATCGTGACCAGCTGATTACACACTTTACCTTTCAATCCATTAAATACTTCTATATACTTACGCATACGCTTTATATCGTCTGGAGTTAGTTCATTGTCTTGACTTTCATTGTACTGACTGCTTAGTGATAGCATTGAGCCGTGACCTGAAGTTAGAGAGGACTCCTTGCTAGTATGATCTCTACTAGAGTTGCCAGGGCTCGAGGAACCAGCTGATCTACGTTTCATTCTGTGACCAATTCTTCCATGAGATGAACTATGTGAGATTGGTATAGGTAGATATCTCTGTATATCTGAATGACTATCGTATGTAGATATAACTTGTCGTATATTCTGTTCTATCTGGTGTCTGGTATCGTATAGCTGTTTCAATGTTAAGTCTAAAGACTGCTCAGATCCTACTAGTAGGTCTGCAATAGCTTGAGAAGATATGAATAATCCATAGTCCAGAGGCTCGTGGCCAGCTAAACGCTGGTTAATAGAAATAATAGAATGCTCATTGTCATAGAGACACAGTAACGCGCAATTAACCTCAATTGTCTGATCAGCATAACGTATAGCTCTTGTCAATAGCTCATTATTACACTCGTACTTCTTAACAGTTAAATAGAGGTCATCAGCAAGGTCTTTGCTCTCTCGTAGAGAGTGGGATAGGTACTGGCATTCAGCTTTAAGACGCTCAACTTGAGAAGAGAGGTACTGGTTGTCTCCCCGTAGGATATCGTGTGATTCACTACTCGGGGCGTAGCCAAATGTGAAAATTGTCTGGATTAGGTCTTGAACAGAACCGCATTGGTTTAGAGCATGTATCAGCTGTTTCTTGAGGTCAGGTGGCATCGAGAGAGGGAATATAGAGGGGTCTATTTCGGAGCCTAGCACCATGTGACTGGACCCACCTCTGCTTTCATACTTATACATACCATGTATAGAGACAAGATTTCCTTCTGAACTCTCAGATTTAGGAATATCAGATCTCTGAGAACGAGAAGCTCTCTCTCCTGTCTTCTCCTCTGAATAACCCCCTCTCCCATCTTCATGGTGTCTCTCCTTCTGATGTTGCATCAATCTTTGTTGTTGTGAATCATGTACGAAATCAAATACTCTATCACTACTGCTTCTCTCCATCATATTGCCAGGTTTAGCCTGTGATACAGCTATTTTATGTAGAGACTGATTACTACCTCTTTTGCTGGGTAGTTCAGGTGCCATGACGTCATCTTGTTTCCTCTGAGCTGGCGTCGTATTGTACCTAGAATTACTGTTACCACCAACTTGTGAATGGTGTGTGTGTCCCTGTGAAGACCGATCAGATAGATGGAGGTTAGGATGATTAGACTGTGTAAGATTTGCGAGAGAACTGCTCTTAGCTATCTGTACTGACATATCGTGATTAGCATTTAGTGTCTTACTCAATTGCATTTGATAGTTACCTAGCTTGATACATAGCTCATCATATTTAGCCTCGATATGTGACGTATATGCTTCTGCGTTCTGTATGTTATGCTGCATGTTTTCATTCTCCTGTCTCAGTATTTGAATGTCTTTGTTGAGGATTTCAATTTCTTGAGAACTTCTGTAGGAATGTGAGAGTGTGTCTGTTTGAGGAGGTTGTGCTATCTGTTCTTTAGTCTCTACAGGTCTATAGCTGTAGGATAGAGGAGGGTAGTTATACACGTGATTGATAGAATTAATTTTTATGAGTTATAAAGTGAAACCCTCATTATATGTTAATACAGATTGTTATGATAACCAATTGTACAGGTTTAAGCTTCAAATGCTAGTTATAAACAAACCTATCTCTCATTTCGCTGTAACGGAATTCAATCTCCTCTTTAGAGCGTTTAACCTCTGCTAGTTCTTTCCTTAAGAGTTCGACTTCTTGAATATTGTCGTATACAGCCCTACCCTTTGCTTTATCCCTCTCCTCTGTCCATCCTAACAGGTCAGTTTGAGCCTGATTCAGTCTCTTGAGAGAGTCTTCCATCTCCTCGCCTGGAGAGAAGCTATGTGAAGTGCTGTGAGGAGAGAGAGGTTCGTGTACAGGTGTCTGGTTAGTAGCTTCTAGAGATATCAGCTGTAAACAGCAATGTAGAAGTTGTACTATCAAGAATTCTGTTGTATCTTGTGTGTCTACCTGGCATAATAATATTTATAAAAATATGAATACAATATAATTACAGAAATAATTCACCTTATCTCCTTTAGATTTGAATATTTTTGGTTTATAAACTTTAATCTTTGTAGAGAAACGTTTTTTGTTTTTTCTCTCGAGTGTTCCTGTCGGTGTATCAGCTTGAGCTAAGCCAGATAATCCCAGTCTCTGTAACAGCTGATCAGGAGTAGGACAGTCTTGCATTGGCACTCCATTGAGGAGGAGACAACGCTGTAGCTCTCTACCACTCAATCTCCCTTCTTGTAGAATGTTGTCTTTTATATTTTTCAGTGATTCGTTATAACTCGTACAATATTCGGAATAAGGACGAGATGTGTGTGTATCACTAACAGAAGCCATGACACACTAAGAGTGAATAAAATAATAAATAAATTAGAAATAAACAAATTTGAGAAATTTGAGGTATAAGAAATTGCGGGAAGGAAGATTCTATATTCCTATTTAGAAGAAGCACACTTAATTCAGTCTAGCCTATCCTAAAAGGGACAATTCCACCTATTGGGAGCTTCTGCGAGGCATCCGAGATGGAATGAATAATGTCTAAGAGTGTGTGATATATATATTTACGTATATCGTTAACTACGATTTATATTGATAAATAAACTGTCCCCGAATTTACATACACATATAATGTTTGAGGAACATTATCTAATTGGATAATATTTCGGAGGAAGATCATTCAATTGTAAATACTGCCCCTATAAATCTAGCTCATAAGTACAGTCACAAAGTAACTTATTCCCGAAGTAAGGTATCTTCAGGGGCAACTTACTTCTATGTAACAAAGAGCGTGGGTATGTTGTCCTGAAAAACCTTGCTTAGAAATGTGAGTGAAATTTAGTTTTTTAGCTTAGGGCATTGATTGCTTCCTGACCTTACAAATTCCAAATATTTTCATCAGTGATTAATATTTGGTGACAGAAACTTAGCCAGCAGATTGTAAGTTAGGGGTGCTCCCTCGTGTGACGCATTCTTAATAAGTTATAGGGGCAGGATTAACCCAGAAAGGCGAACTAATTTATTCTTGAAAATGATCCGCTATATGTCTATCTCTTTTGTAGCGTTCATAAACACCTCTACCTAATCACATTTCCAAAATGTCTATTATATAAGAAATTAGGAGAAAAGATAATTACTTTTTACAAAGATTTTGTAAGCAGATTATTTACGTAAACTCAAATATATATATTTGTTCTAGAAGAAATTTATATTATTATTATTATTACGAGTTTGAAACAAACAGAAATGTCATCTCGAGTGTATGATGTGCATGAACCTAAGCCAGATTGTGACCCTGGTATGACCTACCTCGCTGATAAGAGCAAAATAGAGGAGCCTTACAGTAAATTCCTATCTATCTTATGGGCTGTCTTGCTAATCAGTGTATTTTTCTATTCACTACGTCTGCACTTGAAACATAGACGGAGAAAACTAGGATTATCACTGCTGACCGCTTATAAGGTGATTACTGTTGGTTCTGTTAAGTTTACTGAGGGAGAATCTAAGCGGAGATTATTCCTGCTAGGACTAGAACAAGGGAGTTCTTGGTCTAAAGCTTGTGTTACTTCTATTATTGAGAAGTTAAGTTTGGAGAGTTTCAAATGTGAAATCGTTGTTGTTGGTCGTAGCATCCCTCCCCCCGATGAGTACCACCAAAATGTAACACGTTACGTATCAGCTGATCTAACAGAGGCTACACACCTCCAGAAACTATTCCCAGAGGGGGAGACAGGCTGGGAAGATACCCTCGTCTACTTTGCTACTCCATCACACATGAAGGATTGGATTAATAGCGACCTAGAGAAGCGAATCTCATGGGACGCCCCGGTCAATACCATAACTCACTCAGTCAGAGACGAATCCACGATAGGACGGATTATACTAGTCAGCAGTGCTTTCGTACTCTGTGAAAACACAATAAGCCGCAAGCCTGCTCTCAAATCTACACAAGATGCTCACAATCCTATATCTAGTGTAAATGATTATTTCTTATACCTCAGATCAGTAGAGAACCTTCTCCTGAACAAAGCTAGCAAAAAACTTGACACTTTCATCTTGAGGACTTATGAGACTCAAGAACTCATATCAAACTCTCCATACGGTCATTATCTACGGCAAATGACTAGCCTCAGACAACAGAGATGTTTCGTTACACAGCCTTCTCTTCTAGCTGCTCGCATAACACAACTCGTTACAGGACATTATACTACAGATCGTAAGGTGACAAATGTCGGTGAGGAAATGGATGCAAATGATTTTCTTATGGATTGTACACCCATGATACCCTGTAACCTGATATACTTCATGCACACGGGGTTACACAGACCTCTAATACAATTCAATAAATTCTGCTATGATTTCCTAGGAAGATGTCCATTTGGCGTTCATTTCAACTACTCTACATACGCGCTTTTTAACAAGTATATTCTTCTACCCGCTACGACTACTACGTAGTATCTGTCTGAATTTGCCATATAGGGCAATTAGCTTTTGAGATTGAAGTAGAAAATTCTGTTTGATTATTTTATAGATATTGAGATACCGCAAATTATCCTGATATATCTTCTGTATTAATTCTATTTGATGTTTATAGCTGGTTATTATATGCGTATTAGCTTAAAACCACGATACAACCTGATAAGATTAATATCCCCATTTCTCCTTATCGTCTCTCCCAATCTAGCGTGTCCCAGTTTTACTCTCTCCTATTTCCTATCACTGATGGCAGTAGCCGATCCTCTTTCTCACGTACATCTCCCCTCTACTCATATCAAGGCACGGTGTCTAGTGTATCCAGGTCGTGCTGCTGATGATCCAACTAGAACCTCAGTCCCTGATGATAAAGTGAGTTGGAAAGTAGAATGGAGCGATTATAAACCTATTCAGTATACAGCACCTCCTGTACTGAAGGGACCTGTCTGGGCTGATCCTGATCTTATGGCACCTGACAACACAGCCAAGATAAATACGTTCAATCAGATAGATGGAAAGGTTTGTTGTAATTAAACTAATAAATTTGGCTAATACTTCCTATTTATAACTTATCACAATGCTATCAATACTGTAATTACTTGTATAATATATTAACTTAATATTAGTCTACAAATGTTACGGATTGGTCACTGCAGAGAAATTATGACGTATAACTTCAAATTCTTACGAAATGAATATACTCGTTACTTTTCCAAGACAGAAACGATTGAACTTAACTTGGAAAGATTCACACCAGATCGTATTCGTAACTTCTGTATAATAGCACATGTTGATCACGGTAAGAGTACGCTTGCTGACCGTCTGCTAGAGATAACGCATACTATTCCCAGTGGTACTAATAACAAGCAAGTTCTAGACCGACTAAAGGTGGAGAGAGATCGAGGCATAACTGTCAAGGCTCAAACTGCTTCAATGCTGCATTCCTTTGGTGGCAAAGAGTATCTATTGAACCTGATTGATACTCCAGGTCATGTAGACTTCTCTTATGAAGTGAGTAGGTCACTAGCTGCTTGTCAAGGAGCTCTCCTGGTAATAGATGCACAGCAAGGTGTACAGGCTCAAACAGTAGCTAATTTCCTGCTATCACAGGAATCTGGAATAACAGTTATCCCAGTGTTAAATAAGATTGATATGAAATCAGCTGATGTAGACAGCTGTCTAGAAGAGGTAACAAATATGTTAGGTGTTATACCTGATCATGTGTTTCCATGCTCAGCTAAGATTGGTACAGGTGTTGATAAGCTGTTACCTGCTATTCTAGAGCTAGTACCACCTCCAATGGCTTATAGGAATGCACCGCTTAAAGCCATTTTAATTGACTCTTGGTTTGAGAAGTTTTCAGGTGTCATCTGTCAAATCGCGGTTCTTGACGGTTCAGTAGCTCAGGGAGATGCTGTATCATTCTTACAGACAGGCTGTCAGTATGAAGTACAGAGAGTGGGCGTGTTAAGACCCAATAAGATACCAGCCTCGCGGTTATTCGCAGGTCAAGTTGGTTATCTGATTGTACCAATGAAACAAGTAAAAGAGGCTAAAATGGGCGATACCTTGTGTCACACTTCTAAGAAATCTTCCATGCAACCTCTCCCTGGATTCAAGCCTATGCAACCAATGGTGTTCTGTGGATTGTATCCTGAATCAATTGATCAGCTGATTGAATTGGAGACTGCATTAGATAAGTTAACTCTAAATGATCCTAGCGTTACAGTAGAGCATGAGCAGAGCGATGCAATGGGGAGAGGTTGGAGAATTGGATTCCTAGGTAGACTGCACTTAGAAGTGTTCCTGCAGAGATTGGAGGAGGAATTTAACACTTCAGTTATCGTTACGTCACCATCTGTTCCTTACAGAGCTATTATAAAATCAGGAAATAAGAGAGTGGAGATTGTTGTGACGAGGCCATCTGAATTCCCAGAATCTAACACTATAATATCTGTATCAGAACCTACTGTGTTAGCTACTCTCATATTTCCTAGTGAATGCATGGGGATGTTAATCGATTTGTGTTTACAAAGAAGAGGTAAACAGCAACACCTCTCTTTCCTCTCTGAGGAGAGAGCTATGCTAAAGTTCTTCCTCCCACTTTCGGAAGTTATCACTGATTTTTTCGGGCGTGTAAAGGCACTAACTAGAGGATATGGTACTTTTGACTATGAAGATGCTGGCTATCAAGAAAGCGATATTGTTAAGCTGGATATATTGCTTAACAAGAAACGAGTAGATGCTATATCAGCACTAGAACATAGAAATAGAGCAGAGCAGAGAGGTAAAGCTATGTGTAAGGAGCTAGCACGTAGTCTGCCTAGACAACAATTCCAAATAGCTATACAAGCAGCTTACGATGGGAGAGTATTTGCGAGACAGAATATACCTCCGTATAGGAAAAACGTGACAGCTAAGCTCCATGCAGCTGATCCTAGCAGACATAAGAGACTGCTGGAGAGACAGAGAGAGGGGAAGAGACTGCTTAGAGAGATTGGGAATATTCCTGTAGGGAAGGAAGTGTTTGCTAATCTTCTTAAGATTGATATTAATTGAATTAACATTGCTATTTGTTTTATAATTTGAATTATTTCTACTTAAATCTGCTTTTATACTTTTGTATTTAGATTGATAGACACAGTCATAACGGTCCTTATAACGTAGTAGATTGTCTACCAAGGAACCCAGTGGGTAGAACTGGTCTGACAGGACGTGGTCTTCTCGGAAGGTGGGGACCTAACCATGCAGCTGATCCTATTGTCACCAGATGGAAGAGGTCTCCTACTGGTGAAAAAATGGTCAGGGAAGAGAAAGGGGTGCTAGAGTTTGTAGGGATAAAGAGGAAGGACAGCGGTGAATGGGCTATACCCGGGGGTATGGTCGAGGCAGGTGATACTGTATCTGCTACACTCAAGAAGGAATTTGGAGAAGAAGCTATGAATTCTCTGGAAGCATCTGTCGATGAGAAAAAGAAAATTGAGCAACAAATAAGTTAGTTCCTATTTACTTTTGTATGATTCTTTTTACATCAGCTTGCAGGTAATCTATTTAAGGACCAGGGATTACATATATACGCTGGATACGTAGATGACCCTCGTAACACTGATAACGCTTGGATGGAGACAGTAGCTGTTAACTTCCATGACGACACAGGAGAAGCGTTTAACCGCGTGAAGCTACAAGCTGGAGATGATGCTGGTGCTGTAACGTGGATAGAGATTAACAAACAGCTACAGTTGTATGCTAGTCATGTAGAGTTTATTAGAACTGTTGCTGAGAAGAGAGGAGCAGCTGTGTAGTACATTATGACTGTCTAGCTGTAGTTATTTGTGTGATAGGATTTATCGAAAATATGTGTATGAATGCGATATCTATATAGTAGCATAATAGTGCTTAGAATTTCTTTGTTATTTGACTTATTTCTATATTCAATTATATGACGTCATAGTATTTATTTAGTAATTATCGTGGTCCCGTTTGATATAACAGGAGTTGACTGTAATAAGTATTATTCTCCTATTGCTTAGAATGAATACACAAACGTATACTATTGATATTGGTGTTGATACGGGAGAGGTTGAGGATGTGTGTCTATGTCTGTTACACACAATCCTATTCCATCGTACTCAGGGGAAATTCTCGTTCCTACAACCAGAAGGAACATTCACTATTGGTACAGTTGGTTATAGAGACACGGAGTGTCAAAATATTGACTATGTTTATGTACAGAACGACAGCTCAGAGCTTGACAGACATGTCAGGAAGGAAGTCGCTAATTTATTACAAGAAATGCATAGAACTAAAGGATTGAAATCTTTAGTCTTAAGTTTAGAATTCTTTGAGAAGAAAAGAGCTCTATGGCTATTCCCTTCAGAGCAAGTAAGTTCAAACTTCTATTCAATTTATAATAAGCATGTATGTGTTATGTGCAAATTACGAATGTATGCAGAGCAGTGTGCAAGTAACAACGTAGAACAAATAATTATACTAATTGTAGATTTCAGACTTTGAGTGTCTCTGTATTAGCATGTTAGTAGGACGTTTCCTTCCCCCTTTCTCCCCACCCTCCTCTATAGGAGACAGTAACGGACCGCTACTCTGTCCTAGGTTCCCCTCTAAGAAGTTCCTGAATGAAAGACACCCGTTATCATCTAATTTGTAGTTCTTAAACAAACTGTTTGCTTGACTAGTCGTCTCTTTGAGGAAATGCGCAAAATCTACTAGCGAAATAC
Organism: Oopsacas minuta; assembly: GCA_024704765.1. Classification (NCBI taxonomy): domain Eukaryota; kingdom Metazoa; phylum Porifera; class Hexactinellida; order Lyssacinosida; family Leucopsacidae; genus Oopsacas; species Oopsacas minuta. The sequence goes on along the minus strand of JAKMXF010000133.1, from coordinate 402,430 downwards.
ACCCTCTACTTCTTCTGTCTATCTGGCAGAATCTTACTAACTCTTTCTCTGCAATTTCTAACGTTAAGCTATCAAATTCCTTCTTTAGAGCCATGAACTCTACCACCCCTGTCAGAGGAGGTAGTCCTAATCTCCGTGCTGATGTCATAAGCTGTATATCCTCTTTAGAATGTTCTGACGTGTATACGCCTAATGAATCAGCTAGCTTGTCTCTTACTCTCCTAGTAAACTCTATAGCATTCTCATTCCCGGTATCTGGATATACAACATCTAAATACTTTATTGTTATACTATGTTTGAATCTACATAGTATTCGTAGAAGCAAGCAAATGCTAATGGATTGATTTACTGTTCTGCTCTTGGCACTGCTGGAATAAGATATTGCTACTGGTTGTACTGGTGTCATTATTTGGAATAGTTCTGTAGGGAAGTGTATTAGAGTAGCTCCGTTGGTGTAAACTTCTTCTGGGAATATTAAAATAGGTAGCCATCCAGTTTCTCTCTTGCGTCTGTTCATATCTTCTACCATTTCTGGTGTATAATGTTTGCCTTTGTACAGGACAGCTCTCATAGCCTTTGAGATAGAACCTATTATCGGTATTCTTCTTACATTTTGATTATACACTGGAGATGCTCTCAGTAGAAAAGGAAGGAGAGCATTGAGGAAATTGCTCCTGGGTGCTGCTACATAGACAGGAGTCACATATGAACCTGCTGGTCGTACACCTTTAATCTTGATTCTGTAGAATCCGCAGAAGAACATCGTTATCCAAACTACAAAACTGATTCCCCGTACTGCGATTGCATTACGCCACCCTGTAGGAGGTTTTTTTACATGCTTAGTATTTATTAAGCCAATTTTAGCGAACACATAACAAACTGCCAATGCGATTGTAATAGTAATTAATCTAAACGGTAATAACACTGTCACTCCAAATATACACATAGGACACCTTAACACTGGGACATAACGCATTGCCTTACTGTACGGGGAGAATGGATTAGAATATCCTTCATGCATTAAACATAATAAAGAGAGAGGAAAGTACAAAATGATATTTAACTCTATATATATATATATATATATATATATATGAATGTCTTAGTGGTGATGTGTGTGGGTTGTGTATGTATGATCAATTATCTCTTCAATCCACATACTCTATTGTCTGTAATTGTATTGCCTCCAAGGCCTAGTGTCGCTTATCAGGAATGTATAATTAATAGCTCTACTAACCACTTCCATTTATTAAGTCCTAAACTATAATAATAATAATGCTAATATATTGACTCTCTAATATACCTATTACGTCATTATAGTTTCCTTTTTTAGAAAATTTGGAATACAGTAATGACACATAGGGCTGGTCGAATTTGTCCGATTCATGCGGAGTAATTCCAATTGAATGATTTTCTGTTCCTCTTATCCTGAAATTTATATTAATCGTGTTCGTATTAACTAGATACCCCTGTTGTACAATTTATTATATACAATCACTGATTAGATCCCCTGGGAATTATGGACTATCAAAATTCAGATTTTATACTTTCCCTCAGAAGCAGATCGTAGACTACACAGAGAATCTCTATGTGAGATTCTGAAAGATAGGGTTATGGAGGTAGGACAGATTATCAGTAGATTCCAATACCTTCCTAAGAATCCGAGGAAAGACGATTTATCTTCCATATTTGACTCAAGTTATTCTACACTACAGCCGTATTTACACAAGATATCCTTCTCAATAGAAGGCAATCAAGATCCTACAATGGGAACTGCAGTAATGAAACTTCTCACAGATCTAGCTAGCACCTAACTAATGTAATTAACTACCCCGACAAAGTCTATTAATTAATTCCCCATTCTTATAAGCTTTGAATTCTTGTATAACCTGTGTATTGTATATTTGCTTCTGAACTAAACAATCATCATAACGAATCGATTATTTCTATAAAATACAAGCATTACATCAGAATATGTATGGTAATATGCACGCCAGATCTACTAGACTCGTATTCACGCATTTCACCAACGTACAGCCTAACAAAACATACATACTAATGATGCTATCTAATATTACAGCCGTAATCATAGGATTTTGAGTCAATAATATAACTCTAGTTAATAATTTGTGTGTACGAATTGACAAAAGGATAACTATAATTCTGGTGATATAGGATTTACTATTTGTACGTACTTCACGTAGCCATTATTTAGAATGACATACAGATTGTCATCTCTCACATATACACTCAAGTTGCTTCGCAGTTCCTATAGAGTATTTCCTCCACACAATACAGCACAATTAATCAATACATCTAGTGCATTAAGGAGCCATGGAGGACTTGTAGTGCATAGAGATACAAATGAAAATAATCCTGATACACCATTTGAGTTTACTCCACAGAACTTAAGGCGAATTGACACTATACTTAAGAATTATCCCGATGGTCATAAATCAGCTGCAATAATTCCAATCCTGGACATAGCTCAGAGACAACATGGCTGGCTACCTCTATCCGCCATGCACAAATCAGCTGATCTACTGGGTTTAGCTAAAATGCGTGTGTATGAAGTAGCGACATTCTACACTATGTTTTTCCGTAAACCAGTTGGGAAATATCATATACAAGTATGTACTACAACCCCTTGTATGCTCAGAGATAGCGATTCTATAGTTGAGTGTATTAAAAAGAAACTCAATATTAAAATGGGAGAAACTACAAAAGACGGTATGTTCAGCTTAGCGGAGGTAGAATGTCTCGCAGCTTGTGTTAATGCTCCCATGGTACAGATAGGAGATAATTATTATGAAGATTTGACTGTAGCAGATATGGAAGAGATTATTGATACGTTAGCTAAAGGTGAGGCACCTAAAGCTGGTCCTAGAAATGGGAGATTTGCTGCAGAGCCTGTCTCTGGACTAACTACTCTAACAGAACCTCCTAAAGGACCTGGATTCCAAGTTAGGTCTGATTTATAACTAATTGCCGAGTATATATACACATGTTACTTAATAATTATGGGTAAAATAGCTTACAGTCAACTCCTGTTATATCGAACACGGATATATGGAAATACCTGCTTATATAGAAGTCTGAAATTATACAAATGCGGTCCTAAACCGTCAAAGTGACATTTATTTCATCGATTATATCTAAGTAATTATCGCGGTCCCTTGAGCTTCGATATGATAGGAGTTGACTGTGTTGATTGTAATTTTGATATCACTATTTATTTATGCAACTAGCTTTAGTATCACAATGGGAGAGAATAGTACTTGTAAGAGCAGTCTTTATTGCATTACAGCATTCCTAGTCGTATTATTCTCCATTCTTGTTCAGGTGTTAATAGTGGGTATCTTCTTTCTACTTCCATTTTATCAAGATTGTGATAATACAATATTTGCCTACACATCTCCTATAGAAATTTCATCTAATTATTGTCTAGCTAACTCATCAATTAATGGTTCATTTATTCCGCCACCTACCTGTAATGATAGTAACTCATTACATATACCTTATTGCTATGATTCAGGCTGTAAAGATACGGAGTGTTTGACAGGATCTAGGTGTTGTTGTAGATCTATTCCACAAGTTTTACCTATTGACTGTGGTGCTGTTGATTTGTATTATAACACAAGCTGTGTGTGTGCTATATGCGAGAGATCACTTCATTCAGTTATTCTACAGGTGTATAACTCCTCAGATCTGAATAATTCCACAAGGACCGGATTAGCCGGTGTGTCTATACAATTTGGTAATTATCTGCCTGAGAATACTACTATGAATGGTTTAATAAGACTTAACGATATTCCAGAGGGGGAATATCCAATTTCTACTATCTCAACAGAGTATTTTCATGCTTCTACTCTTTCCGTTAATTTCTATTCTCCATCAGAAATTGTGTATATTATCAATGTCAAGAATCTGTATAGTGATTCTCCTATGATGTCAGGCTGTGATATTTCGCCTATGATCCAGTCTATACACACAACTCAGTTCGATAATTCAATCAACGACTTGCTTACACTCCCTAATACGTTTATACACAATGGTTCCTTCTTCATTCCTAGCATGGTAGCATATACATATTCATCAAATGGCTCTGTTGACTTTAATATTACTAACTGTAATAGTAAATATACTTTATTCTATTATAAAGATGGTGTATGGAATAAGAGCAGTTCTGGATTGAATCTTACCTATCCAATTCTCTGGTCATTATCTAATGATACACGTCTTGCCGTTCACAATCTCGAGTTAAACCTAGGGAGATCCTCTCTCTTATTAGACAGAGGTGCTGTTTTGTTATTAACCAACAACTCATGGTTTGTTTCTCGAGTGACTACAGATACTCGTACTATTCTATCTATCCCAGTGATCAGCAGTCCCAGCATTAAGATATATTCTACTACGTCTATGTATTCACACTTAATACCGACTAGTCCCATGCTAGAATTGGGGAAAATATCAACAACTGATCTTGTGTTTAACAGTTCCGATAAAGCAGACAAATTAGAAAATATCGATGATGATAATACAGCTGTCTTGTCTGTTACAAATTCTCCTACATTCAATTTATGCTATTTCCCTATCAATGTTTCAGATAGTACCTCCTCTAAGATATTCTCACTAATTACACGTAGAAATACAGACGACATCACTGTATACTTATCCACATTGAAGACTAATGATAATTATGTGTGTCTTCCTTATCCATGTGATGTTATGACGTATTATTGTGAAGTTAGTGTTACTATACAAGGGGAATCTAATCCAATTTCTGGGAACTGTACTGACCTAGAACAGCGGAGTATCGGAAGCAATGCTCTTGCACTAATGGAGTGCAACTCGAAACTACAAACCATGAAATTCGAGAACTGAAGATAAATTTAACGATTCATATTTGTATATTTTGAGTGATGTTTCCCTTCTTTGTGAATTGAGTAATGGTTTTATGTTTTATGTAAATACAATGTTTAATAATTTTACACTAAAATCCGGTATAATTACCGATGAACCTGTGTTATCAAATCAGTAAATTTGTTAGCATTTTTAACATGCTAAAGTTATCACAATGTATATTGTATAAGGAAATACGTTACAGTATGTATATTATGTGATTCACTCACTCTCCTTGCATGATCAACTATTTGAAGTTTTGTTGTCTAACCAGCTCAATGTCTAAGACCGTGAGCTCTGAGGAAGAAATACAGATTGGTAATCTTCTCTTCCACATTTTCAATCAAGACATAGAAGCTGATGTAAATCCTAACTACCCGACAACACGTCGTGTTACGAGGGATTACGAGGCATTCAGGAATAAACTTGGGAAGAGGAAACAACTCAATTTAGAGAATCTTCCAGACTACATTAGCAACTGTTTGCAGTCACTTCCTCTCCCTAATGGTATGTTCCCTATGTTCATTCCTACCAACAACTCTAGCCCAACAGGTAGTGGAGAACACGTCACGTCAAACGACGTTACATTCCCTTCTGCCCCGGCTACTAGCAGCTCCACACAACAACCACAAACCAGGAGAGGGTTGGGTCAAGATCCGGATCGTGTACTCCCTGAGGGACGTATAGGAGCAGAGAGGGTGTGTTTATGTGTTAGTCCGTATTCAGGGAAACATGACCTGACACATGAATGTCAGCTAAGAGTATCTAGTCCTGACACAGTGCTTGCTAACTCGTGTGTGTTCAGAGGTAGATGGATGTATGAGGTAAGTACTATATTGATTACATCACTCAACTTCCGTTATATCGAACTAATTATCGCGGTTCCTTCGCTATAATGGGAGTCGACGGTACCTATTTTATTAAACTACTTCTAGATTACTATATGCAGTAATGGAGCTAACCTGCAGATAGGATGGTCTAATGCTGACTGTCAATTCGACGGAGACACGGGGGTAGGATGGTGTCTTGACTCATATGCATACGATGGACATAAAGTACTAAAATGGAATGCTAGTATAGAGAAGTATGGTGAAGAGTGGTGCTTCGGTGACGTCATTGGATGTGCTATAGACATGGACGATGGTGTTATTACTTTCTACAGAAACGGGAGGAGCTTAGGTGATGCTTTTCGCGATATCTACAGAGGCCCAGGTTACGCATATTTTCCCTCACTCACTATTGGGAAGGATGAAGAGTGTATCGTTAATTTCGGTCAATTCCCTCTTCGCTATCCCATCAAGGGATACTCTCCTATGATGTCACCGCCTATAGGAGAGCTCCAGAAGAGCAGATATCTGTTACAGTGTTTGAAGAAACTCGTGCTTGTCACGTGTCACGCTAGACACGGAGTTAAACAATTCCTACACTCTATTCCCCCTCAAAAGGTAGCTTACATATCCTTACAGCACATGATTATTGTTAATATAATAATATACTAGATAGATGTACTGACTCTTATAATAGCACATCAGATATTTGAACATCTGCTGCCAATATTAATGAAAAGATCTTCATGGCAATATGTACTGCTGGAAGAGTTCCTGCCGATCTGTCTCGGTCTGTGTGAGGGGGTGACGGGATCAGGGTCTAAGTCCTCTCCGGGGGACAGGTCTCCCCTTCATACCCTCTTGGATACCATGCTAGCGGTCCTACAAGAGTCTGAATCAGAACAGATTCTAAGTGAAACTTTCTGGTTACTGTCTATTGTAGGTCTCAGCTGTTGTCCTTTGACGTCATCACGTGAGAAGATGAGCTGGATGCAGTTTGCTAAGAAGCTACTGAGTCACGAGAAGACTCTAAATCTGTTGATTAAGTCTCCTAACTTTCTAGAGAGAATAACTTACATATTACATGTCAGGTATCCTTCTCAGGTATTTGGCTATAGATACTCTGTGGGATATCTTGTTTTATTTAGATATCCTACCTTATTTGTATTACTTTCTATGTAGGATGATCTTAACAAAGCTCTCCCTAATGTATGGTGGGATAGAGCACCGTTTGACATGAGTGATTCTCATAAACAAACATCTAAAGATCTCCACACTATGTTAAGAGAGCTACAGAGCTTACAATCTGATATTATGGATAGAATTCTATTTGGAGATTGTATCGCTAACTCGAATAATTTCATACACACAGTAGATGATGATCTAACGGTTAATGGCAATAATTCTAACAAATATCATTTCTCTCTTTCTCTTAAGCAATTGGTAGAACAGAAGTTAATTCGCTCTAAGAGCTTAACTGAAGGCTTTCACTCTACAGTGTACTCAACTGTATTCTTCCTCACTTCATTAACTCTTATTAAACTGCTTACAAGAGATTTTGGTGCTTATCATGGTGATAATAAACACTCGATGAAGATCATAATAGACGGGAATATTACTTTCAGAGATGGGAATTATGCTTTTGTAGAACAGGCAAGGTATATGTATTTAGAATTCTACTAATCAATCATTATACAATAAACTCCCGTGTATCGAAGCTCAAGGGACCGCTACAACTACTTCGACGGTTTGGGGCCATATTTGTACAATTTTAAACTTGGATATATAAGTATCTGTAGTTGTTATGTGTATTGATAAATTTATTTACTTACAGATGTGGTGGAATATTTACTTTCTTACAACGTACATTAAAGCAAGACACAGAACAGACGAATAATAGAAAGGAACCCTCATATCCGCTCCGTTCTTCTGCCCGCGTTAAGAAAATAAAACTTAGTCAAGATTCAGGAATTATGGAAGTAGATGTCGGATCAAAGATCACAACTACCCGCCCAAAGCTAGTCATTCTACCAGCTGATTTGACTAACATACTAGACAGTATTGTGTTCTTATACCACTCAGCTGTTCACCACACATTAAGTATGTCTAGAAGCTATTTCTCTACTCTAAATCAGTTCTCTAAATCTCTTATTGATACACAAAGCAAACTGAATTCTATAGACACTCTACACACAGATGTTATATCAGAACTTGAGTTATCTAGACAGGTGAATAGATTGTACTAATTTAAAATACAGTAGATGCCGGTTATAAGAACCCCCTTGGGAGTAGCAATACATGTTCTTATAACCGACATAAAATATACAAGAATATATGAGAAACCGTAAGGCGTCTATTTGTCTAATTTATTTTAATTTTCAGGTGTTTGAGAAGAAATGTTTTGAGACAGCACAAATGGTAACCTGGCTCAAAGGTCACACCTTTACGAAACAAAACTTTGAAGCTCTAGTCTGGCTGTTTAGGATAATTCTGAATACGATAGAATATGAGGAAGCACAAGGACAACAGCTGGCCTTTCTACCTGAAGTATACATTATATCCATGGTTCATCTATACAGAGCTCTACGCATGTACTTCATATCACCAGATGCTGGTGTAGAAGGTCAAACAGAGTTCACGGAATGTTTGAGTAAAATGGCTTCTCTTCTCTGTCAGCTGTGTGGAGATGATAGAATTGTAAACCCTGATATACAGGAGAAATTGTTTGAAGCTCTGTTGATGTTTTTATGTTTCTCAGACACAATGAAGGCGTTGGAAACTCAATCAGCTGATCGTAGGAAAACTCTGTTACTCACTCTAATGTCTAGTTTCAATAAACGTAACTGTATCCACCCAATTGGTATTTTAGTCAGGTTCTGGAAAGGTGATGGTTTTGTTTACAAAGGCAAACAAACAGGAGCACTTATTGATGATGCAATATCTGTACTCCCTGAGTACGAATTCATGTTACCTAAATTTCAACCCTCTTGCCCTTCCCAATTATTCCAGGACCAGCTGGCTCAGATCTGTCTCCAAGAGAACACCCCACGAGTAGAGTTCATTAACGGAATATTGAATCAGTTGAACTCTGTATTCTCAGAGGTTATAGAGACTATACAGGAGCTACAACATAAGGCTGTTCTCTTAAATGAACAAACATTAAACCCTAGAGAGTTACGCATATGTACTGCCTACTACCATCTTACTATAGGTCTATTGAGAGTATTAGAAATGCTGTCTTGTAAATGTCCAGCTTTATTCTTAGATCAGAAGTCAAGCATAGCGGAGATATCTCTCAAAAGACTTATGGAAGTATTGATACAAGTATGGAACCGTATTACAGCTCACCAAACACTGTTTGATAACGCAATACGTCTGAGACTACCTGGAGTAGAGAGTATTGAGAAGATGGCAGTATTATATGCAGTAGTAGGAGTAATACTAGCTCTATGTACACGAGGGAGTAAAGATAGAAATACGTATGCTATAAAGTGCTTGCTAACAGCTCCAGGGTTTTCTATGAAAAGCGTTGAATTGTTATTGCAAGCTGCTCATGAAAATATGCAGCTACAGACTAGGCCATATTTAGTGAAGATAGGAGTAACCAGTGAAGATGAGCTGTTAGAGCTAAACAGCTTTGTTTCCACACTCAAACAACAGAACTCAACTCTAAGTAATTCGACTGAAGCTATAGCTCAATTTAATGAGGATTCTTGTCCAATTTGTTGTGCTAATGCGATTTCTGTTGTATTCACTCCGTGTGGACATTCAACCTGTAAGGAGTGCATCACCAGGCATCTGTTGAATAGCGAAAATTGCTTCTTTTGTAACCAGAAAGTTGCAAAAGTGCAAGATTTGAAGAAAAGCAAACATTAATTACAAACAAACAACAACAACATCATTTCCTTTAAAGCACCATCAATTCGTCTGCTTTGCATTTTAAAGTCTACTATAGATAGTTCATTAATGTATGAATAACATTAATTGTGTTGAAGACTCATAGCAGTCTTATGTGTTTTGTATAAATGAAGTTATTCAATATTATCAGGGGTTGTAATCCTAATTGGATAAGGTATATTATTATCGTCAACAGAATATTATATTAGTCGCTATTCGTGTACAACATCATGTTTGAACTCCACGACCGATCACACAACAATTTTTCTATGTTGTGCATGTATTCGGTCTCATACAAATATAGATTTACTTCGAAATTCGTAATTAAGCCTTACAATATATGAATTCATCATTGAATGATTTTACTAATAATATAATAGTAAACACCCTATTTCCTCTATGGTTTATTTTTGGAAATGATTAGATATATACGAAAGTTTCCCTTTAATCTAATCGTGATTGTATTGAGAGCCCCTTCAATTCTAGACAAGTAATTTTTTCGTTAGGTAACTCTGTTCTGAAGTTAGACTAGTGCATCTCATATAGATAGCCACAAACAAAGTAATCACATTGACCAATTTAGTATTCTCTTTTTTGCCAAAGTTCGACTAGTTTGCTTAGTTGTTAACAAGTCACGTTTACGTAAGCATTTATACTTCTATATGTCAGCAGCCGAAAACCTAATTAGCTTTCAAAATAATATCCCGCACATTGTCTTGCTCAGATGTTATGACATGCATTAACTATTAAATACAGTAGCTAGTTGAACTCGAATAAGACTCCCTCTGTCCCCTCATGAAACAAAAATTAGTACTACGTAGTAACCGAATTACGTCTTAGGGGCTGTTCAAACGTTACGTATCGCAAATTTTGACCCCCTCCACTCCCTGGTAACTATTTTGCACCATTTTGTTATACAAAAGAATGGGGCTGTCACATTTGGCATACCACCCCCCTCTCCTTGTAGAAGTACGTCTGGCCAGCCCCCTTTCCGAATATTCTTCCTATATAATTAATAATAGAAATCCGCGATATCCGTTTTGGAGAAAAGTACGAACTTCTAACCGAGTTCTTTGTATGTATTTATTTTAGGAAGATTTTTCAGTATTTTATATTCGTCAAAACAGAATTCATCGTCATTAGAGATTTATTAATTTCATTTCTGCTACTTTGCTAGTAAATTTCCTGTTTAGCTGTAACAAATCTATAATTATCTTACCAACCCTTTCAATATTGTTCATAACGATTAGATTATTCACACTAAAGTGGATCAGTTCAGATAAGATGTAATCAGGGCATTCTACTATATCTACTACTATAAATACTAGTCGTATAACTCAAGTAAATTAGATAATCACCTCGAATTTAATCACATAAATATTTACGAAAAATGTTCAATTCCACATTAATCATTTGCACACTATTATTGATGTTCTGTCTAGTGAGAGTAACAACAAAAGCTTCAGATTCACAAGTTTCTAATCTCTTACATCAACAACAGATAATTCGTAAACAATTTTTACAGACATATGTAACTACATCCATATGTAGATAAAGATCTTATCAAGATTTTATTGTAAATATTTCACTTTTCAGGAATCTATTGCCACTTTTATTGTTAATAAAACCAATTTTTTTCTTATTTACAGTAGATTTACTTTTAGTTACGGATTGGGGCCATTGCTAAACATATTCCCTAAATTTTAACCCCCTCCTCTTCCCTTCTTTTGTCACGCTTTTTCACCACAAAAAGAATGGGGCTGTCACACCGCATACCACCCCTTCCCCTTGTAGAGTTACATAACGCTATTACATGATTAGTCATTTAATTCATTATAGCTAACTACAACATGTTCGTTATGAGGTTTCAATAGGAATGGCAAAGGAAAATACAGACGATTTGTGTGTCCCTAAACGGATCTTAGAACGTTTAAAACAGCACGGTATTAGTGTAGCTATTAATGAGAAGGGGAGAGGACTGATAGCTGATAGAGATTTCGAAGCTGGCACAATTCTAATCCGATCTGTTCCATTTAGTTCCGCTGTAGCAGGGAAACATATTCAAGAGTTTTGTAATAAATGCGGTCTTAAGAAAGAAGTGAAGAAGTGCTCACGGTGTAACTATGTACGTTACTGCAGTAAGGACTGTCAAGTTAGTGCTTGGCCGTCGCATAAGAAAGAGTGTGATTATATTAAATCATGTTTAGATATTTTCACCAAAGTTCTCCCGATAAATTCACTACTCGTGCTACGAACCCTTGAAATGAATGAAATAGAGAAACTCAAACAAGGAATTCAAGACAGAGAGCTGTGTCCTGAATTGGAAATGCTAGAATCACACAGAGATAAATTCCTCGAACTAAAACTGAATGATGCTAAACATACTACGTATGAAATCGTCACTAGAACCTATAAGCCATTTTTACGGGACAGAGGATATATTATTACAGATAATACTGTATTCGATGTTCATTGTAAGCTAGCGGTAAATGCCAATGCTATTCAAGGAGATCACTGTGAGACCGTCTCCTCCGGTCTCTTCCCAGAACAGACCCTTCTAAACCATTCCTGTCGTCCTAACTGTTTAAACTGTTTCAGAGGGTTAGAGGTGCTACTAGTCGCAAGCCGTGATATTATATGCGGTGAAGAGTTAACTATCAATTATATCGATATTATAAAGCCTGTTTGGGAACGAAGATCTCAGCTGAAAGAGAAGTCTCATTTCTCTTGCGTGTGTCAGAGATGTGTTGAAGAGGAATTGATAGAAGAAGATAGAACTCGATGGACAAGACTTGATAAAATATACGAAGAATATGTGAATGGAAATTCCCGATATCTTTTGAATTTATCTTCTACAATAATTGACCTAGAATTCAAAGACGTACAATCAGACATATTTGAAGTGTTAGTATTAAGACTAACATTCGAAGCTTACATTGAACTGAACGAAATTGAAAAAGCTCTCTCACATATCCAACAACTTATAGAAATTTCACAAAAATATGAAACTATTTATTCACACGACCTGAGTACAGTATTTGTAAGGCAAGCGGAGTTGATGGCCCAACTCAATCTACGCAAGGAAGCTAAACAAGTGCTAGAAATCGCGAAACGCCCAATAGAAATAATATACGGTAAAGAACACAGTTGGTATATACAACTATTACGAATTAATGATAGGCTAATCTAAACGGTTCCTAATATATTAATATACAATGACTTTTGAAAACTATTCGGGAGGGTGAGGCTTGGTCTAATTTTGAAACTAAGATTTTGTATCCATCTGTTATTCTTTCTTTGATTTCGTCTTGTATCTGTCTACGAAGTATTTACCGAACAAGAATGCGTACGTTAAATACACTCCCCCAGTCATAACGATTGATCCAATGGTCGCGTCACATGACCCACCAGTCATTATTTGGTATAAGATGTAGCAATGCATTATGAATGCTAAAAGCATTTGTAGAATTTGTAATGTTGTGATTGCGATTGAAAATGAAGAGACTAACTTTTTACCTGGAGTTAACATAATGGCATAGTAGCCATACATTAGGAAATGAATAGAATAGTTCATCACGCCGCACCATAGCCCTGTCGGTTGTGGATTCACGTAATTATTCATGCTTACTATTACGACAGAAACATGATGGTACCAATGTAGGAATATTGGGGTCTTGGCTCTAAACACGAGAATAAAAGTGTCAATTAACTCGACAGGTTTTGACCAAGAAAATAGAAATGTAGCTAATACAGAAGGGTAATTGAAGAAGTAGTCGCATGAACACACCGTACGATAGAAGTTATGATTTGATAAAATATGCTTTGCCTGGTAGTTCAATGCACTTGCTCCATACAAACTGAAGAGGCACATAAGGGCATTATAAAAAATGGAGAAATTTCGTAAATTCAGCCCCCTCTTGCCACGAAAGTATTTGGGTATAATCATTATGACCATAACGTAGAAAATTAGTAGTCCCGCTATTCCAGTCCAGTTAGCTGCAATATAGTTCTGCCCATCTTGTATGCTGAAAATTTCTGTCCCCAATTGGAGTAATTGCGTAGAAGAGTTGTGTCCTTGTCGTTCCATCACTTCAATTTTCTAACCTCGAAAATAGCACTTATTCAATATACAATAAATTTAAGATTATGGGGCTTTTAAATTCTAACTCCCTTTTGAACTGGAGTAGTAGGTACATATGGAGTTTAGGTAACTATTGTCTATATCGACTCAAGTGGAATGATTCAGGGAAATTAAATATCGGGTCAAAAGAACTTTACATAAATCTCATATTACCTAAAAAGGTGCTGTGTGTTTCTTGTCATTCAGCAAAAATATTCTGAGACCGGTCACGAATTCTCATATTTCAGGATATTTTGAAGATTGTCTGTGCCATTACTATATACTTATTTAAATATTTATGAGTACTACATGTGTAATATGTAAATTAGGTAGGCGTTGCTCTTAAGTATGTCAATTTTCAATTCATAAATATCTCGCATTTTTGCTCCACAAAAATGTAATCACAGTGGACTCTAGTTGATAAGAAATAATTCTAAGTTAAGTCGTGACCCTCTATGCTTTTCCATGATTATTATTCAGTTGATACGAATTCCAAATAAGGTAACAAACCGATGATAATTCATTTTGAGTGTACTGAATTTAATAATTATTAGGGTCAGCTGCAAGGATCAGCAGTAATGGCATGCAATATAGAAAAGATTTCGAATCTACCTGAGAGCGAATTAGATTTGGGAGATGTACAAACCAAATTGGATATGTTACAGGCAGATGGTGAGTTACGTAAAATTGAGATCACTGACCATTTCCGTACACTTCATGAAGACCTGAATAGACGTGAAGAGTTATTATTAGCTAGCATAGATGAAATCGTTCAAACTACTTCTGTAAATGTAACTGCACAAAAAGAGAATCTAGAACGTTATAGAAAAGCTAAGCACGATGCAGAGAAAATATTCGAGAATAATCAGTTAGTTGAAATTCTAAAAGAAACTATAGATAAAATACAATTACAAATCGATGAACTATTGGGTGAACAGGTTGAGTTGCCTGAGATTGAATTGAAATGGAATATAAATCAAGCGCAGGAATGTGTTGCAAATTTCTGCGAAATTTTACAGCTGAAACATCCGTATAGTTATCGTCGTACAACTGTTTGGTCGTCTGGGAAAGAGGGAATTGAACAAGATAAGCTAAAGTCACCATTTGGCATCACAATAGACCCTGATACCGAGTTAATATACGTTGCTGATTGTAACAATAATCGCGTACAGGTTTTCACCCAAGACGGTGATTACATGAAAAGTATTAACGTCACTGCGAATCATCCCAGATCTCTCGTAACACACGGTACACATTGTTATGTCACATGTGACAACTGGATTCTTAAGCTAGAGACAACTAAAAGCAATGTATTGAGCTCGCAGAAAGTTAACCATGATATTAGAGGGCTTGATTTTTACAAGGGTCGTTTGTATGTTTGTGAGTTGGAAGATTATTATATCTACGTGTTCGACACTGAATTAGTTACCCTGGAAAAGATCAAATTAACCTCTGAGCACCTGATAGAAGACAAGTACGGTTTGTATCATGCATACCAGTTTGATGTTAAGATCGTAGATAATGTGTTGTATATTCTTTTCGCGAATTGCAGTTACCCTCTTCAATGTTTTTCAATGACAGGTGCTTTTATCAAAGCTATAATACGAGACGATCTTATTTATGAGAGTTATTTCTTCTGTATAGATGAGAAAAATAATTTCCTTCTGACAGACAGAACATCTCATCAAATTAAAGTATTTTCACGTGAAGGTCTCCTTCTAGGAAAAATAAGTCAGAAAGGTTTGCTTAGAGGTCAGCTTAAGAAACCAATGGGTATTGCATTAGATAAGAATAACCGGATTATTGTGTGTGATCAGAAGGTTGATAATATTCTACAGTGTTTTTAGCTTTTCTGTATATTTGAATTAATTATTATTCTATCCATTTTTACAGCTGGTTTTAGCTAGACAATTAGTTAGCTGCAGCGCACAGTTCTTAATAGATTGTACTATTGTGATATCCCAACGTTTCTTTCACATGCATATACATGTGTTATTTTTGCCAAAATTCATTTATCGTACATATATGTTTATGTTCTCGTTTCTTCTCATTTTCATACTAAAATATTTCAAATAATATTTTCCGTTGATTTCAGATCAGAAGTAATTACTATAATTATGCAAACTGTTTTTACCTCTAATTAAGTCAATGAAATTAGACAACAAATCTTGCAATATATCTTCTAATAATTGAAGCGGTTGATTTGATATTTCTGACCATAGTTTTGGCGATCTGGTCATAAGCACTTAGTGCCAGACTCGACTGTAGGTATTGTCAAAACCATATTTAGACTTGGATATAGGATGTTATTTTTCAAAGGTTTAATCATCTCAGTCATGCATTTCTGTTGTTGTATTCCCCCTGAATCATGGTTAGCTCATCATCCAGTAACCAGTGTACTTTCTGTTTAGCTGGTACTCGTTGATAACTATTAAACTTTTAATATATTCATATAATTTACATATGACACTATATCCCCCGTTATGTTATTTTAGAACTGGTTGACAGCTTGTATATTAAGATAACGATTTCCTGAAATATTATGATGTATAGCCCACGACTGAGTAAGTAGGAGAAGGATCTTACCATTTTTCCTGATAATTGTTTGATAAATTTCCTCGTGGGCTAACCCACATAGCTCCCGATCAATCTCCGTGATATCGCTAACAGATATTAGTGCTTAGCTCCATTTAGTGTTTATAATTCAATCAAGCAATACTTATAATTCAGTATGGCCGAGATGGATGTAGATCAAGATGACCGGCCTCAGTGTGAGCGTCGTATTTCATTTATGAGTTCAGGAGCTAATACAGTGACAACCTCTACTACCCTGGCTCCCTTATCTCTAGCTACTTCTCCATGTCAGTTCTTTACTCAGCAACACGTGTATCCTCCCACCCCTGTTAGTTCCAGTTGTTTCTATCAGTCTAGTGTTATTTGCTCTCAGGTACCTATTTATTTATTTATTTATTTCTTGGTTATCGGGTTTTCCTCATAACCATGAATGGCATGGATGTTTACTTCGAAAATGTATCATGTATATGTATTACAGCAAACTCCCCTTGTAATAAACACCCACTTATTTTGAAGTCTAAAATTGTACAAAATTTGGTCTCAAAAGTAGCATAAATATCATCAGTTAGGTGGAATTATATATCGCAGTCCCTTCTTTCTAACGGGAGTTGACTGTACGTTCTTTTTTAGGCATTCAGTAGACTAGATGAAATGCGTAAAGATTCTCTTCTCTGTGACGTAGTCCTGAGAGTAGACCAGCAGGATCTACCTGCTCATAAGTGTGTACTAGCTGCTACTAGCCCTTACTTTAGAGCTATGTTTACTGGTAATCTTTCTGAGAGTAGACAAAGCATTGTACAACTACAAGTATGTGATAACTCTTACTCATGTATCCTGAAAATTTACTTAATGTGTGATTAGATGGTAGTAGCTAATTAGAAGATGCTCTGATTTATTTAGAAGTGCATATTTGGAAAATTGTTTTGAAATACTCATCAGATATTTGACTACCTGTGTTACTTACTTACTATTGTTTCCACTAGAAATTAGCTTGAATTGTATTACTGTCAATAACGGAATGAGGGTATCCATGGTTCTACTAAACACCTATTACTTAATTCATTTAATCTTTTATTTAGCAACTGGACTCAGCAGCAGTAGAATCACTAATACAGTTCTCTTACAGTGGAAATCTTGAAATTAACGAACAAAACGTGCTTCTGCTTATAATGGCATCAGGTCTGCTACAATTACCTGAAGTACAAGACGCCTGCTGTCAATATTTAGCTAAACATTTACATCCTTGTAATTGTCTGGGTATTGTTCATTTCGCTGAGCATCATGACTGTAGTGAGCTATATCAAGAAGCGTGTAGTTATGCTTGGCAGAATTTCTCAATGGTAGTTAAATCAGATGAATTTCTGAATCTAACTCATTCTCAAGTTATATCACTCATTGGGAGTAATGAACTAGGTGTATCTTCTGAGGAGGATGTGTTTGAGGCTGTTTGTTCATGGGTTAGACGAGACAGGTTAGTTGTATTTATTTATTGTTTTTGTTTGTGTGGCTCTTGATAGTTACCAGATATAGCATATAGTTCGAATATTTATCTGTATGCCATCATTTTACAATGTTACATGGACAGCTACATCATGGACTGTTATTTCTTCCTTCATATCCGAGCATGTGCAGTCTAGTCTCCACAAACGGGTTGCCAGGAATGCCGAAAATGGTACCCGTTTCCCCGTTTTTGGCGGTTCATTTGTATGGGACTAGGAATCCATTCTATTTATTGTTTTTCCCTCCAATTCCAGAGGTTCCCCGTTTCCACAGGGGGTGTGCGTTAGTGACGGTTACACTGTATTTACTCAAGTAATATTCTTTGCAAAGCAGAGAAAATGATAACGTATGTCATCCTAATCCTTTGCTATTAAACTCATGTATCCATTGTATTATATCATTACAATAAATACTATGTAGAGAGAGGTCTTTCTATAGCTTTTAATCTAAGAAATATGACTTATGAATGCAGCAATTTAAGTGAATTTCCGCGTTTCTATTCAGGTAT
This sequence comes from Oopsacas minuta, assembly GCA_024704765.1. NCBI lineage: Eukaryota > Metazoa > Porifera > Hexactinellida > Lyssacinosida > Leucopsacidae > Oopsacas > Oopsacas minuta. Next base: position 384,102 of record JAKMXF010000133.1, on the reverse strand, counting down.
ACTAATTGCGTAGAAGTGTGAGTTTTTTCGCAGATTCACTTTGAACTAACTAATATAATACTATTCTTTTGTGCATACCCTGAAAAACAAACATTATGTATTCTGTTTGTTTGTTTCTGCTTATTTCTCAGCTAGCAGCAGCCATATACTCTATCTATTGACAATTCTTTACACCAAGCCTATCTAGTCGCTACTCATGGTAATCTTCTGATAAAATGAACAATGCAGCTTTGTTTGTGTTCTAAGTTATCTCGTTACGATGTCTAGATGTCTATGCATTGGATCATATTATATGTACAGGCTCTTAGGTTTAGTGTAATTGGATATTTGCTAATACCCTGTATGCATTTAATTACATATGCTGTAGATCTTATTATCGACTTCGTTTCTGCTCGCTTAAAGGGTATTCGTTAATTCGGATAGGGTTTATTGCTGTTGATAAGGTTTCTCATAGACTGCTGGTGTTTGTGTGTATATATATGTAGAATATACGATCTCACTAAAATTGACTACAATTATCATGAATGACTCACAATTTAAAAGGAAGAAAGAAGTTTATTTAAGTTTCCAAAGACCTGCAATTGGGGATACTACCATCTCTATGGACAACAAACATATGGAGACGAGTTTTTCGGGTGAAGAGGAATTTCTCTTGCCTGAAGCAAAGCCGCATAGTAAGAAACGTTTGTTTAAGATTCCTATTATTCGTATGCCTAATTCGAAAGAGGATTATCATAAAATATTCCGATTTACGCTAGCTACATTCCTGTTTCTACTGATTTTCTGTTGTGCTATTCTGCTTGTTTATTTCCCAGAGTTAGAGAGTGAATCTTATATCATAGCAGTACAAGGAAAGGAAGATTACGTCACGCAGATTCATGATATTAATAGTCACGGTAACTACTTTGTAGCTGAGTTAAATGGTCCGTTTTTATCTGATGAATGCAATTACACCCGCACCAGAACTGGCGCTCAAATCTACAACCAACCAAACGCTTTATACATGAATGTACTGCAGCACGGGCGTGATGGTTATAATGTTACTACATTCTGTGTAAGACTAGATACGTCACACAATGGTTCATTTACTGTAGAAGATTCCACTAATAGACATGTACAGAAATTCCAACAACAGGTGAATGACACTGCTGAAGTAGCTTTCTATTCCACTAGCAAATATACTGTAGCATTCGGTGCTAAGTTATCTGTTGTGTTCTCTCCCAACTTGGAGATTCTGTACGCTGCTCTTGTATTACTATTCGTATACTCAATGATCATATTCGAGTTTGTACATAGAACTGTTGCAGCTATGCTAGGCAGTACTTTAGCTATTGCTATTCTAGCTATTCTAGATAAGAGACCCGAATTGGAAGAGATTATCTCTTGGATTGATTATGAGACTGTCTGCTTATTATTTGGTATGATGATAATTGTTGGTATCATTGCTGATACTGGTTTCTTCGACTACTTTGCTATTAAAGCGTATCGCTTGTCTCGTGGGAAGGTTTGGCCTCTGATATTTATTCTCTGCATGTTTGCTGGTGTTGTTTCCGCTTTTCTAGATAACGTGACAACAATTCTCTTATTGACACCTGTCACTATTCGTCTCTGTCAGGTCTTAAATATTGATCCCCGTCCCATTCTCCTGGCTGAAGTAATGTTCTCTAATATTGGAGGTACTGCGACTGCTATAGGAGATCCCCCTAACGTTATTATCGTATCTAACAAGGCAATTAAGCGAGAAGGGATAGACTTCGTTAACTTTACAGTACACATGGCTATCGGTATATTCTTCTGTATGGTAGCTGCATTCTTCTTTCTTAGATTATTGTATTGCCGTAAGGTATTTAAGAATAATGATAGTCCACATGTTGCTGAATTGAAGAGGGAAAAAGCTATCTGGCTGAGACAGGCTAAACGGATTGGTGACGTTACGCTTGAGGAAAAGCAAGTGAAAGATGCTCTCCTGCAGAAAGCTAAGGAAGTGCAGGCTCGAATAAAGGAGGAGGCACTAGGTGCTAGCACAGCTAATAAGTGGAAGGACAACTTGAGGGAGTTAGAAGACAAATATCGGATTACGAATAAGGTTTTACTTTTCAAATGTTGTATTGTCCTCTTCTTTGTCCTCTCAATGTTCTTCATGAGTGCCTCTGCAAGCGTACATTTAGACTTGGGATGGGCTAGCTTACTAGGAGCTATCTTATTAATTGTCTGGGCTGATATTCATGACTTTGAGCATTTACTGGAGAAGGTAGAGTGGGGAACTCTGCTATTCTTCGCTGCTCTGTTTGTATTAATGAAAGCATTAGAAGAGATGGGATTGATTGAGTTCATTGGTATTAAGACTAAGGATTTGATTGAGATGGTTGATAGCTCTAACCGTCTGGCTGTAGCTGTAATACTCATATTATGGGTATCAGCATTGGCTAGTTCTTTCATTGATAATATTCCATTCACGACAGCTATGACAGGTGTCATCTTGAAGATGGCAGAGACAAGCAATGACGGAGAATCGCTGCCAATTAAACCGCTTATCTGGGCGCTTGCATTTGGTGCCTGTCTCGGAGGTAACGGTACTCTAATTGGTGCCTCTGCTAATGTAGTATGTGTCGGGATTGCAGAACAGAATGGATACAAAATCACATTTTTCCAATTCTTTAGAGTAGGTTTCCCCATGATGTTATTCACCACCTTCATAGCTATGATTTATCTTGTCATCTGTCATGCCCTCATCGAGTGGAATTACTACTGACAGGGAATTGAAATCTGGAAAATATCGATTTTTTACAATAGTGAAAATTATTATTATTGTTTTGATTTACATCTATATAACCTATACATATTCTACATTATTTTAAGTTTGTTTTTGCTTGAGATATAACCTAAACCTGTAATAATGGCTATTGAATGCATGTAAAATGTACTTGTACAGATTATGATTATTTGTTTTACTAAAACACAACATTTCAGAAATAACTTTTGCTAGTAGTGAAACCTACACAAACGGGGTGCAGCAGGGACGCCGAAAAATTATACTCTGTTTCCTCGTTTCTGCTTAATTCCCTGTTTGTGGAGGCTCGTTTGTATGGGACTAAATTCGCTCTGATATTTTCACTCAGGTTCCAGAAGTTTCTCGTTTCCATAGGCCTGTTTGTTAAAGTTACACTGTCATCGCGATCTCTTTTGCGCAGATTTGAAGCAAAAATTATACAATTATTATTATTATTATTATTATTATTATTATTATTATTATTATTATTATTATTATTTGGCTTTATTAAACTAATTTGAATTATATTACGTAATAAGTAATAGGGGAGAATGTGGATTAATTGAATATTACGTGTAGAGAGAATCGAGTGGAGTTCTTCCCTTCCCTCTTGGAGCATGTCCGTCTCCTGCTTCTAAGTAAGGACTATCTCCTGGACCGTGTGGATATTGAGGAGCTAATGCAAGTTAATCCCACCTGTAAAGATCTGCTCATAGAAGCAATGAAGTATCATTTACTACCTACACAAAGGAGGAAGGAATTTGAGAGCCCAAGGTGTCAACCTCGGAAGAGGACAGGTCCCCCTAAGGTCCTGCTTGTTGTAGGAGGGCAGGCACCCAAGGCTATTAGAAATGTAGAATTATACGATTTGAATGGGTCAGGTTCTCATCAGGTAGGGGAACTAGCGCAACGTAGATGTCGATGTGGTGTTACTATGTATAAAGACTACTTATTTATTGTTGGAGGATTTGATGGGACTACTCGTATTAAGTCAATTGAACGATTACACATTCCTACTAGCAGACTGGAGACCCTCACTTCCATGTCATCAAGACGCTCCACGCTAGGCGTTGCCCTCATGAATGGGTACATATATGCTGTAGGGGGGTTTGATGGTACCAATGGACTAGAGACAGTAGAACGGTTTCATATAGAATCAGGCAAATGGTCTCTGATAGAGCCTATGACTACCAGACGATCTAGTGTAGGTATAGCTGTATTAAGAGGATATCTGTATGCTGTAGGTGGATATGACGGTCATGCTAGACAATGTCTTAACACCGTAGAACGGTACGATTCTGCTAGTGACTCTTGGACACTTGTAGCCTCTATGGAGTGTAAACGTAGTGGCGCATCTGTAGCTGTACTCGATGATATGTTATATGTTATAGGAGGACATGATGGTCCGGATATAAGGTCCTCTGTAGAGTGCTATGATCCTGTCAGGGACTGCTGGTTGACTACCACACCAATGCATACGTGTAGAAGGAATGCTGCAGCTACTGTAGTACATGGATTCTTGTATGTAGTAGGTGGAGATGATGGTACAACTTCTCTTGATACGATTGAAATGTATGATTCCTTCTTGAGGCAGTGGAAAGTATGTGACGAATTGCTGAAGCAGGGGAGGAGCTATGCAGGACTCGCGGTTGTTGATAAACCAACGGACACAGCTTCACCCATTTTCATTTAATAAACACACTCCATATGATGTTCATTTCTGTTACATAAGTTTTGCTATATATTACAGTATTATTTCTATTCATTAATTATATGATTTATTAAATATATTATCTCCTGGATTACAATCTATAAAATCTTATTTACTGGAAATACTGTATGGAGTTTGTACGGACGGACGACAGCAGGGTCCCACAGAATGTGTTAACATTTGTATAGGGGTTCACGGGTAAACAACGTTGGGAACCACTGCATTAGTGTAACATCAGCATACATTGTTGGAGTGTTTATTGTTTTTAGAAGATAATTATTATAATTTATCTACTTCGCATTTTGACAATAAATAGCTTATTTATAGAATTAATAATATAATGCTAACTCAATGCATTCTTGAGTACTTAAATATTAGTTAGGAAAACATAAATATTGAATCAACTAAGTTACCATCTGGTGATACATTAGCTGACCAGCAATTTCATAGCCGAGATCTCTAATAGGGTTTTGACAAGTAGACTTAACTCATTACCTTTTATGCTAATTCCTAGAATTTAAAGTCTGTTAAATATCCTTTTAGTTCGTCAGGGTCTTGTTAGATGATTAGAAACGTCTCTTTTATGTGTTTATGATTCCGAACGATTTTTCTCATATTTAGTAAATTAGTAGGGAATACTTATTGAGCTGATTTTGTTATTTGGCATGGGAAATCTCATTTGTGACTTTTTATTATTTCCTTTTTGATTAAATTCTTTGAAAACTTCTAAAAGATTATACTTCGCCGTCCTGTTATTATCTTTGTTTATTTGGTTTCAGCTTATCTACACATTCCTGTATACAACTTACTCAATTAATTTGATGGAAGTTAGTACAGCGAATTCAATCAAGGTATACAACCTTTCGAGTGGTAAGTCAGTACCTGAATGGTTAAACGAGCGCAAACGTCGTCAGCTACTCAAGAAGAATCCTGACATGCAACGGAGAATACAATTACTGCAAGATTTTGATATGCCTGTGTCCAGTAGTCAGGTTAATGTATCTCCTGATGGTAATTTCATTATTGCTACAGGAGTATATAAGCCATGTGTAAAATGTTATGACGTCAATGAGCTGTCTCTTAAGTTTGAAAGAGGGTTAGATTCTGAAGTTCTAAAATTCTGTATTTTGTCAGAAGACTATTCTAAGCTAGCTTTCCTTCAGACTGATAGATATGTAGAGTTACATGTTAAGAGTGGGACTTATTTTAGAGTGAGGGTACCTAGGTTTGGTAGAGATATAGCCTACCATCCTCCCTCCTGTGAACTGCATGTGGTAGGAGCTAGTCCAGAGGTTTACAGACTTAATTTAGAGTTAGGTCGTTTCATGTCTCCTTTATTGACTCAATCATCTTCTAATAATGTTTGTACATTTAACCCTGACCATTTTCTGCTAGCTGTTGGTAACCAAGATGGTGTAGTGGAATGTTGGGATCCGAGATCAAAGGTTAGAGCTGGTTCATTGCATCTAACAGATTCTTTTTATGAATTCGGATCAGGGCCCAGTTTCAAACCAGGTGTGACTGCCCTTGAGTACGACGGTGCTCTTTCCCTTGGGGTAGGTACAAGTTCGGGACAGGTCCTACTCTACGACATCAGATCTACAAAACCACTGATAATTAAGGATCATAATTATGAGCTACCAATTAAAGACATAGCTTTCCACAAAGATATGAATCTTGTATTATCTGCAGATAGCAAATGTTTGAAGCTATGGCATAGAGACAATGCAGCTCCTTACGTTTCTATAGAGCCAGCAAATGACGTTACTAATCTATGCTATCTCCCTAACTCCGGGCTTGTACTAATGGCATGTCTTGATGCTAAAATGCTAGCTTATTACATCCCCAGTATTGGTAAAGCCCCTAAATGGTGTTATTTCTTAGACAACCTCACTGAGGAGTTGGAAGAGGACACCACCCCCTCTGTATACGATGATTACAAGTTTGTGACAGATCAGGAATTGAATACTCTAGGTCTTTCACACCTCAAGGGGACCAATCTCCTTAGAGCTTACATGCACGGTTACTTTATTAACATCAGACTTTACAAGAGAGCTAAATCAATTACAGAACCATTCGCTTATAGTGAATATCGTAAAAAGAAGATTGAAGAGAGGTTGGAGAAAGATCGAGCTACTCGTATTAAACAGAAGAAACTGCCCAGAATTAATAAGCAATTTGCTCTAGAACTGTTACAGAGTAAAAAGAACAGACGTAACGAATCAGTAGATACTTCTAATCCTCTTGGAGATGATAGATTTGCTGCTATGTTTCAACAACAAGACTTTGAGATGAATCCAGACAGTGAAGAATATCAACTCCTGCATCCAATAATATCTTCATTTCAGAAGAATATGAAACGAAAACTGGAAAAGTTGAAGCTTAAAAATAGGGAAGAATCAACTAATGGGAATGTTGATAGTGAGAGAGAAGGAGAAGTTAGTGAGGATTCTTCTCTGGAGGATTATCTTATTCAATCTTCTGAGAGTGATAATGAAGTTGAAGAGATAGAAAAGAGTGTAGACCTTCCTAAATATAAAGAAGGTAGAGATATAGAATTCGTTCAGAAGCATAAGATAACTAAAGAAACACTCGAAGCTAGATTAAAGAATTTACCCGACGAGCCTTTACCAACAGAATTCAATGAAATGGCAGATATCAGGTTCAGCCTGCAGACACCAAATCCTGAACCTCAAATTCGTAATAAATCGGAAAAGATGAGAGAGAGAAAGGGCTTGAGACGACCTGCTAAATCATATCTCCCAAAAATAAATCGAGTTGATTGGAAGCGCAAGAAGCGTTAATTTTGTAAAATTTTGTAGGTAATCTTTCCAATTTAATTATCAATTCTTAAATTTACATTCTCTAACCCTAATTTTTGGTGGCATGATATTTTTGTAATTATTCCACCGTTTTAGGTAAATCTGGCGATTAGTTAGAAATTTAATCATTAATCTACACAACGCATGTTATGCTTTTGGTGATTCGTATTGAGAATTGTAGAATTTGGTCATATTTTTGCTTGATTACATTATACACCATAAATCTGCTGTAATAATTACAGAATTGACTTTAACCCCAGCAATGAGGTTACGTGGCAAGCGTTTTACAATCGATGAGCTATCCTCCACATCAGATGACGTCACGCAAACAGATCCTTCATCAGATTCATACTCTGGCAGCAGAGATAGCTCAGAAGAAAAGCTACCGAATAAGCCACGGAGATCAACACGTGGAAAACCTACACCTACTCGGAAAGTTGCTCCATCTGCTAGAACCCGTATCGCTAGAAAATCTATGAAAAGATTGAAATTGTCTCCCTGTAAATCCCCTATACATAAACACACCCTCTTAACTGGTACCATTGATGACTACTCTTCTGATGAGTCTGTATCTATCATTACGCCTAAACAAGTTACGAGCTCATTAGAATCTGCTAGACAGTCTCTACGTGTATCTTCTATCCCTGATAGTCTACCAGGAAGGGAGAGTGAGTTTTCTAACATTTATAGTTTTCTAAAAGGCAAGCTAACCACTAAATCAGGAGGATGTATGTATATAAGTGGAGTGCCTGGTACAGGAAAGACAGCTACATCTCTTGGAGTTATAACAAGACTCCAGAAGGAGATCGGAGGGGTAAAGAAAATCCCTCATTTTATTTTCTCACATATTAACGGTATGCAGTTATCACAACCCGAACACTTATACACCCGATTAGCTCTGACTGTATTCGGACAGAAGAAAAGGATTTCTGCGGATAAATGCTTGAAAATGTTAGATGAATATTTCTCAGAGCCAAAACAGAAACCTGTAAGTTTTCTTGCAAAGATTTTTATCACAACATTTTTGGTGAAATTATCCATTAACCATTCGCATGATAATTCGTTACGTTGTGTAGGTCGCAGTACTGCTTGATGAGGTGGATATGCTCTGTGTACGCAAACAAACACTTCTATATAATTTATTTGACTGGACTGCTCGGCCTGGTACTAAACTCACTGTACTAGCTATTGCTAACACTATGGATCTACCAGAACGCGCTTTCGCAGGTCGAGTTGCCAGTAGGATTGGTCTGACTCGTACTATCTTCCAACCTTATTCATTCCGTCAGCTACAAACTATAATACAGGCTAGATTGAGAGAGATCCCTGCATTTGATCCTGAAGCTGTAGAGCTAGTATCGCGAAAAGTAGCAGCTGTGTCAGGAGACGCGAGAAGAGCTCTAGACATCTGTAGGAGAGCTACTGAAATGTCACATGGACAGAGTAACAAGATAGGAATTACTGATGTAGATAAAGCTCTATGTGAAATGTTCTCATCTCTTAAGGTATATTTCATTGGTTAGATCGAACTCCACTAATATCGAAGTAATCTCAGCTTCGACATATCGGGAGTTGACTGTATTTTATTTACTTATTTATTAGATCTTGGCAGTCAAAAGTGCTTCTATAACTGAGCAGTTATTCCTGAGATCAGTCCTATCAGTTGTAAAGGAGAGTGGGTTAGAAGAAGTACACGTTAGATCAGTATTACAGAACCTTACAAGCCTCGCTCACTTCCAAGGGATCCCTCCTCCCTCATATCCAGAAGCTCTCCGTTCTCTCAACTCTCTAGTTAGTAGCAGATTGCTATTAACAAAAGGGGCTTCTAATGCGCCACTAATGCTAAAGATTAATCTAAATATAAGCACAGATGATCTCAGTTTTGCTTTGAAGTCTGTACCAATTGAAGACTTGGCTATATATTAGCAAAATTATTTTTCTATATTATTAATCTTACGTGAACTTTGATTTATTTTCTATTTTGGTGATCACATTTGTCCAGTACACAATCCTATGACCTTTTCAATCATTGATCTGTATCAATTGCACTCTCTATTTGATTCTTTTAATTCTATTTATATGGAGAAATTGGGCAGACTTTTCACCGTATGATATTCCATATGAATTATTATATATATTTGATTCAATAAGCGCATTGGATAGCAGGTTAGGTTACAAGCTTATTATACTTCAATATTTGTACACGGTTATTAGACATAGGAAACTTAAGAAATTATTTAAATTTTGGAAATTAATCTTTTCATTGTTATTATGTATGCAAGAGATATATGGACCCGACTATACCAGATAGAGTATCTACTGAGCTGAAGACTGCTCTAGCAGAGGAGCGACTTGTATCAGAGACACACCTCTCTGACTTAGAGACCCTAAGGACTGAATATCTCTGTTTACAACAAGTTCATGGTAAACTGAAAGCTGATAATGATAACATTAAGTCTCGTCTAGGACACTTACAGCAGACAGCACGTGATGCATTGGGTAGAGGGGAAGCTGAGAGAGGAACTTTATTGGAACAGATACAAGCTCTTAGAGCTAATCAGCTGACTCCGGAGCGTATTGAAATACTGAAAGCTGATATAGCAGAGGGGATAGAGCATATTACTCAAGAAAAAGTAGATCGAATAGCTAGCGAATCAGATCAACTCAGACAAGAACTTAGTAAAATCAGGTTAATTCATCTGCTTGCTATTACTAGCAATTTATTAGCTAAAAGATTAGTTAAAATACAAACGCAGACATCTATCGATATGTAGCAAGTTGAGTAGATTTGCATGAGTAGTACATTTACTGGAAATAATTTATCTATATCCGCATTTACATTACTTATTAACGGGAAAATGTTTAAATATGTATTGAATCCATATTTGCAGATATAACTACACGTTTTTAAAGAGTGAATACGAGCATGAAGTTGGTCGTAGGAATGCTATTGTTGAGGAAACCGAGAGAAAGCATGTGATAGAAATTTGCCGGCTTAAGAAAGAGAGGGATCAGCTGCTAACTAGACTTAGCTCTGAGACAGAGATTGATGCTAAAGAGATGAGAGTTGTTGCTAGAGAGAATGCTCATCTTAAACAGAAGATATCTTCTATACAGGCTGATCTAGATGTATATCGGGAACAAGGAGATGAAAGGTAATTACTTTATTCGTGTATTTAGCGTGGATACTTAGTTTGTAGTTACCGTTAGTTCCCCAAGTGTAAGTTAATATCTAATCAAATATACGAAGTAATGCGTATAATTTGAGAAATGTCTCTTAAGGATAAACACGCCTAGAGTGAGAACAACGTATCAAATTCCCTAATTCATTATAGGCTGCCGCTACCAGACCAATAAGTATATTTAACCCAGCTAATAACAGCACCATAAGGCACTGGTCGCTACACACGAGTTGATAATATGGAAATGTCCTGCTGGACTGTATTTCGGTCCCGTTATCTACATACACCATGGATCAATGGAAATACTGCATTGTATTATATTTCCAATAATAATTTATATCATTAGCAAGAAGCCGAGTGTAATTTATGGATATTTATGGATTCAATGTATATCTTGAATATCTGTCTTATCTTCATTACCGAAATTGGGCTTGTTTTAGTGTGTAAGTTAGGCTTTGACCTGTTCTATATAGACTGGTACAGACTGAGGAGCTAGGTCAGCAGATAAAATCACAGCTGACAGACACGATGATACATGTCAGCTCTCTGGAAGCAGAGAAGGCAACCCTATCTCTACAAGTGGAACGTACACAAACAGAACTAACTCGTACTCGTAATCAGCTACAGGAGACTGTAAAAGAATCAGGTAAGGTCAAGGAAAATCTGAGCGAAGCACTTAACCAGTTAGAAGAGATGGCTCATAAGCATAAAATGGAAATTACTGAGGTTAGAATGCAGAATGAAATGAGAGTTGGAGAAATGGATGAGACACATGGGAAGCTAACTGTTAAGGTATGTATATTGAATTCCTAGTGCCTAATGTTGTTGCTATGCAAGTTGTATCTAGATTCGCAGTTTAGCTGATCAAATTTCTGATCTGGATGAACAGCTGATCGCTAATGAGAATAAGAGCAGAGATCAGGAGAGAATAACCGCAGAGAAGATACAATTTGTTAAGGAGAGTGAATGGGCTAAGATAGGCGAGTTACAAGAGAATAGAATAATTCTAGAAACTAAAGTTACAGAGTTAGAAGCTGTTATATCTGGTAGGGAAACTGAATTCTCTCTCCAGCTAGAACAGAGTCAAGATAAGATTCTAATTCTACAATCTGAGCTGTCAGGAAGTTTGAAGAACAAAGAACAACTTGAGGACCAGCTACAAGAGGTAATGTATACATTTACTAGTTATTACATTATAACATATAACACCTTGCTATACTCCAGATGAAGCTACAAGTATCAGAACTACATAAAGAGATTATACAGCATAGATCTAATATGAAGAAATTCACACAATTGAAGAATCAGTATCAGAGTTTAGCTGGTTCAGAACAGGAGTACAAGCAAACTAACGAGCAGCTCAACTCCAGGCTAGTGATATTCTATAATACTATTAGATGGGTTGGTATTCATGCTTTATAATACACCTCCTTATATGGCCAAATACGTATAATTATTATGTACTCTGATTTGTCGCTTCTAGATGTCTACTGCTTGAGGAGGAAGTAAAGAGATGCCAATACGATCATGAGAGGATATTAGCAGACCTACAAACAGGATATGAGAGGAGTAGAGAAGAGATAACTGATGAAGTGAATAAGCTTAACCTTACAGCTCAAGAACTCTCTCTCGATAAAGATAAACTTAGAAAACAGTTAGAAAGAATTCTACGATCTGCTAGGAAGATGAAGCAGAAGTATAGACAGAAACTAAACGAGTATGCAGAGTCATTAAGCATGTGTAAAGCAGAGAGAGATAAAGTTAGTTACAGTCAACTCCCCCGTTATATCGAAACCCAAGGGACTACGATAACCCCTTCGATGTAATCGATGAAATTATGCTATTTGGCTGTTTGGTACAATGACAGTACTGATCGTAAATGTCAAATATTTGTAACTTAACAGATAGAAGCATCTAACTTAGCACAGAAATACTCCTTTGAATCAGAGAATGAGAGGCTCTGTAAGAAGCTAGCGGAGTTACAGAGACGACAACACGAGTTCAATTTCCTTATCCACAACCAGGAGCCACAAAAAACACGTATTACCGATGACGTCATTTCTGTTGAGGCTACTGACAATACAGATTCTAATGCTAAAGAAATAGAGTTATTGAATCGTAAGCTAGAAAATCTTACTGCCCGTCATTCCCAAATGCTAGCAAACCTTAAGGAACAATCAGTACATCCCTTGCCGGTTGATAATGAGAATGAGCATCAATCCGATTACCATGCTAAAGACTAGCTTAACATAGAACATATATGAACTGACATACTTAATTTGTAAGACTTATACTCACATACGCACGCGTACTTTTGACATATTTATCTGTTGATATTACTTTGAATATCTAAATTAGATCAAATATTTATACTTACAGTGTAACTTCCACAAACGGGGTGTCAGGGACGCCGAAAATGCCACCCCGTTTCCCCATTATTTGAGGTTCATTTGTATGCGACTAGGAATTCGCTCTATATATTTTCACTCCGTTTCCAGAAGTTCCCCATTTCCACAAGCTCCATTTGTGAGGTTTACTGTATTATCTCTACCTACTCCAGTTTTATTAGCTCAATACTAACGGAAGAGGCGAGTGGATGTGCTATGTCAGCTCTTTCCACAGATCCCGAGAACATCAAGAGATGGGTAGTCATCAAAAACTGGCTGGTAGCTCTCGACCTTATCCACACTAATCCTGAAGCGCCTGAGGACGCTCTGGAGATCCTGGGACTAATAGAAGATCTGAGAAACGGGGAGATATTGTGTCGCCTCGCGAATAGAATAAAACCAGGCAGTGTAGACTCTATACAGAATGAATCACACACTTCATCAGCTGGGGAGCATAACGTATATCAATTTACTCTAGCCTGTGCAGCTATGGCACTAACAGCAGATAAGATATTCCAACCTAATGATCTGCTAATGGGTGATAACCTTATGGCTGTACTTATAACATTGGAAGATTTATACATCCACGCTTCTACTCTGGGGCTAGGGAAAATGTTCACAAAGCATTCACTCAGGAGAAAGTCTAGCAGGAAAATGTCCAAACCCGGAATCCCAGAAGATTGGAGGAAGCAATCGCCACCTCAGTCACAGGAGCCTATACAGGAACATGTAGTAAAAGCTCTATACCCGTTTGAAGGGACAGAAGAGGATGAGCTCAGTTTCCAAACTGGAGACAGGATTATCGTAAAGAATGTGCTAGATGGAAAATGGTGGGAGGGGGAGTGTAACGGACGTGGAGGCTGGTTCCCTGGAAATTACGTCACTGACCTTGCATCATCAGAAACTACTCCCAAACAACCAGAAGCAGAAAGTGGAGGTACAAATAAAGACTCTAGTCTACAAATATTCTATAATCTTGATATTCAAGATCTGTTAGATGCACTTCGAACATATAGAGATGATCTACATCACATGCAAATAAATTTCTTAGAACCTCTAGCTAAATCTGATATTATATCAAAGTCACAATCATCTGATCTACAGCTTAACATCAAACAGCTGGTAGCTTTTGAAACACAGCAGTTTCAGAAGTTGGAAGAGATATCAAGTCGTCCGCTTGAGGAACAAAATGTTGGAGAATTTATTATCGAAAATATTCCTCAAATCGAAGCTGTATATTTCCAGTTTTCTGCTTGTCACCCCAAAGCCTTGTCCATCATAACAGAGAATTCAGATACAATATCTAGCTTTATTGAGAAGCAAGGTGGAGCTAGCCCTGGTATGATTACACTATCTCTATACTTGGGTAAACCTATGAAGATGTTAGACAAGTACGTGACCCAACTGATGGAGCTAGAAAGACACATTCCTGAGACACATAAGGACCTGGCTAACATGAAGGAAGCTGCGGTTAAATTCAAACTGTTATATGCTAGTGTACAGGAAGTACGTAAGAGAAAGGAAGTAGAGTTAGAAATGACAACTTCAAAGATTGACAACTGGGGTGGTAAGAATTTAGAAGAACTTGGTGATTGCTATTTCTCTACACAAGTGTATGTGAATATGGATTTTGAACAGACTAACTTTGTTTTGATATTCGGTGGAGCTATGGTTATCCTTGAAGTTGAAGAATCATTAAGTGGTTACAGATTGAGAGAACTTTATGAGTTAAGCTCTGTTACTCTCTCACCGCTAGACAATACAACATTCTATCCTATAGAGGTTAGAAGCACTAGATCGTGTGAGATGATTTATTGTGATCATTCTACTGATAGAGATGGCATATTACAGACGTTTGATATGTGTAAGGTTATGCCTATGAATAGACCGACATTCACTATTCCTCCTCCTCCTCCTTCTTCAGGTAATACTTGTATTTTGTACAGATCTCTAATTCCTTTTATTTCCATTTGAAGCAGTATAACAAAGAGTTGTTATACTAGTTAGTATTCTAATTTAATTAATGTACTGTCTTGTGTATATATATTCCAACTATTGAGCGATGGAAATCTTCTAGATAATAGTATCGGCAATTCAGACACACCGAAGCGCCCAATCCAAAGAAGTAGATCAGACATACCAATGAGCCTTGTGGTTACTAACAACAATACTCAATCTGGAATATTTCAACCTCAGCTATCATCCAGACAGATACAGTTGTCACAGCCTGGAGCTACTCAGCCTAAGATTAACCGCCCCCTGTACTGGGGGTTCAAATCACTACACCCTCTCCCACCTGCAAGACCCCCTAAGGTAGAACATGAACAGAAAATATTCGCGAAGAGAGCTTCAATGAGTGGGTACAAGAAAAAACGGACAAGACCTGCTTCTAGCGACACGAATACATTAACTGAAGTAGAAAAGGTTTGTATTAGCGTAGACTCTCGTTAATTTATGACAGCGGTTCCCAACTTGGGTTCAATAGACACGGACAACAGCAGGGGGGTCCACAGCTGAAAAATGCTGGGAACCTCTGATTTCCCATTTTCGTAATAGTTCACTTTAATTGATTAATTTTCGCGATTACTTATTCTATATTACACAGCAAAAATCAGAAAACGAGACCTGTGTTTTGAGAGTTATTGAGAGCTACAACACTACTATACGACAGAAACTTATCCCCAGACAGACAATGCTAATAAGATACAACTCACAAGAAAATCAAATCGGAGAAGACGCTAATAATCCCTGCTTAAACAATGTAGAAATACAAATTAATAATCTAACCTCAGAAATATCAAAACTCAGATCTCAGTTAGAGTATGAAACTAGTGAGAGAAAGAAACTTGAAGTGTTACTAAATATTTCCATATCGACCAAGAAATCCCCCATGTAACCGCTCGCTTCTTTTATCCACTTTATAATTATGCCTACCCTTTCTGTACATACAATAATTCTGATGTAAATATACATATATTGGTTGGGCTATACTTGTTTGTATTAAATATTGCTGATTTGTCTTGTACAATATTCAGAGGGACTTGATTACCATGTAACCGGAATTATGTAATTGTTACTTCTTTAACTACGTAAGTAAGATGGTATCCAATGATCTGATCGACTTATCAACAGATTCAATTCCTTTCTCAGACGAGTTAGATGCTACTACCTTGTCTAATATCAACTCGTTAGCCAGCTGGTTTCAAGAGGAACATGCAAACTATGCACACTACCCGGCTCAACCAGATGAGACTACATTCAGTGAGATATACCATGCTCTGGTTAACAGCAATGCATTAGATACTCTACTACAGTTAGAACATACTTCTACCATAGCAGTAGCTGAGCTTACGAAGGCACGAGCTAATGCAATGCAGCAGCTATTAGCTAGACAGCGTTTACAAATGGAGAATGCATTAAACATACAATCTAGTGATCATAACATCAATATACTAGCACGTGACCATACACAAGAAAGGGAAGCTATGGAGGTTAGATGGGACAGTGAAGTATGTCAAATGGTTGACTCACAAAAACGTGAATACAGAGAGTTTGTATTGAATCTACACGATGAGATGTTAACTCAGCAGTTAAATACTGAACTTACTACTGGGAAGAAATCTCCTGCACACAGAGATCATATTAATTTAGAGCTAGCCACGTCTAGAAATGAGGCTCTTAAGAATATATTAGTTACTGCTCCTTTGATGGACACACCCCCTCTAATCGCCGAGGCAGTTAATCGACTCGAGGAGAGCTTTACTATTAATTTAGGTGAATAGATAGTTCTCTAGCTTAACGTATATTTACATTATACTGTATTTGTATTATAGGCACACAAAGAAAATCTACACACAATATACGAGTATTGAAGTGTGATCCATTAGACTTATGTCAACAGAGTTCAAATCCATCATCTGACCCCTCTGACATTTCGACCCCTACAGCGCCCCCTAGACCCTCTCCAGAGCGTCTACAGACTGCTATTAATCTATACTCAACTCGCTTGAGTGGATTAGTTTTATTAGTAGACGGATCTCTTAGCATATTCTCTTCTCCCACTGAAGAGTTTAACAAAATCTGTAGTCAATCAATTGACTTCCATTTCCCAGCACTAGATATACAACTATATAATGTAATTGAGTTACTTCCTATTATTTCAGAACAACGTATGGCTACTCCTACATTTGACTCGCCTGTCAAAAAGCCCCCCTCCCAAACGGACCCTAAATCCTTACACGAGGGTGACACATACATCACACGTCACTCAAACCTGTCAGAAGTACATATTATATTCCATCTGGTAACCAGTGATGACATAGGTAGTATAGATATGCCATCAAGACATCCAATTATTACTGGACTTAGAAATGTATTGAATTTGGCCTTCCAGCATGATGTATATGTACTCAGCGTTCCATTGCTCCTAGTCAACCAAATGCAACCGGAAATGACTGTAAACTGGTGTATTAAGAGGGCTGAATTAGTATTGAAGTGTTTTAAAGGGTTCATGCTCGAAAATTCACACCTCGCTTCAAACTATCCCAGGACGATACAGTTTTTAGTGCCAGCTGAAATATCAAGAGAAATGTTTGAACAATTCTCAGCAATGATTCCTTCAGTATTTCGTGTAAGTACTTCTATGACAATAAAATCCTAAATTTGTATATTTGCATAGAGTCCTTACTCCCTTTGCATAATAACAATATAAGTCTCGTGTTTGGTTTGCTGTATTATATTTCAAAGTATGCTCTTATAACTATAAAAGTTATAATACCACTTAATTATATCCACTTGTTCCGATAAATAATTAACTTGAAAGAGAAATGCATTGGTCCACTGTTTTCAGCTTTGTGTGTGTAAGTTCGATCCTGTTCGGTATATCATCTTGTCATACTCCTCCCACATACACGATTAATCTGGATGAAGCACCGAAATTGCGTTGGAAAGAAGTTGCGAAAGATTACGGAACTCAAATGGTAAATTTCCGTTCTAAAATGGTCCAGCTGCTTAAAATTCCTGTAGCACTATTAGACGTCCTAGAGACCCAAGCACCAGCCATTCTCGCTCATCTTCCCAATGAGTATGCTGGAGAAATCGTTGGTTTAGCACAAGCCATAGGTTTGCCTTTGACAGACATGATATTGGTAAATATCATATACGATATGACTGCAGCATGTACCAGTATTGTAGCTCAGACCACAGATGATAAAATCATACATGCAAGGAATCTGGACTATTCCTTGCCAATGGAATTGCGGAATTTAACAATAATAGTAGATGTACAGAGAAACAATCTAACAGTATTCAATGGTGTTACCTTTGCAGGTATGATTGGATTAGCAACTGGGCAGAAACCGAATAGGTTTACGATTAGTCTAAACCAGAGGAACAAAGGGTTCAGGCTAGAGAACTTGTATGAAATGCTGTTGAATAGAGAAGCTCATTTTGTGACCTTATATATCAGAGGGGAATTAGAATCAGATGAAAGCGAATTCAACTCTGCTGTTGAAAATTTCCAGATAGCTCCCTTTATGGCACCGTGTTATATCATATTAGGAGGTGTGAAACCAGGAGAGGGGGCTGTAATCACCAGAGGGAGGGAAGCTGAATTAGATGTTCGTTTCATAGATAAGGGAAAAGGAGCTTGGTATGTGTTGGAGACGAATTACGATTGGTGGGAACCACCTCCATCAAGTGATAACCGTAGAGATCCAGCAGTTAAGCACATGAAAGACGTAGGTCGCTCTAAAATTTCTCTTGACACTCTATACGAAGTGTTATCTACTCCCCCAGTCTGTAATAATGGTACAACCTACACCGCAATGATGTCTGCTGGTAAGCCAGATGAATTCCGTGCGGTTATCAGGGATAAAGATACTCCATGTAAATAACTGTATGTCTTAGCCGATAAGCTCCCTCCTCTTTGAAGTTTATATTCTAGAGTATATAGTATTAATATGTGTATATGAATAGTAGTTAATTCCAGCATAAACAGCTGTTTTTCGATACTTGTTACATCGATGTTCTCTCTAGTTTCCACTTGTTTGCAAGGGGTACTAGGAGATTATTCTTATTATTAGAGAATATTCCATTTATAGAAGTAAACTAAAATTATTACAAATAACATGGTAGGGAATTAGAGAACATTAATGAGCTTTACTGTAATTAAATACGATATACAATCATCTACACATGCACACATTTCGTATCTTCCTCCCTTATAATCACGTTGAACTCTTTAGCGATGCCTGCAGACATTATGGCTGTAAATGTAGTAAGATTGTTACATACATAAGGTGTAGATAGGACTTGATAGAGACCATGTCCCGTCATTTTCTTTCTTCCTGCTGACTCTAGAGCCTGTATTGCAGCTGCTCTACGATTATCTCCTGGAGGATTCCACCAGTCATAGTTTGTCTCTAGCACATACCATTTGTTGTTATCCGTATCTATGAAGCGTACATCGATTTCTCCTTCTCTCCCTCTTGTGATTACAGCTCCTTCTCCAGGACTCACGCCTCCTAAAATGACGTAACACGGGGCTATCAGTTCTACAGTTTGTAATTCTAAAAGTGCTTCTCTATAAACTGCTGTATCACTCTGTAGTAATTCCCTCATTACTAGTCCTACGAATTTCCCCTGTCTATTCAGGAGAAGTTCTAGAATGTTCTCTAACAGATCTCCACTATATCTATCGTTTGCACTTAGACTAAATGCATCCTGTTTAACCCCAGTAAATAATCCTACATACCCAGCATACGTTATACCAGTACACACTACGTCACTATAGCGTGTTACATCTACGATAATAACGGAATCTTTCAATGAGTTTGTCATACCGAAATCTAAGTTCCTTCCATGAATAATTGCCCCGTATTCATCTTCAACTACAATGCTAGTGCAGAATGACGTGATCTCGTGTAGTATGTTGTATATCAGGAGTTCTCCTAATGGTATTCCGCTATAAGCTGATAGGCCATGTATTTCTCTTGCTATTTCTGTTGGGAGATAAAACTCTAGATTGTCTGCTATAATTGTTACGAGTTGTATTGATTTGTTCGATACTTGAAATAATTCCAATATATCAGCGATTACGGTTTTTATTTGATATTTGTAATCAATGGCTATTTCTTTCCAACGTTCTTCGGGCTGTTTGTCCAAATCAATTTGGTATCTGTTTGGCGTTACTGAGTTAACAGGAAATACTCTGACTGCGATTAGTGCTAATACCAAGGTAACTTTTGCAAGCCAGGTCAACATACTTGTACTTGTAATATATAATTTAAAATAAGATACAATAAATTATCTGATTTGTCTCCCTTTTATAAGTTAGAGAATAATCTGGAAATTACCAATATAAACCTAATCACCTACCTATCATCAATATTAAGATTGTGTCACACGGTATTATTATAATTAACATAATGCTACGTGGAAAGGCGCTGCTTGACCTAGTCACATGACAACCATCTTAAATTCTAAATTAGACAATTACTACATTATAATACATAATATTCGAATAGTGATATATATTAATTAGGCAAATGGCTAGCAATGAGGATCTCCCTCCTGGGTGGGTAGTTAAGACATCTCGCAGTAACGACAAGCCTTATTATTATAATACTAATACAAAGGAGAGTAGATGGGAACGTCCTAAACCTGATAATGTTCGCGCTTCTCACATACTAGCGAAACATAACAAGTCCAGGAGACCTAGCTCCTGGAAACAAGCTACCATCACCAGGAGCAAGGCAGAAGCTTTGAAAATGATTAAAGAATTTCGCGAGCGGATAGTGAATGGGGAAGATTTTGCGATGATTGCAAAACTTGAGAGTGATTGTGGCAGTGCGAAAAATGGCGGGGATTTAGGTGAATTTGGCCGAGGAGCAATGCAAAAACCTTTTGAAGATGCTACTTATGCTTTGGAAGTGGGAGAGCTTAGTCAACCTGTGGATACTGATTCTGGTATCCACATTATACTCAGGACAAAGTAGCAGTGTGTGTGTGTGTGTAAATACATTTGACATTATTATATTACTCTATTTAATTGTTTAGGAAATTATCTGTGAAACCTTGTAAAATTAACGGTAGCGATGTAACTATACATTGTCTACTGTTTATAATTTCCAAAGTTTGTGAATGCAAAACTGGGTATAAATTTATTTTAAGGACACTTCTGTATCGTATTTATATGATAGGTCTCACTATTCTGGGCTACACAAGGTTGTGAATGAATACTAGAGTAGTGCGTGAGATGAAAAGTGTACAACCCCGTCTTTTCGACGAATATTCAGGAAATGAAACTCCTCCCTCTGAGTTTGAGATACTAGAAGATGGCTGGTCCATTAAAAATTATATTAAACGTAAACCAATTGCTCGTCGTGCCTCTGCTAATAAACCAAACAGGAATACATTGAGAACAGCTTCAGAGCTATTTATCTGGGACACATCTCTCAAACTTCAGGAGAACTCACGATACGCAACTTTACCGAATTCTCCTGATAAACCAGGGCCGAATTTTTCACACGTTTTCTCTGCATTAGATTATTACCAGCATGTTACTCCTGGTCCCAGCAAAAGCAGTAAGTTCTTCGCTACATTTCCACCTAAAAGGACTCAAAAATTATCACCTATTAACAAACCAATGGTAAGTATATTCTCTTTTTATTATTGTCTAATTTGCAATTACACAATTATTAGTAAAGCTCAAGTTGCAGAGAACTGATCCAATACAATATGCATAGTATAACTTATAAATCTTCCACAATACTAATCTCTTAATTCAATATTTATTATTATTATTATTACTGTATCTATTACCCATTCTGATTGATATAATTTTTCAAATATTTTCTGGAATATTATGGCCGCTCAAATGCCTGACCGTCTCCTCCAGTATGTTGACGTCTTATCACCATTATTCCGTGCCTTATACAAATCTAAATCAGCTGACGATACAGCTGATTTGTTACAAGCACTTACCACTGGTTCAGATCCAGATGAGATATGTCAGAGACATGTAGCTTTACATTCAGCTATCCATAAGAAGAGTATTCCTATGATTGATGCTCTCTTATCTCATAACGCTAATCCTTTCATTCGTCCTTTAAACCATCTTAGTCCTTTCCAGCTAGCCACATATCTAGAGATTATTGATACCAATGAGCTACATAATGCCATGTGGGACAAGCTTACACGAACCATATGGGAGCCTCATATCCATAAAATACCCATCGTACCTATTGAAGGTCCCCCAGGGCCTAGAGTATACACAGCCCCTGACGGTAGTGCAGTTAGTCTGAGGGACTATTTTCTAAACAGATGTGACTTCAATGCTGTTGAAATGCTTGCTTACTATCTCTTTGTAATGATGCTGGAGAAGGACGAGAAGAGATATGCCAGTAAAGTACTAGCTTACAGAACTAAGTCAGGAATAAACTTACCAGTATATGACCTAAACTGTTGTTTAAATAAGCCGCGTAGCTTCACACGAAATCTATTATACGAGAAACACATTCCATACTTTGATGTTGGTATCGCAGATCAACCAATTGCTGGGAAACTCGACTGTTTAGCTGAACCTTGGAAAATCCATCAAATTCAAAATATGAACGATGATTTGAAAAAGCTATACAGCATCACAGTGCTAGATTGCGTATTAGGATTCTCTCATATGTTTGTTGATGAAACTTACTCGAAGATATTTTCGGGACTCATTTCAGGTTTCAAAGGTGTTCTCGTGAATCTTTTACGTGACGACCATTCAGCCGTGGGTCTCGGAGGTATCTTGTGTAATTTGTGGAAAGAAGTTTGTTTTGGCCATCTTTTGATGAGAGTTATAACTATCATAACAATGCCAATAAACTGTGACGTATTTATAAACGAAGAACTGCCAAATGTCCGTAAGGCTTATGAGGAAATGTTTGAGTTTTTCAAGGATAATTTGCACGCGATGGATTTCATTATTCGTCAATATTTATTCATATACGAGTCATTATCGAAAGCTCTCAGGGAAGCATGCCCAGCATCAACAGATCCAGGACGACTGTACAAATTCCAGCAGTCTGTATTCGGACCTATCCGTGCTACTGGAGTAGTATTCATCTACAAGTTTAATCAACTGGTTAGTCGTTCTATGATTTCAGAGAAGCATGCCTATATGCAGTCGATTAATGATTCGTTATACAAGCTGAGAGGATTCGCAGATCGCTTCTCTCTACTGACAGAGGTAATATCACATAATCCTGAGTTGATGACGACAGTAGATAAACGGGACTTATTCTTCTATCTCGCCTCTGAACTCAACCAGAAGTTATTCTGCTATAGAGGGAAGCGAGGACTGATCTATACAGATCCTGAGACCCCCCTATTCATTGCTGCCAAGAAGAAAGACATACCAACCTGTGTAGAACTCCTATCAGCTGGTGCTTATCCGTTCACTGTTGATAATGAAGGAAAAATGTTCTTTGACATGTTAGACTCTACTGTCCAAGAAGTGAAGGATTTCCTTGAGACGTGTCCTGCTATATTAAAGCCATATCCCCTAAAAACACTATGTGCTCAGCTGTACCTGAAGGAGACAGGATTAGATGGACTGAGATTACTTCGGTCTCAGAGGAACCTGTATGAATTCGTGATGCTGCATGTAAAATGTTTCAAAGATGAAGATGAGTACAAGGAATTCACTTTCGTTAAATAACCCACTAGCTCCTGCATGATTCATTCACTAGTTTTAACTCTTAGCGCTGTGAAGCTAGCTCTCCAGCAAATACACATTTTAGTTAGTAGATACACAATTTCTGTTTAAAGCAATTGATATATTGTTTTCTTATTTTGTATATCTGTGTGCGAATTATTAATATACTTCTATTAAGTTATTGTCATAGCTTATTTATTTGGGCACAGCTGATAGATGCATAGACTACTTGATGAATAGCGAATATCTCAATATTACGCCTACTTATCACGCCCCTTTTTAATATCTCTTAGAAATTCGTATATTAACTGTTTTAGAATTGCTGCTATATTATTATTAATAATATTTCAGTAATATTTCTCTTTTTACAGGTTTCAGGAGATTCCCACGGACTCCCAGATATCCCATACTACCCCCCGTCTCCACCACGACACTACACAGCTCCAATTAAGAACGCATTATCCCCTACCCCTCCTCCACCTAGCAGGACACTCCCTAACCGTGACAACACCCCTGTATATACTAGTGTAGGTGTAATTAAGCCTCTGTACCCTATGGCTGTACGGGCAAACACCTCATGGGTGAAAAGATATCAACAAAAACTGAAAACTTCATGCCCTTTAACCCAAGCAAGAATTGAAAGCTCACTCGATAAATGAACTAACCATTTGTTATCAAAGACATCAACCTTCATGTAACGATTATATATTTCATATGTTTAACCAAACACACTTATTTCATTATCAGGCATATCTTTTAACTTTGATATGTTGCTTCTTTTAGGTTTTATTCACTGCAGAACTCATTTTGACATTTCACCGGCCATACTGTGTAGACCACTATTTGGATATCGATATACAGTGGAGTTCGCCTATTAGCAAGTCCTATTTTGCACGAATCTCCCTTGCTAATAACCGAACTTGTATTAGAAGAATAATATCCAATACAAAATTGACTCTAAGTCTCAGAAATACGTTGCTAATAGGTGAACACCACTTTATCATATCCACGAGCTTCTATTTCTTCGCTGGTGAATATATTCTTCCTCCTGATTATTACCTCAAATTATACTATCGCATAATTCATATTTTAATTGGTTTAACCATTAAATTCCTATTCAGAGAATATTTAGCTATAAATTCCATAATTCATTTGATTTTGTATAAATTCGAACACAGAAATGAGTCGTTATGATAAACTAGAGAAGATAGGAGAGGGCACTTATGGAACTGTTTACAAAGCTTTCGATAATACAACAGGGAGTGTAGTCGCCTTGAAGAGGGTAAGATTGGACCTGGATGATGAAGGGGTACCTAGTTCAGCTCTCCGTGAAGTATGTTTATTAAAAGAACTCAAACATCCAAATATTGTATTGATCAAAGACGTTATTGTAACTGATGGGAAATTGACAATGGTATTCGAATACTGTGACCAGGATCTTAAGAAATACTTTGATTGTCATAAGAGTTACATGGACCCACTAGTCGTTAAGTCATTCATGCATCAACTTCTTCTCGGCCTGCAGTTCTGTCACGCTAAGCATATATTTCATAGAGATTTGAAACCTCAGAATTTGCTAATCACTAAGAAAGGTGAGCTCAAGTTAGCTGATTTCGGTCTGGCGAGAAGTTTCGGTATTCCTGTAAAGCAATTCTCAGAAGAAGTAGTTACTCTATGGTATAGACCTCCTGATGTTCTCATGGGTACTAAAATATACAAAACTTCTATTGATATGTGGTCTGCTGGGTGCATTTTCGCAGAAATGGCACAAGGAGGACGTCCGTTATTTCCGGGTAACGATGTACAAGAACAGCTAAAAAGAATCTATAAAGTGGTAGGTACATCTTCTGAGGCTGATTGGCCTGATATGCGAAAATGTCCTGACTATTTGGAGTTCCCTATGTACCCAGCTGCTAACCTAAAAGTCCACGTGACGAATCTAGACGAATTCGGTATCAATCTTCTCAAAAAACACTTAGTCTGTAATCCATCAGCTAGAATATCAGCTGATGAGGCACTAAAACACGTATTCTTCACTGGTTCACAAGGTGCATGTCGTAAAATGTGATTATTATATCTCCCAATCTGTGAATGTATATATATGATCAATTATCAGCTCCCTGGAATAAAAAGTATTATAAATCTAATAATTTTTACAAGTAGATTATAGATATTTTAGCTAGAACGATATTATTGAAGACTGGGTGTAAACTTGGGGTCAATCCATGGAAGTGACATCCCATATGTCTCCTACCATTTGGTGACATCATTGACGTGTAGCAGCCTCGTCCACAGGAGGCTGCTACACGTCAATGACGTTGAGACTCATTATGCATTTACCTCACATATTTCACTAGTACGTACAATAAAATCAGTATAATTTACACTACAATGATAAAAGGCATTCACGTAAACAAAGATAAAAGCAAATTTCTAACCAAGACATTCAATAGTCTCCTAACATACACAAACAAACATTAACTATCCTTATTAAAATAATACACTAATAACCAGCAGCGCTAAAATAAGGCTTAAACTGCCGATTATTCCGGTTGCATTTCCTCCCATTCTTCCAGGAGTTTGCTGAAAGGTCATTGAGTAGGAAATAGCAGTTCCCCCTGCTTGTTCATTAATTATATCCTGTGGGTATCTGTTATTGGGAGCGCTTGGGATAACCGCACACCAATACTCCAGATTTCCTATCTCCTCGCTCTCACTTTGTATGATACGGTAATAAAATGGGAAGCCACTGGTAGAGCAGGACTGTCTACATACGAAATATATGTACTGTCTTTCCTCATTGCCTACTGTACTCGGTGAGCACGCCTCTATCTCCCCAGTACCAGTGTTCCCGGATACAGGTTCAATGTCAATACTCAGATCTCCTCTTGTCTCCACCTGAACGAATATATGTCTGTTCTGTGTGTCGGTTAGATAAACGCACGGACTCTCTTCCCTCTCCTCATACGGCTGCCATGTCATCAATTGGAAACCTAGAATTATGTTACTGACATCTGGGTCTGTATTGTTAAATAGACTGCTTTGGTTTTGGTATTCACTACAAAAATTAGGATCCTTCACAACTGTCTGACAGGATATCAAAATAACAGCTGATACTGTCAGAGCCAAGCATAGCACCACTTTACTATAACACATCTAAATAATATTATATTGAATCAAATACTATAGTGGAACCTTGTATAAACCGATACTCGTTGGGACATGAAAATTGTGTCGGTTTAGCAAATTGTCAGATTATACAGGCCTCCGGATTATACAGGTGTCGGTTTATGCAGGTTCCACTATATCTGATTACGTACGTAATTATTTTACAGCGATCCGTGTACGTACTTTTCCTCAAATTTATCTCAAATACTATATTTCTATTTATCTTCAAGAGATAAGCTATATGAAAGCCTATCATGATTTGTTAGTAACTTGATCAGTACTCTACACCAAATTCACGAAATAAACAGATAATATTTTCCTTACTATTCTTATATTACATCCTTATATTGCCAGATATAATATATTCCTAGGAATTATAACACGAGAATCAATCATGAACTATTCTACGTATTTCTTATATTGACTAGTTATTTGTTAATAATTGTAAGATATTTATGCCCCCCTACACACAAGATGAGACCAAGTTTATTCGTTTGCTGGAGAGATGTGAAGCTATGCTCTTATCTTCTCACAGTCAGACTTTGGCTCTTGGAGAAGATCTTGCTATGAAAATCCCAATTTTTGTTAGACATTTATCATCATTTATAGAAAATAGGGATGAGAGGGGAGATAATAGCAATTCTAGTGAATTTGTCCTCCTACACAAACCACGAGTTGAGGTTTTGATTGAATCACTCAAGAGATGGGAGATGGCACAGAGACGGAAAGGAGATGATCTTCAGACTGACAGTATGTTAACTAATAGCTATTGTTTTATCTCCAATCATGATGTAGAATTATTATGTATTATTGCCTTACATTAAGTTCTAATTACTAGAAGATGGCTGGTTTATTTGTTTACCAAATGCTGAGATGGAGGTGTTTCTCGTTTTTACATTCGTACACTCATTGAAAGTTTCCAGTCCACCAGATATATACTGTTATCAAATTGGAATGGTGCATCTATGTCTTCTAGCATAGTAGTTATCTCCTTTCTGAAGATTACACTATCTTTCATCTGGAAATATGTTACCTTTTTTGCAATTTGCATTTTATGAGCTAATTATATTCGAAATCTTTTCACTCTTAAATACCTCTAGTTGTACGTAGTATTATCCTTATTTAAATATTCCGATCTTTCTCCTTTCTCGTCTATCTTGATATTCTGATTGATAATTAGTTGTATCTTTATACATTCTCTTTCCGTTGAATCTTAGCATTGTTAGATGTCTGTACATAGCGAGCAGGAGATGCCAGTATCTCCCCTTAACCGAGAAGGTGAGGAGCGTCGTAGTGAGAAGAGGAACAGAGACAATCAAGACCCCTCCCCCAAGCGGAGACGTAGTGAACCTAAACCTCAGGTGAAGCTCTCTGGCAAGATCCGTTTGCTAATCAAGCAGTTGGATGTAGGACTGATTATCGGTAGGGCAGGAGAGAATATTAACGCTCTTAGGAAAAAGTATGACTGTACTATTGACATACCAAATGTTAATGTTAAATCAGCTGAGCGGATTCTGTGTTTCGAGCCCCGTGTGACGTCAGAAGCGGAGAGTATCCTCTCGGAGCTGTTGCCTAAAATGGGAGACAAGGACTCGAGAGATAAGGAGTCTACTGAGATCATCCTACTTGTCCCTCAAGCTGACGTGGGGGCTGTGTTAGGGAAAGGGGGAGAGCACGTGAAGGATCTCAGAAGAATGACTGGTGCAAAGATCCGAATTGATAGAGATACTCTACCAAACTCTAACGAGAGACCTGTCTTCATAAAAGGGAAATATGATGAAGTATGCAATGCATTTCGTTCTATTCTAGATGACATAGAGGAGAAGATAAAAGAGCGAGGAGAGGGAGTAAATGAGAGGAGAACAATCCTCTATGATCCAGCTAGTAATAGTGACGTAGCTCCTAGACGATATTACAATCAGGACAAATATCGTTCTCTCTCATTCATGGATATTCTAGAGCCGTTTAGACGTAAAGGGGAGCCTCTGTTCATCTTGGATCGGTCCGGCCGTCTGATTCCGCTTGATAAGGACGATCAAATAATCCCTCTTTCTGAGGCGGAGCGTATGGGGATTCTAGGAAGGGACCTTATAGAGAGAGAGGAAGCTTCGCTGGTTGATCTCTATCTGGATGACCGTGACCGCCGCTCCCGTAGAGAGCTAGAGAGGATCTACACTACTTCACCAGATCGTGATCGTGATCGTGATAGAGATAGGGATAGAGATAGAGAAGATCGTCTGTACCGCAATGTTTCCAGGAGAGATGAAGGGAGTTCCCGATACGGTCTGAGTGGAGATTACACACGTGGATCTGATTCCCTCTTTGCTACTTACAAATCTCGTTTCTAGACACTTCCCTTCTGTTCTAACCCCTCCTACCTGAGACTATTCTCTATGATTTCTATCTCTCCTACTACCCTAGCTTAATTATATTCTTATCATAGATTAGACGCTAGAATACGTAGCTTATACGTGATTTGTTGGAATCTTCTTTCTCTCATCTTTTTTCTTAAATTTCATGTTAGATAATCTAGTTAATTCTCTCTCTATCTTCTCTCCTTTATTCTTTTAGGTATAATCATCCATTTCTGAAGATTTTTCTTCTTTTAGCTTCAAATATCAAATATTTATTTATTTAATTCGTAATCTATTTTTCCGGTATTAAAATAGTTAGTTTTGTTCTACCGTTAAAACATCTCAAAAGTTCATTTCAATCAGAATAATCTTTCTTTTAATTAATTGT
The DNA here is from genome assembly GCA_024704765.1 of Oopsacas minuta. Lineage (NCBI taxonomy): Eukaryota > Metazoa > Porifera > Hexactinellida > Lyssacinosida > Leucopsacidae > Oopsacas > Oopsacas minuta. Next base: position 354,621 of record JAKMXF010000133.1, on the reverse strand, counting down.
GACTGCTCGGGAGATTCTTCTTAGCTTGGGAAATTGTATTCTTGCTTTCTTAAATTCTCCAGTTGTCTTATCTCAAGCTAATTTAGTTTCTAGCCAGATAGATTTATAGCATATTTTACGCTGTGTATGTTTAATTTGTATTTTAATAGACCCTGACGATCTCCTCTCTTGTACCAGCCCCACCTCTCCACAGTCGCCTACATCACCCAGACATGGGACATTAGAAGGTTATCAAGCTGAACAAGACAGATTAGCTAATGAACTCCAAGAGATGACTCAAGGGCTTAAATCATTATCTGTACATGCTCGTAATGTATTACGAACTGATATAAACAGACTGCACATGGCTAATGATCTCACGGATAGGAATACAGCTAAATTAGTCACAAGTAACACCAAGCTTAAGAATTATAACAGACAGTGGCATTGTACATGTCAGCTCTGTATAATTCTATCTGTGTTTGTTACGTTTATTTGCATGGTTCTGCTTATGAAAGTAATCGGTAAATCTGTTTGATGTTATTCTATTTATGCATTTCATATTTTTGTAGCTATTGCTATTGATTACACCGGTCTGAATTTATTCCAAAAACAATTTGAATAATCTATCTTCTACTATTCGTTACAGTAATTATTATCATTAATATTAGCTCATAGACTACTCTACACACGCACACACACAGAATCATGATTACTGACGTCCAGCTCGCAGTGTTCGCTAATATCTTAGGGGTTACAGTATTCCTGCTAGTTCTGTTGTACCATTTCATAGTAGCTTCCTCTAACAAGAAAATAGAATGATTTATTGAAATTCATTAGTCGCTAATTGGAATGTTCTATTTTGCATTTCGTAAATAATATTTCAACAAAATAGTTTCTTTCTTAACAACAAATGATATCTTTTACGATTATCATTATTTGTTTGTTTCTTCACACCAAACACTACAACAATTATGACCATTTTTGTGGGATTATTCATAACCATGTAAGGAAATAAAATGTTTTCCTTTTGCTTTCATGTTTTAAAGCTTTATCATTTCAATTATTGCATTAGGCTTCACAATTACGTTGTTACATTGGAAAATGGCTTTATATTCAAGGCATTATTTAAATTTGGTTCCTAAGTTCTCCACATTTTATTTCTCAGTTATTTCATTTTTTGGAAAGTTGTAGTTTTTACTAATTTATCCATAGAGCTTACTGCAATTCTAGCTATACACATCTGCTCATGGCCATGTTTTATTATATATCATCTTTGTAACATTTCGAATAAACCATAATATTGTATATGAAAGAATCCAAGCACACAATATACCTACCATGAATATTAAACTTCCTGTAAATTAGATTTCTTTGTATTTCACTTGGCAACTAGAATTGTGTAAGCCGTATAGCCTCGTGTTTACAGCTCTGACCTGGCTTTATACGCTTTCTATTGTGAATCAATATGGTTCTCTCTATAAATATAAATAATTATTGTATTTGTATTCATTCGTTTAACATGACCAATTTATTCTTATTACCTTTTCAGAGCCGCAGCTCTTCCTTTCTTATGATGGCAGCATATACAATGGAGATTCGTCATGATGCTAACCAGCTAGATAACACAATCAGGGAAGGTGAGTATCCTTTTGAAAATAACAAAATTCTAACCGAGAAAGATACAAATCTTCCTAATTTCGGGAAATCTACATTCCACACTAAATCACAACTTATTACAGCTATATCTGCATGTGTTCCTATACCAGATCCTACTGATAAACTAGATACTAGTGGTTCTACTTTAAATACTAAAGAGACAGGTCCATATGGAGTGAGTCCTTATGAAAATCTAACTCCTGCTATCCTTGAAACAGACTATGGTCTCCTCTTCGAGGCGGATAGTAATGCCTTTCGGTCGAGAGAGCGGAGCTACTCCGTTATACATGCTTCTATTGGCTCTATTAACACACCTAATTCTCAAGAGAACTACCAAAATAAATGTGTAGCTGAATTTGCTAGCGATACATCTATGTCTTCTCTTACTGCCTTTGATAATATGGGACCGATCTTACAACCGAACTCGTCATTCCCTGTTTTGAGACAGCCGATAGCAGAGCTCCCCAAACCTGCTCCTGTCTCTGAACCAGACACACATTTACCTAAACAGAAGAATAAGAAGATTAAGAAACTCAATAGATCTCAATCTGTATATGCGTTAGATCCCACAAACTGGAGAACTGCTATGTTAAATTCATGGTACAGCATTAAGAATGGTAATTAGTAGATACTAAATCTATTTGCTAGATTTATACATTGATTCTATTCTTACAGCTATTCCTACGAAACCGAAAGCTCAGTTCTCTGATAGACCTATATGGCTTATGGGAGTGCATTACATGGATACAAACCCTCCTATCAGTGAGTTAATTCATTATACGGCTATTGTTAGATATTTATTGTTTGTATTAGAGCACACAAGCAGACAGATAGGTGGTAAACTTGATGACTCAGAGATCTTACCAGATCACCTGATACAGTTTGTGAGAGACTTCCAGACGAGGATATGGATCACTTATCGCAAGAACTTCTCCTCTCTAGACAGATCTAACCTAACCTCGGACTGCGGGTGGGGTTGTATGATCCGCACAGGACAGATGATGCTAGCTAATGGTCTCATTTCTCACAGATTAGGAAGGGATTGGAGACTGGATGATAGTGACAACAGAGGGATCAGACAGCACATAGAGATTCTCCAATGGTTCTTAGATATCCCTGGTAGTGAGTATCCATTCTCTATACACAATTTGTGTAGATTGGGAATAGTTAGTGGTAAAAAGCCAGGAGACTGGTATGGACCATCTCAGGTTTCATTTGTACTCAGGTTAGTGTGTAACATACAATTCCAATATATTTAGTATAATTCATATTATTCATATGTTTTAGAGATGCGCTTTGTGAAGCGAAGCATTATCATCCAGAAAACTTTGAGAATTTACATATTTACATAGCAAGAGATTGTACAAGTAAGTTGAAGTGTTAAATGATAAGTTCATATTATGAACACATATCTCTGGTAGTATACCGTAGTGAGGTTGCTGCACTTATGAATGTGAATGAATTCTGTCCCAACGGAGATTCTAATACGGCAATAATAATCTACATACCCGTGAGACTGGGTAAGGATAACTTCAATCAGGATTACGCGCATTGTGTCAAGGTATATAACTGTTCTGTAGTATGATCATTCAGTTATAGGTTATCTATGTAGAAATTGTATTTAATCATCTAAATACATTGGTTATCTCATGGTTGTAATTTGTATTTATTTTATGATCTTTTATAGCAATTCTTAGCTCTACCTTACTCACTCGGAATGATTGGAGGGAAACCTAAACACTCTCTTTATTTCTTAGGTTTTCAAGGTATATATTATAATTTTGCTGTACATTCAACTGCCGTTACATCGAACACGGATATGTCCAAATACCCGCTTATATCCAAGTCTGAAATTCTACGAATATGGTCACTAATCTTCTTTGTAACATATTTCATCTGTTTGTATCGAACTCCGCTTATATCCAAGTAATTATCGCAGTCCCTTGAGCTTCAATATAATGAGAGTTGACAGTATTTGCGGTAGTTTATATTATTAATTGTTTAGGGGATTCTCTGATTTGTCTTGATCCTCATGTATCCCAATCACTTGTAAAGAACATACAGAGAGAATATCACGTATGTGAATACAGTTATATTATGTATTGCTGTATTTTATTGTTGTCTAACTAGACTTATCATTGTCCTGGACCTAAGAAACTATCCTGTCACAAACTAGATCCATCTGCTACGCTGGGATTCTACTGTAGGAGTTATCAAGAATTTCTAGATTTCTGTGATCAAGCTTATTCAGTAAGTTATGGTGAAGTACATACACTAGGCTCCGCTAACTAAGGTATCTTCAAGCCATTTTGACCGTATTAAGCAGAATTTAGGTTAATCAAGTTTGCTCTATTTGCATGGTTTTGTTCCTGGCGAGTTATTAAGCCAGTTGGGTGTAGATGTTTGTGATTATTTCCTAAAAAATGAGCGTCTCCTTTCTCTGTCACGACCCTAACAATTAGCCGTTTTATGTTTTAACAGCTAGCCTATGGATCCAATAGGGAGCTAAATAATTATCTTTACGTTTAGGAAAGAAACCAAAAATTGGTTTTAGTACGATCATGTTTATTATAATTTTAACAACAATAGATCATGAGCACTGTAAAATCAGAGATATATCATATGTTCTCTATCCTTGAGAAGGAAGACACGAACAATCTAACAATGTCAATATCCACAGAGCATATAATCCGGCTGGAGAAAACACATTCACAGAAATCTGATTCATCAACAAACTCACAGCTAATGCCAGAAGACTTCTTTGAAACGAATGGTGACCTGCAAAGAGATTCTGATGCTACTCCAGAAGATGATGATTACATAGTTGTATCATTTACCTGAATATTATCTGCTCTATGAACAGACTACATCTGTTATATTTTAACTTACAAATCATTGAGTATCCCGTGTTCGATTTTCATAATTAGCAACTATTGGTACTCTGTAGATATGCTATAATTATCATATGTGAATATACAATATTTGTAATTATTTGTTATTACACTCTTATTAATGGCATTCCGGACTGAATGAATTAGGGGTTATTATGCCGTATTGTGATCGGAACACACCCCGCGGTCTGTTTATTGAGGACAAGGAACTGGTAAATCCTACATTAAATAGTACAGTAAACTCCTGTTATATCCAAGCTCAAGGGACCGCGATAAATAAATCGATATAATCAAAGAAATATGTTACTTTGACGGTTTGGGATCATATTTGTACCATTTCATATGGTCTATATCCGTGTTAGATATAATGGGAGTTGACTATACATTGCTTTCATATTCTAATTCTGTATTAGAATGTCAGATACTATCGACAACTATCTGTATAACCTACATACAGCATGGGGACAGAGCGATGGGACCAGATGTCGTGCTCTCCTATCTCTAGAAGATCCCCATTGTCATTCACATACTATAGTAAGTGATAACTACAGAACTAGATGTACACAACGTCTCCCTTCTCCACTCAGTAACTTAACTGTATCCCATCTAGACTGTCTATACTCGTTATACTCTAAGCAATACATAGAAGCGTTTGAATCTCAGCTACAACTCTTACAGCTGTTCATTAAACTCAATGAGGAAGCTTCTGAAAGTTGGGCTCTTCCATTAATGCATGGTATTGTATTGAATCTTAGGATAATAGCTTACAAAGCTGATAAGATCCTGTCTTACGAGAAGAAGACTAAATCTGGTCTCCTCCTTGAGAAGGTTATCGAACAGCTGAGAGAGTTGTTCAGGTCCTGTGTGCAAGATAGTAGACAGGAGGGTGATACAAGCAGGAAGAGTAGTATACTATTTCTGGTTAATCAGCTGTTCAAAATATACTTCAAAATAAATCAGTTACATCTGTGTGTGCCTTTGATTAGAACAGTAGAAAAGTTTAATATTGAGGAGAATGTTACAAAAGCTGATCACGTCACCTATTTATACTTCTTGGGGCGTAAGAAGATACTGGATGGAGAGTTCAAGGGGGCTGTTGGTTGCATGGCTAAAGCTTTTGTGGAATGTGATAAATCGCAGTTCAAAAACAAACAGCTGATACTGATCTATCTTATTCCATTAAGGATATTGAATGGAGTTATGCCTTCACCTGTGTTGCTTGAGAAATATAAACTTACTCAATTCAGTAGTTTAGTAGAAGCTGTCTGTACAGGGAATATTAAGCTGTTCACACAGACTACAAATTCTCAGCAAATATTCTTTATTCGCTCTGGCATATTCTTATTAGTAGAGAAATTGCGTATGATCGCTTACCGTAATCTTTTCAAGAGAGTTTGGTTATTACTTGGCACTTCAATGCTGCCTATTGACGCGTTTGTAGCTGCACTGAAGTTAGGAGATAGCGAGGGAGAGGGAGCAGACAGTGATCAGGCACATTGTATTATTGCTAACTTGATACATAGTGATATGGTACGAGGATATATCTCACAACAACATCAGAAGGTTGTCGTTAGTAAACAAAATCCATTTCCTAGTATTGTTTGATTATATTTGTTAAGTATTTGTACAAATACAGTCAACTCCTGCTATATCGAACACGGATATATGGAAATACCCGCTTATATGAAGTCTTAAATTGTACAAATATGATCCTAAACCGTCAAAGTGACATATATTTCGTCGGCTATATCGAAGTAATTATCGCGGTCCCTTGAGCTTCGGGAGTTAACTGTATACCAAACTATCTCTAATGAGATTCTATGCGATTACAGCTAAGTTAATGGAAAAAATTTTATGCACGAATTTTTTCTAATGCAGTAATTAGAATTAAATGAGCAATCAACCTACAGCAAGTGGGAGTCAGGCTAAAGCAACAGCAGGTGTGAGTCAGGCTAAAGCAACAGCAAGTGTGAGTCAGGCTAAACCTACGCTAGCAGGGCCTAAGATAAAGACACGTAAACGTACTGAAGTAGTAAAATACGACCGTAGCGGATTCAAAGACTCAATTCTACAGGGATTGAGTCAGGCAGGAGACAATGCTGGATTAGCTCAGTACCTTATTGATGCAGGAGGTAAACTAAACTTTAGGACGTACTATGACGTGCTACTGGATATTCTTATTGTGGGTGGGGTCCTGGGTCAGGGAGGGACTGTACAGGCTGGAGTAACGGAGAGATGTGTGTTCGGACAGTATGATGATCTGGAAACTATAAAAGACTTCAATAACGTGTTTATACAGATTTTACGAAGATACAAATATTTGGAGAGACTTTGGGAAGAAGAAATGAAGAAAATTCTGAAATTTATTAATCGATTTGATGAAAATCACAGATCCAAACTCGCGAAAATAACTGCACTTTTCCTCTCTAATCAGCTGTTAAGTGCTAGTATTCTTAACAACTTACACACTACGGATATTCTGGTTAAAGAAGGACATTCATTGACTTTCATAACACAAGTATTTCAGTAAGTTTTCATTAATCTTATAAAGTTATCCATGGTAATATTTGTATAATATCCAGGAGCTGGTTACGAGAGAAAGATATTTCACATGTAAGTATGGTACTTAGAAGGGCACAGCTGGACGATAAGTTGGACAGATTCTTCCCAGCTTCTAAATCCTCTCCTGATGAATTCCAGAAACATTTCCTTGACAACAGTCTCCAGCCGCTAGCTGATTTCCAGAGAATACAAGTCACTAATATTCACAAAAAAGATCTCAAGGCTAAATTCGACGACATTTTGACTCAAGACACTCCGAGCATTGACGAACTGGAGGAGGTAGCGAAAGACGCGCAGAATAATCTGATTGATTCAGATATCTGTTGGACACTCTGGCGCTCGATCCTCCCTGCTAGCGAGTGGAACTGGAAAGAAGAACAGGTAGCAGAATATGTACTCACACAACTAGAAACATACTCCTGTATTCTACAGAAGTTCGCACAAACTGGTAAATCACAACTTATCTTCCTAATAAAGCTACAAGACTTCTGTTATGACAATATAGAATTCATGCAGCTATTCCATAAAATAATTTTATTGCTATACATGCATGACGTCATAGTAGAGGATGCAGTACTAAAATGGTTCTATGAAGTACATATAGATAAAGGCAAGAACATGTTCCTGGAGAATATGAAGAGAATGGTAGACTGGTTGGACACAGCTCTTGAGGAGAGTGCTTCTGATACTGAGATTGTAGATTAAAGCATTTGTATTAGTTATTATTAGAGAATAATTTGTTAATAGAGATCTTGCTTGTTGCATGTTATTTCTCTTATAAGTTATAAGAAAACAAATTTAACAAATCATTTTTGGCTTTTCTAATCGAATTAGCGACTGCTAAAACAACATATTTTGTACTATATTTAGCTCAGAACTTCCAAGAGGGATCTCATAAGTTGTCTACAGATGTCCAATTTATGAGATTACCATACTACTATATAATTTCTGTTTGTGTTATATCATCTATCAGCTATAAGTGCTATTACAGAATGAGCGAGGATAATATTAGTACTGAAGAGCCCACATCGAAGCCCATAGCTCCGCCCTCCTCCCCTAGACTGTATCTAGATATTAAACCTACACAATTACCTATCATATATTGCTCTGATTACGATATATCATTCTTTGGGCTAGAAAAGCTCCATCCATTCGATACACAGAAATGGGGGAATATTTACAAGTTTTTGATTGAGGCAGGTATCTTAGTAACTAAAGGACAGAGTGTACAGCCTCTACAGATTAATGATGTTGAACTATTAACTCATCACACGAGGAGATATATTGACTCACTTACTACTAGTCTTAATGTAGCAATGATAGCAGAAATACCTCCTCTTTCTGCCTTACCCAACTTCTTAGTACAAAAAGTATTGCTCACGCCAATCAGATATCAAGTGAGTATTCTGTAGCAATGTTCATTTAACGATCTCCTTCACATGTAGGTATGTATTTTTACTGTGCTTCAGCAATAAAATGGGTGACTTGCTATATACACTCACCTCCCGTTAAATCGAAGCTCAAGGGACCGCGACAATATATCCCGTTATGTTATTTCGTTTTTAGACAGGAGGTACTATTCTAGGCGGGAAATTAGCGATGGAGAGAGGCTGGTCTATCAACCTAGGAGGAGGATTCCATCACTGCTCCAATGACAGAGGTGGTGGATTCTGTTTTTACGCAGACATTAGCATTTGTATTCATTATCTATTCAATTACATGACAGAGCTTGTTAAGAAGGTTATGATAATAGACCTAGACGCTCATCAGGGTAACGGACACGAAACAGATTTCATTTCGGATAAGAGAGTCTTTATACTTGATGTGTATAACAGGTAAAAATAGCTAGTCTACTTATCTTCCATGTTTAGAAATATATAGCTCTCAGGTGAAGAAATTATCCACACATGAATACTACTGTAATTCAGAGTTGGATTTCGTATTGTTCATCATAGAGCGATTATAACTGGCAATAATGTATTGTATGTCTTGTGTGTTTAATATGGCCTTGTGGTAGCTTATTAAGATTATGATTTGGTATTGAAATTTAAGAGGCAAATTCAAAGTGGATTAGGGGCTTAGACGGCCCTGCCATCCGCCCAATAGGCAAATTATTAGTTGTAAAAAATTGGCTTTTGTTTGTTATATGAGATATGCAGCTCAAGGTTGGAATATTTCTGTATTCATCTACATCAATCTTAGGGGAATCTATCCAGCAGACAGAGAAGCAAAGGCTGGAATAGATTTGAAAGTAGAAATAGCTCCTAAAACAGATGACGATACATATCTACCTCTCTTACGTGAGCATATCCCCAATGCTCTGGATACATTCAGACCTGACATGGTTATATATAATGCAGGTACTGATATTCTCATTAATGATAGATTAGGTGCCCTAGACATTACGAGAGAGGGAGTTATAGCTAGAGATGAGATTACTTGGAGAGAATGTAGAAGTAGAAATATACCCATATTAATGGTTACTTCTGGTGGTTATCAAGCTGTAACAGGACGAATTGTAGCTGATAGTATTATTAATCTGCAAAATCAAGGGTTTTTGAAGTGAATTATATCCAGCAGATAAACTCTAAAATGCATTTCTATGAACTTTAAGAACCTCCATTCATGTTTAGTATGTTTATTCAGCTTTTGGTGCTTCGGTGAATTCAATGTTTGGATATATTGTTCTGTGTATTGGAGATGGCAAGGGCCAGAAAGGTGAAATTTGGGTTTTACCATGTTACACTTTGTAGCCAAATCTTCACACCTTGTAGAATTCAGGTTATTACTAGTTATGTATTCTCTCAGCCGTGTAGAACTATTTTTGCAAATTTATTTGAACATCCTTTCTCTAATTGGAGAAAATATTAACAAACATATTTGTTGTGTTGCAATCTACATTCAAAACGTTTTAAAGGTAGAAATCAATTGTACAATATTCTCATGCTGCCATTGGCTTCACGTCATGCAGCTAACACATAGATAATTCTTATTTTAAAGAATCCATGTGTGTTCATATCGGTATACAAAACTTTATTCGAAAGAATTTATTATCTCCGAAAGATTTAATGTCTTCCAAGCCCAATAATATATAATACATGTGATAATCACGTATAATGTAGACAATATAGTTATTATTGAGAGTTATTTGACAGAATAAAAGGTTTCAAGGCATGCACAGATTCCAGCTAATTATGTTAAATGAGTATATTCAGATTGGGGAGAATAATTGTAGCCTAGCTTAAATATCGTCTAAGGTACTTATGTCTTGCTATCTTAATCCGTCTGTTCGGGTGTTTCCTGACTCCTTGCATATATTTCTTTCGCTTCAATTGCGTTTACTTTCAAAGGAGCAATGTCACCGAGGAACTCATACACTTCGTTTTCGTTTATTGAGCGGGCTAAGTCTTGATAAGTAATCTTTTTGCTCTTTGACTTGTCACTTTTCTCATAAACCTCTGTTATTATTTTTTCCAAGAACATTTCTGCTGAATGTGTTGCTATTAAGAGCGCTTCATTAGAAATGGCGCCAGGATTTGGCGCCGATTTCATCAAAAACTTAACCTTGCTAATTGGTAAATTTGTATTTTTATCCGTCGTTCCTTGATTGCTGCTCGCCATTTGTCTCTTTAACTTTTAAGACTCGATTAATTATTTACTCTAACTCAGTTTGTATCTGATGTAATAGATGCTCCTAGTTTGATTTGGGCCTCTAATAATTATTGCCATGCTAGCGATCTATTGCTTTCCATTGTCCATGCAACTTACATTAAACCCAAGCATTATTGAGCTTCTATTACCCCACACAATTCACTAGAATATATACTAATCGTATTAGCTATACAAATATTTTATAATTCAATTAGTTAAACGGAATTTATTCTAACAGTAATTTTATTATTTTTGTGATGAAATTTCATTGAAATGTTTATTTGTATTACTTTTTTTTCAAAGGCGAATTGTCTTATAAATTGCAGAAAGAGAATTGTATTAATTTAATGGCAGAACAAACAGCAGATGAAGCTACAAATCTCCCTCGTGTTAATTCTCAAACGAACCTACAATCAAGCTTAATCCCTGGATACACCCCCCCCACTATGATATTCGAGGGTATCTTAACACTCCCTAGAACACCTATAGAAGCCTATAAGCTGTCACGTGAAGTTGTTCATAAGTCACTTGAAATGGTTGGTAAAAGTTTGTGTGCACAAAGACCTGCAAACCGAGCAGTTTTCTTTCTATACGGTTTATCTGGTGCTGGAAAAACCTCCACACTTAACCATCTATTCAACGGTACTGAGTCTCTACAGGTCTCCCATAATAAATCCGGTATACGTGACGTCATAGAGTACACAGCTACTATGCAAAGTGAGCATTGGTCTGCTGATGGATTGGAAATTAGCTTCATAGACGCTCCGGGATTTAATGACACACTGGGTAGACATCAGGATGCTATTAATCTAGCTAATATTGAACTGTTTATTAACCAACATTCACAATTAGGACTGCAGAACTTCGCTAAGTTTGCAGGGCTACTCTACACATACGCTATATTCTATCCAAATATTGTTTTAATTACAGTAGATGCAAATGATGAACGGTTATTTGGGTATGATACAGATGTAGGGAGAATGCTGAGAGCTCTCGGTAAAAAGAGAATGCGAATAGTAGACTCAAAGCGTCCTAATGTTGTATTTATAATGACTCATGTATGTGGAATTGCCAAGGGCTACTGGGAAAATAAACTACAATCTAAAGCGTACTGTCTACAGCTGTTGGGAAGACGATATCTCAAAATAAATGCACCTGTTGTGTATATTGAGAACGACTTTAAAGTTTGGGATCTCCCAGAAGCTGGAGAATGGACAGTTCTACATAATGGAGAGAGACAGCCATTAAATCTATTCAAAAAGTGCATTGAAGTTCTGCAAAGGAATCAGGACGAAGTTGGAATTGAAGCTACCCGATTATATTATGAGAATTCTAAGAATGTACCCTTGAAAATGACGTCACGTATACAGGGGTCATTGTACACAGAATTAAGTGATAATAAATTATCTGAAAATTCTAGTTATTGGCTAGAGAAAGTTAATACTCCATTCAAATGCTTAGAAACTACAAATGTTGATTTGAAAATTACAGAATTTATTAAAGAAAACAAAACGAAAGATAATAATATGGATTTAGCATTGTATCCACTCAAATTTATTCTACAAAAGAACAATTTGAAAGAGGTTAAGGACATCAGTGTCTTGACCTTACCTGAGATAGAGAGCATGTTGATACCATACAGATTATCAAACCTAGAGAAACATGTTATCTGTCAGTTGTTCAAGCCGATACCTCCTAAACCTGAATATATAACCCCTGCTTTAGGTTGTGGATTGAATATATTTGAAGATAAAATCCTGAAACCAGTTTTTGACACCTCTCAGGTCCACCAACAGGCAGATTACAATTTCTTATTACCTACTGGTACATTAATATTTGAATATTTTAACACAGAAGCTACTTGTCGTGGAGTTAAGCGATTCTCAGAATTTGCAAAAGAAAAACTAACGTATGTAGGATTTAGGAAATATTCTAATTTTGCTAAGTTCCCACTAGCCTGTGGCTATAACATTATCGATCCTAGTTATTTACCAAAGAAGGATTGTAAAATCTCGTTTCGCATTGAACAGACCGTTTATAGAGTTCAGCTATCTCCCAGTTCTGACTATACTCTCTGTAAAAACTTTGTTAAAGACGTGAATCTTCTTCCTCCACGTTTTGATGAATTAGATGACGATATAGTCAGAGCATTTTCCGAGTTTTTTATGAAATATGGGAATTGGGCGATCGTCCAATCTACCTTAGGCGGGTATATTGAAGGAGTCATGTCGGTTAATAGGGATAAAGCATTGAGAGAAGATTACTACACTACAATACGTAAACTGGTTATTACACATATTGGTAATACTATAAATGGAGCTAAATTCATTGAAACTTTACAGAAAAGTGAGACATTAGTTGAAGAAATGCAAATCTATGAGAACATTATCCAGTCCAAGTTAACATGGTTTGGAGGAGACCCACGGTACCATGTAACCTCTCTTGATCAGCTGTCTAGAAAAAGCTGGAATGCTTGGACTGAGTCACTCAAAATAAATCCCATTATAATTCCAAACAGTTTTCTTCCACTTCCTCTCCACTCTATATTACATTCACATGAAAATATTAATGCTATGTCAGTACAGAGAGCTTATGAATTCCTTACAGACAGAATTACAGCACCTAAATCCTTTAATATAAAGAGATTGTTAGGTATGTCTACTATTCCTAGAACGAGAGAGGAAGCTTCTCAAGATGTTAAGAGTGATATTAAGAATGATTCCTGTTTCCCAGCAAGCTCTAAAGTACTATTGAGTACAGGTAGAATAGTGTGTATGAGAGATCTGCAGATAGGGGATAAGATGTTGTCTGTTGATTCACAAGGTAGATCTTGTTTCTCCTCCCTCTATCTGTGGGGACATCTAGATCCAGCTAGAAAGACAGAATATCTGTGTATCAGGTATAAAGAGGGAGAATTGAAAGTGAGTGAGAATCATTTGGTATTCGTGGAGAAGGAAGGAATAGGAGAACCTATTCCAGCTGGTAGAGTGTGTCCAGGAGATATGTTACAGTTTGTGTGTGTCGCAGCTACAGATGTAGTGAGTAGTGTAGAAGTATTGAGTGTGAGTTATGTCAGAGATGAAGGTGTATATTCTCCTTTCACACTGAACAGCTGTATTGTAGTAGATGGAATTCTTTGTAGTGTGTTTGCTGTACCTCCTGGAGTAGTCAGGGACATTACTCAGGTTCACAGAATCGGACATATCCTATTTGCACCTCTTAGACTCACATACAAATCTAACCTCTGTAGATCTATCAGCTATCCAATGAATACTGTAGAGAATACACACGTGTACTGCTCAGCTCTCAAGATTGGATATCTAGCAATGAAACCTATTGAAATGTTAATATTTGGTAAAACGTTAACTGAGAAATTATGAAGTTTTACTTTACTGTTTTTAATGGCTTTATTTTGTGTAAATTTGAACTAGATTTTTGTATATACTATTTAGGAATTTGTTTTCTTATCTTTTCTTTCGTGTAAATATTATTAGTATTGTTTCCGACGAGAAGCATTAATTTGTATAATTTCTATTGATTCAAATTAATATTTCTAGAAAATATTTTCTGTGAAGACATTACTCTTAAAATATTGTTTAGATGAATTTATTTGGCATATTTTATTAATTTAGTAGTAATTTTTATAGAATGGCAGAGCGTGGCCAATTGCCGCGTCAAGGTGAATCAGAAATTCCGCAAAAGCCAGAACGACCCGGTTTCAAACATCGCTATTTGTCCTTACCTCATAACCCTGCAGAATCTTTTCGAATCTCCCAACGCGGACGTCACAGGGCAATGGGAATGGTTGAGAAGAGTTTATTAGCTCAGAGGCCGGCGAATCGTGCTGTTATATTTCTATATGGGTTGTCTGGTTCAGGTAAAACTTCTACTTTAAAGCATTTATTCCGTGGAGCTGAAGAACTAATGGCTACATCTTATAGGGAATCAACTACTGATAACGTTATTGAATACATAACTAGTTTGAAAAGCGATCATTGGGGAGCTCAAAATTTGGAAATTAGTTGGGTGGACTCTCCTGGATTCGCAGACACCCAGGGCAAGCATAAAGACGCAGAAAATCTATCTTTGATTGAAGAATTTATCTCACAACATCCGCAGTTAGGAATGCGTCATTTGAAATGGTTTGGAATGAATTACAATTACATTGTATTTCCTAATATTTTCCTGATTGTAGTTGATGTGAATGATGAGAGGATGTTAGGCAGTATTTCTAGAATTGCTAGCATGTTTAGTGTTGTTAAGAGGAAGAGATTACATCTTGTTGATCGTAAACATCCAAACGTTGTTATAGTACTAACACACGTGTGTAGTCTACCTCCTAAAGTATGGAAGACAAAGCTTGATTCTAAGGCCTGTTATATCAAACTGCTCGCTAGGAGATTCTTCAAAATTGAGGTCCCTGTCATTTATATTGAAAATGATTATGTTGATTATGATTTAGAGAAGGTCGGAGATTTTAGTATACTTTATAATGGGGAAGAGCAACCGAATAATTTATTCAAAGCTTGTATAGATTTGATGAGGGGAAGTCAGGATGAAATCGGGATTGAAGCTATCAGGCTATTCTTTAGCACAACTAGTGATAAGTCATTAGATATAATTCGGCCTAATATTGTATCATGTAGCTCTATTACCGATCAAGCTGCATTTGATGAACGCAAAAAATATTTCTATGAAAAAATTACTATTTTGAAAGGACCATTCAAACCTACAATAGTATCTTCCAAAATCGATGAATACATTAAGATTAGTAGTAAATATCCAGAGAATATAGGTTTGAAACTAGAGGATGAGTTGTACCCGCTAAAATTCCTCCTCGATAAACGTGGGATAAAGAAAGTTGAGGATTTAGAATCGCGGTCTCTTGATGATATTGAGATCTTGCTAATCCCATACAAACTGAATCAAATTGAAATACGCACATTATCATCCTTGTTTAATATTAAGCCGCCTGTCATTCATAACATATCAACGAAATTAGGTCATGGATATGACTTGATGAAACAGACTGTTAGTGATAAGGCAGTGATATCTTTTCCACCAGATATTTCCCTTCACCCTTATGGATTCTTAATTCCAGGAAATTGTCAATGTGAATATATTAATGACATAAATTTTATCTGTAACCACTACTCAGACCTTGCCGAATATACTAAAGATTTTTTGAAAGGTTGCGACTTAGAGAATTACGAAAAAATATTTCAATTAACTCCAACTCCTGGTTATAACATTATCGAGCAAGGTAGTAAGAAAAAAACCGTACAAGTATCTTTTGTTTTTGAAAAAATTAATCTTTCCATAAAAAGTAATAATCTTGCGTATAACTTTACTCAGGGATTTCAGGATGCCTTGGAAGATATCCCTGAAAGTTATGACGAATCAAATACTACTCATGTTCAATATTTTACAAAACTTTTCGCCAAATATGGTGGGTGTGTTGTGACAAAAGTTAGCGTAGGAGGTTATATACAAGGAAAATTCGAAGTTTCTATCGATAAACTGCGAGATTCAGGTTATTTCCAATATCTAAGACAATGGTTTCTCACATTGGTGATGGATATCAAATCAGGACTTTCTATTGCAGATAAGTTGGCACGCACTGTAGACGTCGAAAAAGAATTTAAGTCTCCACTTATGGATCTCCTCCATGCAGAATTAGAATGGTTCGGGGGTGATCCTAGACATTATCAACCAACTCTAATTGATATATCTACCGGACAATGGCTAGCATGGGAAAAATCCACAAATTATTATCCTTCTATTTTACCTTTACAGATAATATATAAGCCCATATTTCATATAGTACAGGAAGGGAAGAATGTTGCTCTGCAAGAGGCTTTCGAAAAGATCTGTCTTAAAGTACCTCCAGTTAGGAAACAGTCTAGAATTTTAAGATTATTCTCAGGGAAAATGTCATATACTCGGGCCGAAGCTTCTGAAAAGGCTAAATCTGAAATACCAGACGGTAAAACTATTTGTTTCCCAGCAAGCTCTAAAGTACTATTGAGTACAGGTAGAATAGTGTGTATGAGAGATCTGCAGATAGGGGATAAGATATTGTCTGTTGATTCACAAGGTAGATCTTGTTTCTCCTCCCTCTATCTGTGGGGACATCTAGATCCAGCTAGAAAGACAGAATATCTGTGTATCAGGTATAAAGAGGGAGAATTGAAAGTGAGTGAGAATCATTTGGTATTCGTGGAGAAGGAAGGGATAGGAGAACCTATTCCAGCTGGTAGAGTGTGTCCAGGAGATATGTTACAGTTTGTGTGTGTCGCAGCTACAGATGTAGTGAGTAGTGTAGAAGTATTGAGTGTGAGTTATGTCAGAGATGAAGGTGTATATTCTCCTTTCACACTGAACAGCTGTATTGTAGTAGATGGAATTCTTTGTAGTGTGTTTGCTGTACCTGAAACAACTGTAGGGGACACTCGCAAAGCTCACGAGAGAGGACACCGAATTATGTTCCCTATGAGAAACGCTTACAAATCAGGTATGTGCAGTTGGTTAGTTTATCAGATGGACGCTAAGAAAAAGATGCATTTTTATTGTTCAGCATTGGAGAAGATGTATTATGCTTTCCGTCCAGTAGAGAAACTTTATCAAAAGTAATTTGTATTATTGTATGTATATACTCTGCTCTGTCTTACATTTTTGAATTTTTCTAATGTAAATATGAATTTTATTATGTCAATTATTGTATTAGTGTATTTACAATCAAATATAGGGAGAAATATTTTAATAGTATACAATATACAGAGCACTTATCGTGGCTAATAAAGAACACATGTAATGGGTATATAATGCTACAATTCAAAAACTACAAAAACCGTATAGGGTTAGAAGAATTGATCAGTTTGTGTATATTATAAAATGCTCCAGAGGATGAGTATGAAGCTGACTATCAGTAAGAGGTTGCTTGTCAGCATGCTTGATGCTCCGAACACATCAGTCCAGGTAGCTAACATAGAGAGAAAGCTTGTGTTAAATAATTACATATTGCGTAGAATAAATATTTAAGCGAAACCTGATTCAATTTAATATATACAACCAAGTAGAGTAGACTCGCGTACTCGGCGTAATGGTGTCGCTTCGGGACCAGGCCATTTAGACCCGATTAATTGGAGCTAATTAACACTATTTGCATTATTTCGTTACATAACAGCCTCTAAAACTCACCACATAATCCACTCATACAGAAAGGGGATTCTTCTGAACACTTAGAACAACTATCTCCTTGAAGATAAGGATAGGGAATTACAACATTTTGGTTATTATCGTTATTATTATTATTATTGTTGTTGTTGTTGTTGTTATTGTTGTCGTTTTTGTTGTCACCTTCACCTTCGAATCTGTAAACAAACATTCAACTAAATACACATCAAAATATTCTACATATAGACACACAAACTTACGAATAACCAGGTGTCATGTAGCAAACTAGAGTTGTACCAATCTGCGCATTATTGTTATTGTTATTATTATTATTATTGTTGTTGTTATTATTGTTATTGTTGTTGTCCTCCATGTAACACAGACTGCTGGCACATCCCACTGCACTAACATTTGAATGAGATACCTAGAAGCAATGAAATAGCGTTCAATAACTGTTACACTATTATATGTACTCTCTATCAATTGAGGTTCTAAGAGAATCGCGGCATTTCCTAATTCCAAAAGGAAATCTAATTACATTTGACAAACTCAGTTTTCTTAGAATTTATCTATAATTAATAATGGGTTAATTAACTGGAGCTAACTGGATACCTTCTATGTGTTAAACACGTCCAATGTATTCCTTCCAACTAATTATCAGACGTAGCATAATTCTAACTATATTCAGGTGTTAATATTATTATTGATATTATGTAGCTGTTAATTACATGAGTTATAATCTGAATGGACAGCTTGTTCATTTCCTAACATGTATATAGCGAGTCTGTTTCCAAGATTATTCAAACACTCAATATGTAATGTTATATTTATAACTAATCCTCACCTGTGTGTATTTCTCACACATCTGTGGCTCATCTGCATAACACTGATTACACTCGTACATGTAATAAGTAGAATCGAACCATCCCTCTATTATCTGTTCATATGTAGAATCATCTGGTGAGGTCACGTATGGGGCAAATCCCAGCACAGCTCCATAAGCTCTTGAGCATTCTCTCCCTCCGCCTACTCTCTGTTCACACTGTGCAGCTCCATACATCGCCATTGTCTCTAGTACAGTACTCCATCTCTGTTAAAATTACAAAACAATAGTGATTGAATAATTGCATACTCATAAGCCCGCTTATCCAATACATGCAAATTTCTGATTATGTATTTTATCAACCTGGTAACATTACTTAACAAATGATATGTACATTATTTTTGAGAAACCTATAAAATATATATCTAAAAATAATTAATTCAATCATCGTTAGTATCATATTTAATCTCAAACAGCTGTAAAATTGTAGAATTTCTAAAATCACTCACCACATAACGCATGTCGCTTGCAGTTGGCTGTACATTTGATCTTTGATGATTGAATGAACTGATGATTTTAGATTTCAAGTGTGTGTCTAGTTGAGTTCCTGACACGGGGTAAAAGTTGTTTTTATTGTCATTGTCTTTAGCGCTTACCAAACACATAAACAAGATTAAGGTAGCAGTCACTGTCAGCATCTCACTTTTATTTGTTGTAATTCACCCTTCAGATTTCTATTCTGCTACTTTTAGTCGCTTTTAATGTAGCTGTACAGATATACGCATATAGGAAGTCTTGTAATCCCTCTATACTATATCCTACCTTGACTTGTTACTGTTTCCAACAATATTCATCTAAGTATTCAAGTTTGCTATATTTCAGTTGCTCTAGCGGGATTAATTGCTTCTCCATGCAAACAGGAATTGAGTGTTTTCCCCTTTTGATTATGTGCCTTGAGAAGGTATTTGTGAGGAATGTGAATATCAAGACAGATATTTATTAAAGGATTCTATAGAAGAGCTCTAAAGTTATCAGGTTGTTTCCTTATCAATTCGTCAGACAACATCTGGCGATACATACCGTTACAGTCAATAAATTACGTACAAAGTTATTTATTCAGAGGAATGTAGTCAATGGTTTCTTGGAGTTTTAATTGAACTTTTGCAAATTAAATTTAACGAATACACACAAAGGTTTACCTCGTGTATTTACTTTGTAATTCCTTATTTACTTGTGTTATAGATATGTTTTCTAAGAGCAAATTCTAATAATTAGTTTACAAATTTTGTTGCAAAGATTCCTTTTAGGTTAAAGTAGCTATCTTTTCTTCTTCAATCTCGATTAACTCCTCTAAGAATCTCCCGTTTGGAATGATATTTCTTTTTTCCCTCACAGCTTTCAATGCTTCTACTAACGTCATATTACGACATAGAATTAAGAAAGCTAGCACAGAGGTAGAAGATCTGCTTACTCCCTCTCTACAATTAACGACTACTGTTCCTCCCTGTCCGATAGCCCCGTCTATATAATCACAGATCTCTTTTAAGTGCGGCTTGAAACTGAATTTGGGACTGTCGTCCGCTTTTATACCCTTGTAGGTTATTCCCGAGTTTTCATAGAACTCTGCAGTCAGGTTGACATGAAAATGACTTACCCCTTCCGCCACGTTAAGAACATGAGTTATCCCGATGTTCTTAAGTTTATATTTGTTGCGCACCAATGACCTAAAATTGAAATATTAACTATAAGGTCATTTGTATTGATTGTATTACAAACTTACTCTTCACTGATGTAAATATTGGGATAGACGAGGTCATGACTTGTGTCTGGTAGCATAAATAATCCATTTTCATCTGCGATTATATCTAGCAGATCTTTTACAGTCACTTTATCTTTACGTGCTCCTTCTGCCATATCTTATAATTATTTGCATTGTATTCCATATGTAATGGCTAATACTGCCACTATATTCATAATGGTTGGATTATTATCCAGTGAACCATTTATTAGCTATCACATGTAAGGTAATACATTATTGATATTATTGCATCTAAAGATCTTACCTTTGATGATGGGATATTACTACTGTAGAACTCGGATAAGACTTACATTCGGATATTACATACTAACCTTTGTTTCTCGGAGGTATACCTCTTATCCGAGTTCAATTATACTTCATTTCCGGGTAGCCATAAATGTGATACAATATAGAAATAAGGGTTTATTCATT
The DNA here is from genome assembly GCA_024704765.1 of Oopsacas minuta. NCBI lineage: Eukaryota > Metazoa > Porifera > Hexactinellida > Lyssacinosida > Leucopsacidae > Oopsacas > Oopsacas minuta. The sequence continues at coordinate 333,650 of JAKMXF010000133.1, read as the reverse complement.
TAATTTTCCAAGAAGCTTAACATTCATTAGCTCTAATATTTATTAGATTATTATTAGACTCTTCTCATTATCTAAGTTGTTTACATTTGTTTAAAGCTCATGGCTTTCCCTCAGCCATTGTGATAATGTCACACAAGTTTAAGAGATTATTGACTTGTAAAATGTTAAGATAATTAACAAAGCCTTCTATTTGGTTATGGAGATCTGGTTTCCATCTATACTCTTATTAGGACTCTATTATTTAATTTGATATCGCATTCTAAAATTGTGATTCAGCTAGTCAGGAGGAAATAATGAATCTATTGAATACTCTATTTACAAGATTCTTATTTAGAGTTAATGATACTTTGAATCACTTCAACATGAGATTTCTATAAGCGCACAAGAGAAGCTTATGTATATCGCTCTTATGATATATCAGTAGCGAAGCTGCTAAAATGTGTAGTTACTTGATTACGTACTCTATCTATCCGCGCTATATAACAGAGCTATTCGACTCAAATTCATTCATTCAACCTCCAAGCAGGCCGCAATACAAACACGCCAATTCAAATTATCATCAAAATTCACAAATACTCCCATAAACGTGATACATAATGAAATTCTTTGCTGCACTTATTGTATCCATCTTCGCTCTCGTAACAGCTGAACAGTTTACTGATTCGATTCGACAGACAATCCTAGACTCACATAACTATAATCGAGCTTCTGTCGTCCCTACATCTAGTGATATGAAAAAATTGGTGAGTTTACTAACAACTTAAAAATTAAATCATTATTAGCCTTACAGATTAGTTGAAAATTATTTAATTAAGAATCATTAGAAATACTGAGGGGGTGATTTCCCGCTTTAGTGTTTTAACGAATCCTTATATTTTTTAAGGACAAAAATTTTTATGTAAATCCTAAAATACTGATTATTAGATCATCTTTACGGTTAATCTAAGTATATAAATCCCACCAAATTCAATAAAATAAAATATTATTTTTTCGTGAATTAATCATTTACTGCCGATAAAACATTTGAGAATAACTATCCATGTGGTTAGGAATGGAGCTTAGTATTAGAGACAATGGCTAGCTACACTGCTGCTCAATGTGCAGAGCAAGAGAGAGAAGGTCAGCAACGGCAGGAATGTGGTGGCTTCGGAGCTGTAGGGTACAACCAAGGATTTGCTAAATACGTTTCAAGACCCGACCTATCCACGTATGAGGAGCTGGTGAGGGAATGGTATGAGCTGGGGGGATTGTATAATTTTGATTACAATATGTGCTACGGAGATGAGGAATTCGTTTGCACTGCTTACCTTCAGGTTAGTAATACCGTAAACTCTTTGATTATTGAGAATTCTAAGATCATAATCATAAGCGTTAACTATTATTGATATGTTACTGATAGTAATTTATTCATAGCCCTCATTATCTACATATGTTCTACTAAATGTGTCTGTTATAATATAATGTATTATCATAGCTTGTTACTGCTATCTTTTTTAGCAGCCGTTGTCAGAAGCCTGTTTATAATATACGCAATTTGTCTTCAATTCAAATACAGGGTGTCCCATAACTATTCCCCTACCAGAGTTTAGTTTCATTTCATCAATACTTCTAAAATATCGTACAATTGTGTCTAGTTTTCTTTCATAAATTTATTGACCAACCTTATTTAGTTTGTTAACTTGATACGACTTCGCTTACGCACTAGCCAAAGTAGCATATTTATTAATGATATTTGTATGTTATAGTCAGTTACACAATAGGGCAATAATTATGGGACACTCTGTATCTCCTATTATGTACGCATATTGTATTTAGGTTGTCTTCAGCAATGTGACAGCAGTAGGATGTGCTTCTAGCATGTGTTATATGGATATTAAGGATGATGGGCAGTATATTGGCACTGTATTAGTGTGCTATTATACACCAGGATGGATGTGAGTTGTTTGTTTGTTATTCTTATGTTCACATTTAGCTGCTAGTACACCAAATTAATTTACTACCGTCGCTCGACAAGGGACTAACTGTCTTTAAGGATTAACCAATGCATACCTAAGTTCCTCTAGTGTTGCTACATAGCTACACCAATTGCACCTTACAGTAGTTTACAGATTAATGTTTGCCCAGAAATATTGATTTGTAATGTCACTAGTTCATTCCAAGTAATCCAGTAGAAATATGATTATATTACATAATTCTGTCTTTTGAAGGTCCCAAATAGTTCTTGTACCTGTCGTATCCCTTGTTGCTAATTATACGCCATCCACCAGCTGGAGGAGTTACTTATAAGATTTCTATGGAATTTAGCGCTAGGAAAGGGAAGCCGAAGGGATTTTTAACTCATCACCATTCGAGTAGAAATATTCAAGGTTATAACAAGACTGATACAGCTTAATTATTAGAAATTGTTATTATCAGTCAAATGCCATAAAAATATCACTTACTACACTTTAGATTTTATTGTCTTCTTTAAAATTGTGTTTTTTCAGCTCTCTAAGTTTTTGTGGATTGCCAAAACTTATATATTTTCTGTTTGTATTTATTTAATTAGTTTTGCATATTTAGAGCTAACCCTGAGAATGAGAACAACAACAACAATAATAATAATAATGACAACAACAACAATAATAATAATAACAATGGAGGACTTAACTCACCTAGACCTTACTCATCAGGGACCAGCTGTAACAAATGCTTAAGCGATTCCCCATACTGCTACAAGGGACTTTGCTGTAAGTATTTTAATCAAAACTAATTTCTAATAATGTAAGTATATTTACTTATTTTTGCCTATAGCTCCTTATCAAGAAAACTTCAGCTCGTCAGCTGGTACCTACCATATCGATATTATCCTGTTTACCCTCGCTACTCTCCTGATTAGCTTGTTCTCTCATCTCTAGACCCTCAGCTTATCTATTTGTTGCTATTTTATTTGTATTTTTATACGTTTCTATTATATATCTTGTTTCTTCTAGTTATACTCCCTATCTTATTAGATCCTGGATTATTCGCTTCCCTTAGATTGTATTGAACTTATCTGTTGAGTATATATGTATGTATATTGTATTGAGCTGAGGTGTATTATTTGATGCGAGATTATTACATTTATATGTTGAATATAGTCTTGGCAATCGTCACTAATTGCCTAATAATTAATATATTAGGCACTGAATTTCTCAAGGGTTATATGAGCGAATATTTCGAATATTCCCTTACTACAGACACCCGATAATATCCTTCCCGTATGAAGTAACTATATCCTAGAATAATACAAGGTTCTGGTAATTTCTGAAATAATTAAGTAATTAAATTCTATTATTTTATTAGCTTCCTTATTATTGTAAACTGTAAACAACTTGAAGTGATACAATTAGTTGCAATGAGCAGCCAGATTTGTTTGTTTGCATTGGTTTCATTCTGATTGCTATAATATCTCTTATGTAATTCTAAATAAGGAATGTTGTCTTTACATTTGTTAAAACAATTAGGTGTGCAATGGCCTCTTCAGGTTCTGGTTCGTCTTCTACGCCTAAAGTTTGGAATCCTGATAATCTTCCTGTCGTGAAGGACAAGTCTCTTGGAATAATTCCTTGTCGTTATAAGGCTGGGTCATGGGAAGTTTTCATTATCCAGCAACGAGCTGGTTACTGGTGCTTCTGTAAAGGTCATCCTAAAGCTACTGATAAGAGCGAATATGAGACTGCTTGTCGGGAGCTGAAGGAGGAGACTAATATGGAAGTGAAGAAATTATTATTCGAGGATAAAGTTCAGGAACAATACGGGTTTAATTACAAGAAGCATGCATGGAAAGACAAAACTGTAGAGTATTGGTTAGCTGAGGTTATTGATGATTCTGTAATTAAGTTGCAAGTTGAAGAGGTACAGGCTTTTAAGTGGATACCTGCAGGAGAAGTACACAAACAGATGACTTATTTTCAAGCTAAGGAGCTCAGCAAATCAGTTGCGGAGAAGTTAGCTAACTACAAACTAGAATAGATACAATTTGTATATGATTTTATTAATACTCGTATCTGCAAAAATAATTGTACTTTCGTTCATACAAATTATTTATTTGTAAATGCACTTGGGTTTTGTATCTTAAACAGCTGCTAATAAACAAATAATACTAATAGGCGGATTCTACTGTATATTAACCTTTTTGTAAGATTAATGGCTAAAGCAGAAATTACTAATCCTCATGGATTATCAGTAAAAACCGTTAAATGCTTCGGGATAATTCCAGTACGCTTTCAGGATGCGAATTGCGAGCTATTTATAGTCCAGCAAAGAGCTGGTCACTGGGGGTTCCCTAAGGGACACCCAGAACCTCAAGACAAGACCGAATTTGAATCTGCTTGTAGAGAACTGAAAGAGGAATGCAATTTAGAAGTAAAGCGTGTTTTATTTGAGGATACAATAACTGATAAGTACATGTATGTGAAGAAGGACGTTATTAAGGATAAAACAGTACAATTCTGGATTGCAGAGATAGCTAATCCTGCAGCGGTTAAGTTACAAGAAGCAGAGATATTGGACGGTAAATGGGTACCAGTTAATGAAGTGTATTTGAAGTTTACAAAAGAACATTCTCAACAAACCTTGAAGAAAATATTAGATATGATTAAAACATTTTAGCTAATATTTTTCAATTACTTTTGCTATTATATTCTAATTTACGGAGCTTGCAATTATCCTTAATATATACATTCCTAGGATTCACAAAAGGTTAACTGTATTCTGTATAGGTTGTATCAATGTCTGACGAATATCGGGACTCAATCAGATCAGCTCCTGACAATTTAACAGAAGATCTCTCACATTTACCCTTTCTTCCTCCCAGAACTTCTCTCAGTGCTATTCACACTGAACAATATATTCACACACCCAAACCATCAGATAACTCAATTGGTGTTATTGTCTTACCAGAGTTAGCTGTTGACGTCACTAGTAATGAATTAATAGCAAGAGAACAGCAACGGTTGAATCAGCTGACTAGATGGTCTGAGAAGTATAGAGACTGGCAAGTAAGGCTTGTACTGGTTGTCATAGCTAAGTACATTCCTATGCGACTAGTACGTCTCTTCAATACAATACTTATTCCATATCTACATCCATACAAATATACAGACTATATACCAACTATTGCAAACACGAGACAGCTAGATATAGCTACTATACCTCTTTCTGTTAAGTCAGCTGATTTTTACTCAGCTGATCAGCTGGGGAAAGTTAGAAAAGTTAAGAAGAAGGTGAAGAGACCAGGGACTATATTTCTGGTTCAGGAGTTTCGTACAGAGTTGCAATGTTTCCAGAAATGGATAACATGTGATTATGCTCCTCTCTTACTAATCAAATTTATTGCAGGACTAGTAAGGATATGCTCTTATTCACAATTACAGTTATTTGCTAGTTATTTACAAGAAAGAATGTGTAAGAAGTTAGAGCTACATTTCCTACCTGATACTATTCTAACGAGAGTATTCTCTTACTTAGATCCATACAGCTTGTATAGTGCATCAGCTGTTTCTAAATGTTGGAGGAAACTAGCACTAGATCCTGAGTTATGGAGGCAACATGTAAGCTAATCATTTATATTGTATAATTATTTATAATAATTCTCTGTTCTAGGTGAAGATATTTGGTGAGAGAGAGGGTATTCAAGATCTTGATTGTTCTATTGAATTAGGGGAAACTATTCCTATAGATTACAGAGATATATACACACAGTTATACAAGATACAGAATAATTTTCAAGAGGGGGTGTCTCAGAGAATAAAAGATTTATTTCACAGAGAAATGAATAAAGGTACGATGGAATTTATTCCAAGTCCTGAATTTCATTCAAACTCTAATTCTCCTCTCCATACTCTTGGTATGAAACCTAAAAATACTGTCAATGACATGGATAAAGTTGTTCGTGAGAAATGCAAGAGACCCAGGAAGAAAACGAACAAGAAGCTGTATAAAGATCGTCAGCTGATCGCTAGTTCTAAGAGCCCTATCCTCCCTGTTATTGAGTGTAAGAAGGGATCAGTTGTGACGTTACGTGCTAGTAACAAATCTCATACAACACCTATGCCCAGTATTAATAGTACAATAGAACATAAGGGGGTTTCAGATTGGAGAGTCTTTGATTTCGTACAATTACAGGTTAAGGTATGTAGTTCTGAGTCTGTCATTATTGATTCTAGGTTGTATACGTGTTTAACACTGGCCGGGTGCATTCCTAGTACGCATAGTAGTAACCAGGATACCAATCTTCCTTCTCCTCTATTCCCCCTCCGATCAGTAAGGTTATTTACACAATCACCACAGCTGTCGTTATTCAGTGTAGCTTGTGATTCCCGTCGTGTATTGGTAGGCAGTACAGACCTAATAGTTAGATTATATGACAGCAGGAGTGGTAGAGAGATTGGATGTCTTGAAGGCCATAAAGGCATAGTTAATTGTATAGCTATGTCACAAGGGGTTGTAGTAACCGGGTCATGGGATTGTACTGTTATCGTGTGGGATGCTGTGAATTTCCAAATACTGTATGTAATACACGCACATTCAGAGAAGGTCACACAAGTTGCGGTTAATAACAAGATTGTAGTTAGTTGTTGTAAGGATGGGGAGGTTTGTATATGGAGGAGAGGATCTTGGGATCTCATAACTCGTCTCATACTCCATAAGAATAGCGTTACAGGACTAGTAATCACTGATAAATACATATACACATCATCACTAGATGGTACTATTGGTATTTGGAGGAATAACAGCTATCAAAGAGAAGCTGTACTTAATATTGGATCTTCTGTTACTTGTCTAGCTATAACGCTAGGTTTGTGTGTAGCAGGTTGTGATACTGGACATATACGTTTATGGAATCTAGTTTCACGACGTGAAGAGATAACTTATTTTAATTCATCTCCAGAGCTATATGAACAAGTCATTAGCTCATTTCTAGGTAAAGAAACACATTCTACACCAGAGGAGACTGTATCTATCAAACGGCTAGATGTATATCTTATGGTTAACTGCACAAAACCAGCTCCTGTACAGTCAGTTGCTATTTTAAATTCGTTTGTATTTGCTTCTAACGGCGCTGCAATATATCAATGGAGTATGACAACTTGCTCACTTGCTAGAGTTATGCTAGCTCATTCAGCGCCAGTCAGCTGTCTTACAGCTGATAGATTTAAGCTTGTTTCTGTTGGGGAAGATGGTCGTGTTGTTCTGTGGCACACGCGGAATAAACCACCCGATGTTTCACACTTTGTGGAGCCACTTATTATATACGGCGATTTAAAACAGATTACTATTTAACATTTTCTTTTTACGTAAATAATTGTATTTTGTATATTTATTGTTGTCCTAGCAACCTGTATACACATTAGATATGTTATAAATGTTTGGAATTGATTGATGCGTTTGTTAGTATTAGTTTTTACAGTTTATGGCTGAGTGTAGTGGAATGGTTACAGATATTACTCCAGCTACCAGACAGATGAAGGATATTATAGACTCTCTAACTGATCTAGGGTTAGCTTCATATCCATGGTTCTTTTATTCCAACAATTATTCTATCGTATAAATCTATCAGTATCAATATCCATGGTTATTCTTGTTATTATAATTATTGCTTGTTATTCAGATATGAGGGTCCATTGTCACAAGAAGTACATCTGCAGGAATGTATTACTCAAGGTCTGGAGAGTGAGGAATTCATTCATTTCGTTACTTGGTTGAGTAATGATATTTCTAGATTACTCAAGTTGGAGGAGTCAGTCAGCACTGGTCTAGGTGAGAAAATGTAATAAATTAGGCTAAATACCTTTGTGTGATAGAAATAGGGCACTAGTTAGAGCACAAATAATGTGTAATCACTGCAGTTCTTGTGAGTTTCCTTGTTACATAAAATATCCCCCGTTATATTATAAATACTTTTCCAGTAATATACAGCACTTTCGTCATGACGATATTGCTAGTTAATTTAGCCATTGAAGGCGTGCTTGTTTTATTGTTTGAATATTGGACAAAAGTTAATTTTTGAGCAAAAATCGACATCGTTTTATGGTTCAATTAATTAGTGTACATTCGTTGATATATAACTTTCAATTCTGGTCTATTCCTTATGGAGTATGTGAACTCTCTTTGTAGTAGTTCAATATCATTAGCCCATTGTGATACGGATAGTTACCTTTCATTCAAATATCTTGAGGCAGCCAACATGTCTTCATATTTATTTGAAGATATATTATATTCTATTTAGTACATGTGTGATAAAATGGAAAACTGTTTTCATGTATACTCTGTATAAAATTATTCCAGTAATAAGAACATGTTTTGCTAGTGAGTTATGACCCAGTGTTTCTTAGTTTGCTCGTTTGTATTTCCTATTTGTCTACGTCCCATAGGTCCATAGGGAGTGTCAATTATTGAAGAGGGTAGTGTTTATCCGAAAGGACCACTATTCTGTAATTGTATGTAAGGATTATATCCAGAATTTTGAAATTGTCATGATTTTATTCGATCATTCACACTGGAAGTAATATATGCTACTGTAAGGAAACTTCTGATAATACTTATACCTTATTTCTGATAAAAGCCTCGTTTTTTCCTGTAAAATAATCATAGTTTCTGTAAAAAAGTTATGTGCAAATTTTTGAGGTAACAACTGTCTGATTTGTATTCTATTAAGTATACAAATACTTCACTAATCATCTAGCTGTAAGTATTCCGTATAACATGCGTAGATTCTTATAATCTTATCGAATTGATAAATACTGATTAATATCATTTGACTTTTGATTAGATTAATAAGTGTGCTTGTGATCAGAGTTTCTGCCATCAGGAAAATGTACAGGTAGCAACTACTTCAAATTTATTTCCTGTACATTTGCCTCAATCAGTATTTCCAAAAATTCGCTAAATAACCTATGCAAGTAACTAAAATACTACTCGTAATTGCTATAGCCAAGAACTTTTACCTTTCATCACTAACCTCAACCAGCTTCTAGATTACTACTCTTTTCACTTTTATATTATCATATTAAGAAATAATATAATTAATATTATAACTAACACTCAGTATTATGGAATTCTCATGAAATGATTAGTAGTAGATTAGATGGAATTTTGCGTAATAATATCACATTTTTTATATTGCTGTAAATGTTGCCATCTTTAATCATCTTACGCTTACAATTCTACATAATTATTGTTATTTTTAGTAATAATATATCCGAGATTTGTACATGAAAATTGGTAAACGAAGTTTACTCAAAATTCCATAAAATTAATACTTCATTCACTAAATAATTAATTGTATAATCGCAATCAGGTCCTGACGATGCCAACGTATTTAAAGTAGAAGTAAAAGGATTTCTATCAGCCCTACGTAAGTTTCCTCAGTAATTAAATAAGTTATCGATCACGTAGATCACTTATGGAATAAGTGTTTTTATATTTTTAGAATGTCCTTATTGCTTTTTGATTAAAGACTTGGACGCACTTTTAACTTTGGAATATCGTTTTGCTCTGATTGGTGAGTACAAACATCATAATGTATAATTGACGTCAATACGCTTTATCATATATTTGATGTTAGAATATTTAACGTCAGAATTACAGGCCACTAAATTGATCGTATTGGATCAGATTGAAGACAAAGCCAAAAAGGTGATCTCTGCTTTATCATTGCACATTTTTAACAAACATTATTCTGAAAAATATGTAGGTGGAACATTCAGCTACAATATTAGCTCATGACGCAACTATTTCAGTTCTACAGGGCTTACAGTGTAGCCAACCGCCTGCACATGTCACATTTGAGATGATCACTACAAAAATATTATCAAAGGTATTTAGTAGCTTACCACAATTAGTAGTGATTAGAGTACTTTGGTAGAGCTAGAGATAGTCTAATGTAGAATTTCTGCTATTTTTCCCTGATAACAGAATTACAAATTAAACCCAAACTCACTTAGTTTGTAACTTAGCGACTGAGATTTCGCATAAAACGCAATATTTTGAAAGTGTTTACAAGCACACATTTGGTATATTACGACTAATCAATACTGGATTAATTTGAGTAAACGGAAAGGGATAATAATCAGCATGACCGTGACCATACACTATAACTTAATCTATTATACTTTATACTTTGTGTGTGCAAACAAATCAATTCACGAAAAGTACCAACCACGATCAGGAACTTGAATTAAAAAACAATTTTGAGCCACAAATTGTAAATCTCAGAAAGATTCCATTGCACTATAAGTCCCACGTTAATACATTATATGGTCAGCTGAGATATTTCTAATGATGAACGCAAAAAAGGTTACAGACATATTATTTCATCGGCCTCCTCTCTGAGAGCCTCAGCTTTTTCCTGTAGTAGAAGCTTAGCTGATGCTACAATCTGGTTTGCTTGTTTGATGTTTAATTGTGTCAGCTTATGCACTAGCTCCAGGGGTTCAGATCGTGCAATATGCTTAACACTATTGTAGCCAGCTTGTATCAGTTGTCTAGCTCTTGCTTGTCCCACTCCACTAAGTTCCATTAGAGGGACAAGCTCAGGCTTACTCGCATACGCTACTTTCTGCAACATTCTTGGCAATAAGATGTGTAGCGGCCATAAGTGCTGTATCTCTTCAGAGAATCTGATCAGACAAGAACAGCGAGCAGCACTCGAAGATAGTAAGCTTTGTATGAAACCTCTACTGCATCTGAATTCTTCCGCTACCTTCCATACAGCTTCACCTTCTCCTCCTGACACTATACGATACAGAAGTAAAGCTAAATAAAATCTTCTGTATGTCACTTCTTGTCCTTGACTATTGAACCCTGTGCCTGTCATTAGCTTAGACAAAAATCCTGGGTATACTTTTAACCTCTGTGTAAACCGCATTAACTCGTCCTGTCCATCACAAGTTACAATGTTGAACGTGGCCTTCCAATCTGGCTTAACACTGTATATTAGGTCTGGGGGAGTGAATAGATAGAGTAGATGTAGCTCAGTAGTTAGGAGAAGGGAGGTGAGAGCTTCCTCCAATTCTAGCAGTACCTCAGCCGCTGTATCGATATCTAAACTAGACTTGTAAACTGCTTTCCCAAGGAATGTCACATTATATACCAACACTCTCTCTACTATGTCTTCATGGGGTATTTCTTCTAGTTTATCGGATTCATTTAGTTCAGTTTGGCTATCCTGAGATTGATAAGCTGCCCAGATTAAGTTGTTAGATTGTAGATATCTGATGGAGTCCATTATGCAATTTATCAATACTTCTGGTTGTATGCAACTAGCTAATAGTGTTTTCTGGAATAGGTGTTGTATCTGTTGGTTTGTATTAGCTATCCTCAATCCTATAGCTGATAAAAGTAGCTGTCTCAAATATATACAATTATCACTTAGAAGAGTACTTGCACAAGACTCTATAGGTGCAGACATTAGTTGAATAATTTCTTGTTTATCTTTGCTTTCCCCGATAACGTAGCTCTCTCCCTTCTCCCCGTATCCAGCCCTTCCTGCCCTACCCACCATCTGTACATATCTTGTACGAGTTAGAAACACAGCTCCTGTGTATGGAGCCCGAATAATAACCCTACTAGCTGGTAGATTAACCCCTGCAGCTAAAGTACTCGTGCATGTCAGTACACATAATATGCCATCTCTGAATCCTTCCTCAATAACCTTGCGTTCTTCTGTTGTTAAGCCTGAGTGATGGTATGCTATACCGTAGGGTATAGTCTTTCTGAGTATAGGACATACACCGCTAGCATCTGTGTTCAGGATCTGTAGCATTTTAATCTTGTCTTGTTTCTTATGAGTTATGTACTGTTCACTTAGTTGTGTTGTTAATAGGAGAGCTACATTTTGACAGTTTATCTTGCTAGCACAGAATATTAGACAGGATTTCTCAGGTATAACCTCGCTAACTAGAGTAGTGATATTGTCTGGGTCATCTTGTGCCTGTTTACTAGAGCTAGGTAGATTTGGAAGGATTCTTTGTAGGAATAGTTTAGGAATTTCATTCTCGATTTCAACACGGAATATTGTCTGTCCTAACTTGAAGTATTCGTGTAGTGTTACAGGACGGAAATCAGAAGTATACAGCTTTGCATTGAGGAAATTAGCAATCGTCTCAATATTAGCTAGAGTGGCACTCATACCTACAATCCTGACTGTAGGTTCACAATACATCACCTTAGCTAGACAGGATTCTAGACATGCTCCTCTTCCTCCTTCCTCTCCTACCATATGTAATTCATCTACTACCATGAGACCTATCTCTCCTAGGCGTTTCTCATCTTGTAGAGCTGTTGTTAGTGAATTAGATTTCTCTATAGTACAAATGTATAGACAATGTCTCTTTCTCCTTCGAGGGGGCAGGGCTCCTTTGCTACCCGCATACTCCTCTAAATTGAACCCGAGTTCAGATGCAAGTGTAGATAGTCCCCTTACCTTCTCTTGCACTAGAGATATGTATGGTAAAACCAGCACTACATCTTCTTTCCTAATTAATAGTGTTTCTAGCATTATAATCTCGGCTACTAATGTTTTACCACCACTCGTTGGTAATGAGTATATTAGATTCCAATCCTTGTATGTGGTTGCCAAGGTAAGACAATCTCTTTGCCATTCATATAATTTACTGATACCCCTATCTTCTTTCAGTAATTGCCAAAACTTCTGAGGCAACCATTCTAGCATTGTGTTCTTATCAACCACAATCTTGTCTTGACAAATTTCATCTAAATTTACATCTTCAAAACTAAGAGAAGGAAATTCAAAACCTTCAGTTGATTTTGATTGTGTTTGAGGGTTGAAAGTTGTATTAAATGTGTGGCTTAAGTCTTCGGGGCAAATTCCTTGTGCATAGTCAGATTCTGAGAAAAATTCTTCAATAGACTTCATTTTAGCTGGGGTACTAGTTGAGAATATTTCTGTGGATTTATGTGTGTTGGTATTATCTTTTAGAAAGGGGGATTTTTTGCTTCTTGTTGATATTCTATTCATCTGTGTGGTGATTTCATTATCTGGATCCACCCAGGACAGAGATGAGGTAGAAGTTTGAGGGAGAATTTGATCATCATTAGGTTGATCGTCATCTTTGAAAATTGCTCTTTTCGGTCTTTTACGCCGTGTGCCAAGATTATCAGCCATTTGGTGATAGGATGACGTAACACATTTTCTCTGTTAGTGATTGAAATATTTCTCTGCTTTTTATGGATTGTTAAAAATAAACTCAAGTAATCTTACTATGCATCAGATATGTATATTTGTATTTACTATTATTAATTGTTTGTTGTTTATTATTGGAAAATTTTTGTCACAGCAAGATTAGATCATAAATCGTGTCTCAACTATTGCTTAATAACAAAAATCATATTTTCGTAATCCTGGAAATTAGGTCTCGAGCCTGAACTTTTGTGCATAAAAATTAATTTTGAAATTAGCAAGATAATATATGAACGAATGTCACAATTCTAAGTATGAAACGTAAGGCTAAGTTTTGGCCAGCAAAAGCCGGGTGAAGAGGCAATTTTCCTGAGTAATACATCTTTCTCATATAATAAGCGAATTAACCATCTGCCATGTATAAAGGTTTACCCAAATTTACATTATCTAATCCTTATTCTCATTACGTTTTGTTTTCAGGTGCAAACTTTGATAGATGACAAACCAAACTATTTTGGTCATCCACTAATTGAGAGAAATCTCCATCGTGAGCAATGGGTAGGTGTCTCCTATTTTTCCAATCATTTTATTTCAGCATTCTTTTGTTTCTATTGACGCAAACAATGTGGTGGATAATTTTGTCATATTGTATATTTGTATGTTCTTATTTGGTAATCTTTGTAAAGATATTCATTGAAAGATTGAATACGAAATTAGAAGAAGAATTCAAGACTCGTAGGCAACTATTATTAACTCGGCTTGAGGTCACACTGCAGGCCTTTACATGGAAAAAAGTATTTTTTTATATTCATTTTCCCTTTCAAATTAATAAAACATTTTCACTATTAAAATTGTATGAATAGTGTATTACTAATATCGTATTTGTTAGGAGAAAGCAGAGGATGTTGAGCAAGTTATTAACAGAGAAGTTAAAACTGGATTACGCCCGAATTGTTCCATCCCTCTTACACATCTTCTAGCAGCCAGAACAGGTAGAATCCATTTGCTCATTTATTCTATCACTCAAATCTGCCAGTAGCTGTTTTTCATATATTTGTACGTTAGATCTTGCACATCAATCTAAGACAAGCAATACTTCAGTATTGAAGAACACACACACTTCTATCCACAAATATAAAATGGGGAAGGTATGTACTCAAATACATGTATTATTAATTCTATATTACACGAATAATATTCTATTCTTTTAGGTGCCAGATAGAGGAGGGAGAGCTTGGGAAACACGGCCCCCACCTGAAATGCCATCATTCCAGCCTCGTGTTGAGCACACTGACAACAGAGGTAGACTGATATTATCATTAGCGTCTCACACTCATTACCCTTATTTAATAATTATTCTCTTAATATATAATTAACGTTATCGTAATACAATATTGGCTCAATAGTTTAATTATCTTATCTCATCTCATATAATATTAGTGCTTATGCCATCTTCTATTTAGAAGGTAGACAAGGCCAGCAACGAGATTATCAAAGAAATCCAAACTGGGGCAGATCTTATGACAACCAAAATCAATTCCAAGCCACCCGTCAATTTTCACACGAACCATCACGGCAATACAATGATAAACCTATGTATCAATCTTCCATGAGCTATGACACGCCGCGTACAGATGTCTACCAAAGGGAATTAGGCTCTGATTATTACGAGGCTAGAGAAAGCAGAGGTAATATTATTGCTGCATGCAATTAGCTATAACGAAGCAGGATGTTCGATGCTAGTTGCATTATTAGTCTGTACAACAATGGTGTATTTTGGCCTTTTGATTAGTGCCTATGTTTCCTGTATGATACTTTATTTATCCTCTCGTCAAGGAAGTTTTCGTTTCATAATCCATTTAAACTCTCTTATCATCATAACGCAATGATGGCTTAATCATCTACCACTAATATTACATTAGGAAATTCATTTTTTAGGCAACCAAAGGAGACCACGAGGAGGTGAAGGTGGTGGGTACCATAGGAGAGGTAGAGGTTCATTTGATGGACAGGGTGGCATGATATCTCGCGATTATCATTAAGAATAAATTGTCAGACACACAATTTAGAAGATACTTCAGTTCTTATTCCACAATTTGAATTAGGTATAATTCAATGTTTGATTCGTAGAAATTTTATTTAATATATCGCTTTTGATAATATTTTGCTTCAATGACTGTTGTTACTATCAATTTACACACGTAACTCTTATAGTATAACTTTGGTCAATCGTATTGACGAGGATATACTGTCTGGTTGCAATATTTATTCCACTCTCATTCGTATATTAATAATATTTTATTCATGTAAGACGTTTGTCTATATACACAACAGCACATTCCAGCTTACCACTACAAGTTGCTTTGATATTTATACACTGAAACATTGCAAAATCGAATGTCCATTTCAATTCCTTCGATTCTTTCACGATTTCACTTCTAATACGTAATCTTTCTGTCTGCATTGCGTTTTAATTGTAAGATTGTACAATTTTGAGGGATAAATAATATTAATTTCTGGAAGTGAAAATCTTTTTGCAAAGATAATCAATCAATCAGTTTAATTATGAAACCGATTAATAATCAATAGAGTTAATTCATTAGGTTAGTCTCCGATTATATTAGCGGTCATTTATGGGTGATCAGCCTCCAACTAGCCTGCATCTAAATATACGTCCTGATGAGCGAGAAAAACTAACCGAGTGTAGGAGAAATGCAATCGTTGGAGGTACTGTTTCTGGTGGTTTAGCCTGGCTTATAACTAGATATCTTCTCACTAAAACTCCACTACAACACTCTTTTCTCGCCCGTAACCCTGGCTTAACATATGCTTTTGTAATTGGCTATTCACTTTATCACGGCATTCGCTCAACTGGAAAAAACTGTATTAAAAGTTTAGCTACTTTGGAAAACTCTCACTATGGCGAATTTGCCCGACGGGCACTGCAGATGAAAGAGGATAAGAAAATTTTATCTAGAGATGAGTTCTTACAGAAATATCCTCCTAGCGAGCAAAGGAAGTTACTAGACCCATCTCATATATTCAGTTCAGACCATTCCCTTGATGATAGTCCCTCCAGTCCAAGACAAGCCCCCGAAGAGCCGGTCACACAGAATGACATGTTCTACAACCCACAACAACCCGAACCTCCGAAAGGACCTAAGTCATTCCAAGATCTCCAGAAACAGAACAGATCTAGAACCGATAATGTTTTATATCCTCATTATGAACAAAGTTCTCCTAATCGACAGCCAATATACAACAAGCCATCTGTGCGGTCTGATACACAGGATACACTTCCGCCTGGACCGGAAGGAAAAGCGAAAGTGAAAAGAAACGAATATGGAGATGTAATATACGAGGAGTAGACACTCCACAAATATATCTTGCTTAGTTGATAATATTACTTAGAAATTATATTACGAAAGTATCTCATTTGCATCTTATGATAACGAAGCTGTTTTAGCAACTTACTATAGTATGCTGCTAAAACTACAACTAGACATATTCCATCCCATAATTATAGCTTATTCCAATTAATCAAATAGAAAGTTCATAAACGTATTTCTATTTCTGATTATGACTCTATGTGACTCACAGCTTACATTTGTGGATATCTGAAGCTAGCTTTCTGAGAATGATTTCAGTTGCTTAATGGCTTTTTGCGGCTTTTTTTTAACGGAAAAACGACTAATTTGAACTAAATAGTGAATTATTTCCTTATTTTGTAAATGCAATTATTGGATAATAATATTGATACTCATTAACTTTAATGTTGCAATATTTATACACTCAAACTGAATGCATTACTGGATAATATTGCGTCTCGCTAATAATATGTAAGCATAAATTATTGTAAGTAATAGGATAGGACGATTGTGTATGTTCCGAAATACTCCCTAATGTTATTACGACGTTAATTATATAACCATCTTCGCAACAGGATGATACTAATATACATGTCTGCTAAAAGAGCTACTATGCTTATTTAGGCTATTGATAGCATGGTATTGTGACGTTTGCTTAGTTCATAGGCATATTGCCTTCTTGAGGGGAAATTAATTACAATTCAGTGATGTCTATTGCATCAAAGATTCCATTTTGCGACGTTGAATGATTAACGTGTTCGTCTAATATGTAATTGCTCTGTAATATAATTAAATATTATTTAGGACATATACTGCTTAAACTAAGATATTCTTGATTTTAATTAGTAATTACATTTGTTCTAAATAAGGAGAGTTTACGTATTAACGTGGATTTTTGGTACGAACAATACCCCCAAGCGCTTATTCAAGCTCCTGGCGGTTTATTCAGGGGAAAGGGATAGGAGAACAAATATCAGAATTCATAATGCAGAATATATTTATAATCGTAAACGCTAAATATCCTGAATAATTCTCCAATTTATGGTTGAGCTATTAGTGCAGTTTTTAACTCTTTGTTGATAGTGACAGGTCCTGTGAAAGGTGAGATATTTTCCTTTTTAACCTTTTTACGAGAGTTTGAATTCTATAATTGAACGTCTAATCTGACCTTAATAATGGAATGTGTATTGCTAATATCATTGAATGTGAACTATATTTGCTTCAAGGTTACTATTATATTGAGTTCTGGTGATTAAGTAAACAATAATTAAAATGTTTACATTTGCTCAGTCTAGCCTCAACAATATTTATCATGCCTTTTTATCATCCCATGTCTCTGTGAAGAATATTAGTAACAACTTATGTGTGATTCTCGAAATTCCACATTTCAAGTCGCTTGCTTCATCACAAGGAAAGTGAACCTTCTGAGGTAAGATTTTATTTATATACTTTAACCTTGTTGTCGTCATATATTTACTATAGCTCGCGGTTCTTTAACTAATTTAATATCTGTGTTCCAGGATAATATTTACAACATATGATTTTGCACTTCCTTTATTACTGGAAACACGACATCATACTCAACACGCATTATTATACTAACAAGCACTGTGCTATAAATAACTCTAGTACTTTTACAAATATCTGACCCCTATACACATTCTCAAACTCTCATGATTCTCATTCTAAATTAAGAAAACGCTTCATATGATGTAGCTCTTGTTTCATGACGTAAATTACCCTTTTAGGTTGCATGATATGTTAATATCCCACTCATTTGCATTTCTATTTAAGGAATTGCCGATATCCAGTTTCAGTGTCGTATACAATTACTATTGTGAGTACTAACTTGCACTATATTAGCTTTCAATATTACTTTCATTTTACCACAGATGTAATGGGAAGTTATAGATAATTAAAGGAGGGAAATACGTAACTTCAGTTATGCATTATAATCGTTTTTCGCTGTAAGATTAGTATAAATACTTTCTCTGTCCCATTAGATTAACTCATATATTAAACTTGAAATAATATTTATTTTTTATCCAGGAAAATATGGACCAAATAATTGTAGTTGAAGCAGAGACAGAGACTTGCCCAAAATGTGACTTAAAAGAGAGCGAGCTTCAAGAAGTAAAGCTTAAATTATCCGCTTTAGAAAGGGACAATATTATTCTCAGACAAAAGCTTATTTGCATTGAGAGTAATTTAAATATTGCTACATTTTATAATCAAACAGCTGCCCAATTAACCATAGATCCACACACAAATATCCCCGTTGTTAGTATTATTGAACCTCTTCCGCTCCGAACTTCACCAGAAATTTTTATACCCACCCAAGTGTATATAAATCCTGCAAATCAGACATCTACGGAAGACTTGACAATGGAGCCGTCTGCTCCGGATTCAACTGCGAATTCTGTCGCATTAGATTCGGATTATTCTGGTGATATCGATCCACAACCTGTCACGATATGCGAGGAACACACTGTCACTTCTTATACCAATTCATATCCCGATACTATATACGATTTCTCTAATGATATCTGCTCATACATTTCTGCAAATATTACTCGAGGAGTCAGTTCTAGTACAATCCAGAAGTGTCTAGCTACAGCACACAATGAAGCTCATTTCGCTGCTAGACTTGCTCAGAAAATGTTCACGAAGGAAGAGCTATCTACTTCAAATATTACAGGGAGAACATCTATCCCAGGGAGAGCTATCAATAAATTGGATTCACATCGTCTTGAACTTATCAAGCAAGCAGTCTGCTACGCCTATAAAATCGAATGTAATTCAGAGAAAATTAAAATGATCTGGAAGAAGTGTAAAATGAGTATCAATGAGGTTTGCAGACGTCCAAGGAGAAGTCGTGTCCAACTATCAAATTCTCCATTCAAATACGTAACCACAAAAGGCCTTGTTAAAACCCCTAAAAAAGAACCCATGACGATGTCCTATCTCTCTCCACAGGCAAACCTAGCTCAAGTACTTTCCTACCAAACTGATGCACAAATCGTTCCCAGTGGCACTGAGTATGTATTTATTCAAAACGCTGATCTGTCCAGCTATTCACCTATCAACTTACCTATCAAAGAAGAGAGCCACTCAACTGACCAGTCACCCGAACCAACAAATTGAATTCCTTCCTTTGCAACCAGTTTTTAACAATATTATTATATTCCTTTCTAGAGTTTATATTTTAATGTTATCACTTTTTGAATGCACTAATCTTCTTAAAACTCATTAACTAAACTCTCCTAATACACGTAGCAGTTAATTTAGTGAGAATTCTATGATTCTTACAAGTAAAATTAATTTTGGGGATTATTTTTTGATATATTAGCAATTTTAGTTTCCAGGAAATTATAGTTCATCTTATCGTATAACCTAATTAGTACACCGCATCGTTCCTTACAGATTATTACTTGATCATCATTTTACAACCTACAATGATTCAAGTAATCTCACCTTACAAACTTTACAAACACACGCATATAATCCTGCAATATGGACAATACTTTTACCACGCGTGGTTTATCAATAGTCCAGTAATGATGTGTAACTAACATGTGTGCTAGGCATTATATGTGGTAGTGCTAGTCCCACGTAGTTATTAAATACTTTCTGTAAATTCATTGCGTTAGGTTGCCAACAGATGATTGTGGACACAATAGAATCAATATTGACCTTATCTGTACTTTGTCAACCAATTAGCTGAAATGCGTTTTTTCGGTGTGCAGATTGGTTTTACAGTTTTGGTAGCTTTGGTCTATAGAAAACTTGGGAAAGAATATTCTTTGGCTCATTGGCTGTTAACCAATGGCAACCTGTATATCTATTTCGCTTCGTTGATTTCTATTTTAGAACAGGGTGAACAGAAAAATAAATCTAAGAAAAATGAAAATACAAACCTCGAATCGATTTCTTCTAATCTAAACTTTACAGTTGAGAAAATTCGCCAAGTTAAACTTTTCAAACAAAAACTATCTTACACGTTCATACATAAAGCAGATTATTTTGAAGATTTTACTACACAAATCGACGCTTGCCTGTTAGCCTTATTAGTCTCTGTTTTCACTCAAATATTATTCTATATATCTCCTTCCAGTCAAGAAACCCAGATTAATCTAGCCCTGTTTTGGCTATTAGGGCTATTGCTTAACCTGGTATATCGTTCTTCCAAAATATTGCTCATTTATTTCACAGAAACTCTAAGTTATGAGTTGTCCCTGTGTATTTTCTTCGGTCTGATTTACTTCCTACTTGCATTCGTTATACTGAGTATTCCTTCCACGCGACAAGAATTAAACATTGGAGAATTAGAGACTTCCCTTTTCCTAATCTTTGAAGACTTTAATGTAACTAAACACCCCACAACAGAATTACAAAGCAATTATGATGTCTATATCCGTTTCATAATCTCATTGTTCTCAGCGTTTGTTGGAATGGCATTGCTATTTCCTAGCAATCGAATAGCTAAATGCCATACAAGACGTATCCAGATGTATCACAATAGCTTTCCTAGTTACCTGTGGTATCAATTGGTATTTTGGCTACCAATTATACCTTGCATATTCTGGATACCGATTACTGGTAGAGAAATGTTAGCTGAAGGATCACACGGTATTATTGATATACAAACTTTTATTATTATACGTAAAATTTGTTTCCCTTTGGTCGTCTGTATTCGGCTCATTTCGTTTCAGGCTTACCTCCAAGCTTTCCTCGAGCGTCCGAATGATATTTTGAATTCCCTCCAGGCTAAAAACTCACGCATCAATGGCCTACTACTCTATTCAACTTTAGTACTGCCGAACTCTTATATTAGTATGGTTGCAATCCAATGCACAGTACTTCCTTGTTTTGTACTATGCTTCACAATGCTAGCTTGGTTCTTATCTGCCTTCTCAACTGCCTCATACACATGTCTGTTTCACTTGTGTGTATTTTACTCATGGTGGTGTTGTATGACTAGCATGATGAGCAGTGTGATTGCCCTCTTGTATCAAAACTATATTGAATCAAAGGATTAAATTCTCAACGATAAACAGGATTTTATTAAACCCAATTATAACTCGAATTCGATTGTTTTGAAAGATTTTTGTTGGATCATTTTTCTAGAATGTTAGAATCCTCAATAGTTATTTATTGACTGAATATTTAGTGATTCTTGCTTTACAGTTAGTTGTTAATGTATTTGGTGTTTCTCAAGACGATAAATTCTTGAATAATTCAGTGAAATATTCATATTTTGGGGGCCATTCTCTACTCGCTTGGTGCTAAAATTTATTCATACTATTGTCTGGACGCTGATGTGGCATAATATATACTCATTAGCAAACATATGCACAATCAAGACTGAAGTTTACCCTAATATTTTCAAGGATAAGATATAATGTGTATATGTTTATATTTTAGAATATGACAGTATTTTCAGTTCTAATTCCATATAAAGACTTACAGATCTATAAAGGATAATTACTTCCTCAATTCTTTTTGAACTAAAACCCCAATATTTTTGATTACAAATAATCTTTCCTAAAAATTATCAAAATCATTGTAAACATAATGTTTACAATGATAAATGAGGTTATTTAATGAATTCTAATACTACATATTTCCCTAAAATGTTTATTCTTTCAACCCTAACAATTACTATTACACCAAACATACTAGTCTTGAAATTCGTTAGTAGAATCTTCAAGGAATACATTTAGTTTCCTTGGGGGAGACTAGGGCTGCATTAAGAGTCATCTAGACCCTGGTACTGTCCAAAACTTCTTATTGCGAATCTACAGTGGAGAAATCTCTGGATGCGACCCTGAGGGGAGCCTGACCGTCTGTATGTTCAACTTTTGCATAATCCATATTCTATCGTTGAAATTAATCCCTGAAAAACATAAATTCTGCTTTGCTACCTTTATTAAGCTCATTAATTAATTTGCATTTCAATCAATCTACTAATTATTTACGTGTAATGATGGTGTAGCAATATGAAGCTTTATTTATTGTAGCTCTACTTGATATGAAGATTATACACAGACAAGTTTCAAAGTATTTCAAAGGGTTCATTATATTTAGCGCCAGTTTCATCGTGTTCGCATTTTTAAGTCTCAGATATTTCCAGTCTCTACAGGTTTTGCATTACGGTACCTACTCAGCTGTTAGGAGCGGTGAGAAATTCCTGAGTTACCAACCGGGTGGCCAAGGTTGGAACAACCAGAGAATAGCTCTGGAGCATGCGGTTGTTTTTGCGAAACTTTTGAATCGTACTCTTATATTGCAGCCTGTTTCTGAACATCCTTTAGGACAAGATATGGTGGGTAAACTGAAAATTAATGGCTATGAAGCTTATAATTTGATGAAACAATCCAATCTTCTTCCAATTTCTAGAATAATTGACCTGCATCATCTCTCTAATTTCCTTCCTGTTATAGAGAATGTGAAACCTCATCCTGAATTTATTCGTGAATTTTCACACTTCTCACGGACCGACATATGTCACAGTGTAGCTTACGGCTTTTGGGTAGATCGAAGAGCCGAAACGGAGCGGGAAAAATCGATCCTAGAGGATCAGTTTTTCCGTGAAAAGAATGACATGTTAGGTAAATGTAAACAATCTCGAATTACATCTAAGGCTAATAAATATGTTCCAATTGTTAAGTATATATTTCCTGATTTGTTATCAGATCAATCTGATATTTTGTATTTCTCAGAAGGAACATTCTTTGCTATTGATGTACGTTTTTTCAATGAAGATTCAGCCAGAGCTGCCCAGTACTGGATCTCCCATTATATCAGATATAATCCTGGAATTATCACGACTGTCGACAAGTTTACTTCAGAGTTACCGTCTAATTATTGCTGTATCCACGCACGCAGGACATTTTATCATCGATCTTATCTAACTTGGCAGTATTTCCTTCGATTAACGGATACTTTAGGCTGCAATGAAGGACGCGTTTTATATATTGCAACTGATTTACTTGAAAACGAATTTTTCGATCACTTCAATTCTTACAAACTTATAAACGCCACTTCACTTACACCTTACATTAATTTTAACAATATTCCTCCTGCATTCCATCAGACCTATCTTGGCATCCATGAACAATTGGTCTGTGTGCATAGCTCAGTATTTGTCCCTAGCAACCATAGTACTCTATCATACTATGTGCATAGAGTTAGGGGGGAAGTACCCCAGATTGATGGATTATTGATTAAGCATATTTATTTTTATTTTATTGAACATTATGTGGACAAAATCATTTCAAAATTTTATATTAAAAAAGCATGATTTGACTTTTAATGATTCAGATTAATCCCAGGCTTTGGTTTCATACTCTAACAGAGCAGAATCTGTCTTAATTAATTTTCTCTATTATTAGAACTCGATTTGTTGATCTGTTTTGTTGTTTGATTTGTTCAGATTGAATTTGTCAAATAGCCCCTTTTCAATTCTGACATTTTAGCAAGGTACAAACCGCTCGAACCAAATATCAAAATTCATGACTAGCAGCCTAACTAAATACTGATAATATTCAGTTGAAACTTTTCGTAATGTTTGTTCATTCTATTATTTCTCTTAGTTGTAGCTTGTGATATGTTATACTTGTGCTAACCATGGATATCTTGAGAGAGCTGTTAGAAGAGAACATTCCCTCTCTTCTAACATCTGGTATATTCTGGGTAGGCTACTATATATTATCTAAATTCCTTGATGAACATCGAGATGATTTACAAAACTTTATGCAAGCTCCTAGAATTCGAGATTTCCATCAGTTATCTTTGGATTTTGAATCAGAGTGCCCTTATGCAATACTAGAAGGTCAGATCCATCCAAATTCTACCGCAATCAACAGTCTATACGAGCCGTTCACTAAAGGAGTAGTACGAACTCTTATAACATGGAAACTGAAAAAAATCTGGAATGTGTTTACCCGGAATTGGGATATGAGTTCGAGCCTGCATTCCTCGTCTGAAAGTAATGTACCAATGCATTTAACTGACAAGAATAACTGCAAGATATATGTACAGGATTTCTCTGAGGTTAAACGACACGATTTACTCAAACAGGTGTCCAATATTACTGAACCAGTTGATGACCCCATGCTGAAAAAAATTCTTGATAACATTCTTCAAAATGAAGTGGTTGTTGGGTACGAGCGTATAGAGAGTATGCTAAAGGTTGGAACTAATGTAATAATCTGTGGAAAACTAACCAAAGAGTTAGACGGATTAAAATATATTTTTCGAGTTAGCAAACCACAATCTCCATACAACTACAGATGCACTGCACTCTCCTATGATGAGTTCTTAGCTTCAAAGATATTGAATGTTGATGTACTCAGATTTCTAACTATATCCCTAGGAGTTATATTCGGTGCTTTAGTCTCTTATTTGATTATTAAATCTATTAAACGACTGTTTGAGAAATTGAAGGAGAGAAGAGAGAGTGAGGAATTCAGGATTAACATGCTTATACCGGATATCTCAGACCGAACAGATGACGAGATTATCCAGAATACTTCAACTGGACAATCTGGTTCTCTAGTCTGTACTATCTGCTACGAGAGGCCTGTTAGAGTATTGGTTAAGCCTTGTAACCATGCATGCCTATGTACAACTTGTGCTACTAAGGTGGAAGGGCTGTGTCCTATCTGTAGAGTTCGTATATCCAAGTTTGAGAAGGTGTTTTTCCCCTGAATTTTAGCTTTTAAGAGATTATCATTACGAACAGAAATACCTGTACTACATGTGCTAGAAATTAGCTAACTTAATCAATTGCTATTTAGTGGAAATTATCGTTCTTATTCAGTTCTATTACCAGCTTGGAGTCTCGGCCATTCATGTACTATGGATAATGCGTATAACAGTGGATGCAGGTTATAAGTACATGTATTGCTACTCGAAACGCGGTTCTTATAACCAGCAAACACAGTATTATATATAAATTTAATAATTAGCACTTCTTACTTATGTCAAAAGAATTACTCTCCTCAGACTGGAGATTAGTTTATGAGGAGCTTCAAGTGGAGCAGAAGAAACTAAGAAAGAACTATTCCACTATTCTACTTCTAGCAAACCATTTGGTAACACACAATAGCAGAGCTCTAGGACAAAATGTATGGGAAGTATATGAGTCTATTGTTCTAGCGTCTCTTGACTGTAGTGACTACGAAATAACTACGTCAGCTCTGTCTAAATTATCGGCTCGGTTCCCTAAAAGTACGCGTGTACTCGTTTTGAAAGGAATACTGTTAGAAGCTAAGGGACATTCAGATGAAGTACTAGAATTGTACCAAGAAATTAAAAGGAATGAACCGTTGAATCGTGAGTGTAGGAAAAGAAAAATAACAGTACACAAGTCTAAGGGGCAAAACAAAATGGCGATTCAAGAATTATGCGAATATTTGTCTCTATTTATTGGGGATACAGAGGCCTGGCTGGAGTTATGTGATCTGTACATTATAGAGCTAGATCTGTACAATGCTGGATTTTGTATTGAAGAGTTAATTCTAAGCAATCCACTTAGCTATCTCAATCATTTGAAGTACGCAGAGATTTGCTATACGAAGGGTGAAGAGTATTGGGATAGTGCAGCTAAACATTACACTAAGGTATTAACACTTAAGCCTGACTCTATACGAGCTCTCTTCGGAGTTATACTAACATTCTATGCTATTATGAAGATGTCTAGACAGAACCTTCAAAGCAAGGAGAAACGAATGGTGGATTGGGCTAAATGCAAATTGAAAGTTTTATATAGGAACTCTGGTAATGAAACCGGGTGTAGAATGCTGGAGAATACTATTCAATACTTTGATAAGTAAATAATTAGACAATATATTGGATGTAGTTATTCAGTTAAATAAATAATAATAATAATATTGAATTTTAATCGGTTTAAATCAGGTAATTCACTCCTATTTATACTTTTCCTCAGTTTGCATAGAATGGCAGATGCACCACCTCGTTACGTCATCATGGAGACTACAATGGGGAAAATATCCTGTGAGTTATACTGGGACCACGCCCCTAGAACTTGCCAGAATTTCGCTACCCTCGCTCATCAAGGCTACTACGATGATTGTAAATTTCATAGAATTGTTTCTGAATTTGTAATTCAGTCAGGAGATCCTACTGGAACAGGTAGAGGGGGAAAATCTATATTTGGGGATACGTTTGATGATGAAATACACCCAGACCTGAAGCATACAGGCGCTGGTATACTCTCTATGGCTAATAGCGGACCTGATACTAACGGGAGTCAGTTCTTCATTACTCTAGCTCCTACGCAGAGCCTGGATGGTAAACACACGATATTTGGTCGTGTGTGTGCTGGATTAGGAGTTGTTAATAGGATAGGATTAGTACCAACCGATGCAGGAGATCAGCCTACAGAGGATGTGAAGATAAACAGAGCTCATGCAGAAGAGTAGATATTATATGTTTGATGTTTAATGTTTATTATGGTTAATAAATTTACACTAATGTTTGTTTGTTAATAGTTAGAATTGTATATATGACTGATTTGCCTCACAAACGGCAAGGCATTGCTCCAGGAGAGTTCGATTTTAAGACGGAGACAGACAAATCCAGACGCTTCGACTATCTCTTACAACAGACACACCTCTTTACTCAGTTCATGGAGGTCTGCAAACGTCCTCCTCCATCTCCTCTCAAGATGCCTCAAAAGTTCCCTCCCATGTCCCCCTCCCCTCGGAAGCGGAAGGTTTCAGAGGGGGCCAGTAGACAGTTCCGTCTGACAGAGCAGGAAGAAGATGCAGAGATGATACAGACGCACACTACCTCTGACAGTCAGGTATAGAATATGATATAAGATGTACTCGCCCTTAATTTACATTAGCTTATGGTTAGGTTTTGCACTTCTCATTCACTCCGTTCTACATCAAAGGTGGCGAGATGAGGGACTATCAAATCCGTGGTTTAAACTGGCTCATATCTTTGTATGAGAATGGTATCAATGGGATATTAGCAGATGAGATGGGACTTGGGAAGACCCTTCAAACTATATCTCTTCTTGGATATCTCAAACATTTCAGGAACATAGAAGGCCCTCATATAGTAGTAGTCCCTAAATCAACTATTTCTAACTGGGGTAAAGAATTCCAGAGGTGGTGTCCAAGCATGAAGGCAAGTTATTACAATCTATAATTAGATTAGCGTGTTATCTACCTCTCACTATAGGTTATCACTATGATTGGATCACATGCGGAGAGATCGGAATTTATCTCCCAAGAGCTAATACCGGGTGATTGGAATGTGTGTATAACTACATTTGAGCTGGTAATGAGAGAACAGGCTGCTTTTAAGAAGTTTAATTTCTCATATTTAATTATTGACGAGGCTCATCGTATTAAGAACGAGAAAAGTAAACTCAGTGAAACTGTTCGTAAATTCAAATCAACTAACCGTCTGCTAGTTACTGGTACTCCGCTACAGAATAACATGCATGAACTTTGGGCTCTGCTTAACTTCTTGCTGCCTGACGTATTCGGAGATTCTACAGAGTTTGATTCGTGGTTTGAAGCTAAGAGATTGGATAATGAAGAATTGGTTGAGAGACTGCATTCTGTGTTACGACCTTTCTTGCTTAGAAGAATAAAAGCTGAGGTATGTATTGCATTGTTTGTTGTTGCATTCACCGCAGCGGTTCCCAACCTGGAGTCCACAGGTGAAAAATGTTGGGACCACTGATTTACCATATTCTAATCTAGGTAGAGAAAGGTCTACCCCCCAAGAAGGAGATCAAGGTGTTTGTAGGTCTCAGTGAGATGCAGAGAGAATGGTACACCAAGATATTATCAAAAGATATAGACATTGTAAACGGGGCAGGCAAAGTAGATAGGATGAGACTCCTGAATATTCTAATGCAGCTACGTAAGTGCTGTAACCATCCATACCTATTCGATGGAGCGGAACCAGGTCCCCCCTACACTACTGACTACCATTTGATTAAGAATTCAGGCAAGCTAGTAGTTCTAGATAAATTGCTATTGAAGGTACAACAACAAGGATCAAGAGTATTGATATTCAGTCAGATGACTCGTGTATTAGATATACTGGAGGACTACTGTCTGTGGAGAGAATTTCAAGTGAGTCCAACATTATATAGAGGAAGTTGCCGATTAAGCATTTTTGACTGTATTTTGCTCTTTAGTACTGCAGATTAGATGGACAGACACCTCATGAAGAAAGAACTGCCCTAATGGAAGATTTCAACAGTCCAGAGTCAAAAAAGTTCCTATTCATGCTGAGTACCAGAGCAGGAGGTCTGGGTATTAACCTAGCTACAGCTGATGTAGTTATTCTATATGATTCAGATTGGAACCCTCAAGTTGATCTACAAGCTCAGGATAGAGCTCACAGGATCGGACAAACCAAACAGGTATAAATACAAGTAGTAGCAGCGTTTACAAATTATACACAGAATTAATTAAGAGCCATTTACAATCAAAAAGCTGGTAATAGCGAATTCTTACTTAGTAATGGTAACTTGTTGATATGATATAATCTGTAGGTTAGCTCTATCTCTCTGAGAAATACTTACAATATTCCCATTCGTGTCTAATGCTATTCCTGTGGGAGAGAAGAATTCGCCCCTATTGTCTCCCTTCCTGCCAAGAGCTATGTATAGCTCTCCTTTAGGTGTGTAAATCCGAATTGTGTGAGTATTCGCGTCAGTTATCAAAATATTATCTTCCAAATCAAAAGTGAAGCATTGCGGTGCAATCGCTGTTTCCCCTTGTTCAAACCTTACCATAGACCAGAGAGGGACTCCTTGCTTGTCGAAATAATGTACACATGGGTTCCCTTGGTCCAGTACTATTATCATATGGTCCCTGACCTTAACATCAACAGGTCTCACTACATTGCCAGGTTTTCCCTCACCAATAACAGTGTATTTGAATTCAAGATTACTGTTATACGTTTGTATCCTGTCTCCCTCATTATCGCATGCGTATATGTCTCCGTTCTCGTCATCAGCTGTTATTCCCCATATGAACTTGTAGTTTCCCTTTTTGGTACCGTCACCAGTTACTTCTCGGAGAAATGTTCCGTTTAGATCGAATGCTTTTATTTTACCGTCCATCTTCTCACCAACATAGACAGTTCTACTGGAGATACACAATCCGAACGGATACGCAACTTTCCCTGGAGATTTTCTGCCGAATAGGAATTTGTATTTTCCATTTCTGTCATAAACTTTAATACAGTGATTGTACGTGTCGGCTACATAGATATTAGAAGTTGATATGTCTATATCTACACTGCTGGGTTTATTTAGCTCTTCAGGGTCTTTACCTTTGTTACAACCAGCGAATATCGGATTGACCCTCTCTATTTTAATTCCTAGAATCTTTTCTGGAGGCAGTCTCGCGGATGTATGAGATGATCTCCTCGGTGCTGTAGTTTTCGGTGGAAGAGCTGGTGTCATTTCGTGTGAGACAGAGGGCAAGGGGTCAAATGGTTTCCTAGCACCAGTTCCTGTGCTAGAACAACTTAGGGTATT
Organism: Oopsacas minuta; assembly: GCA_024704765.1. NCBI lineage: Eukaryota > Metazoa > Porifera > Hexactinellida > Lyssacinosida > Leucopsacidae > Oopsacas > Oopsacas minuta. The sequence goes on along the minus strand of JAKMXF010000133.1, from coordinate 303,574 downwards.
CCATCTAGCTCTCCCTGAGACTGGGGATTTCTCGCTTGAAGAGCTACGATTAAAGTTCGTATTCTTGTGAGATTCAGACATTGATTGGGATGATGTCATGGCCATATAATCTTCGTCCTTATCATCAGTCTCATTTTCATCTATTCTAACTACACGATGAGGCATTTTACTATTACTTGAGTGTCTCTCAGGTATTTTGTTAGGTAGGACGATAGCAATACTTGTAATACTGTTCTCCCTCTCTCTTCTGGGGGGAACTGGTGGCGGCTCTTTCCCTGGTTCATCACTAGAGATTGTAGCTATGTTTCTCAGAGCCTTTTGGAATTCTTCAATCTGCCATGAAATTTTTATCTCACGTGTTTTCAGATCATCACTGATATCTTGTATTTGCTGCTCCAGCATATGCATGTTATCCTTCAATAATTCTTGCTGTCTGTTGTCTCGGAATAATTCCTCTGTCTGTACCTTGTGTCTCCTTAATGTCTCCAAATCCCGTATATGAGAGACTGAATTATACATGACTTGTTCCTCTTTAAATTTGAGTTCTTTCAAAAGAGTACTCCGCATTTCTTCGACAGAAGAAACTATTTCATCCAATTTTTGGTTGATTTCGCCCTCAGCTCTGCTGACACTCTGCTTAAGACAGATAGAAGATCTCTTGTTTATACTCATCTTTGTCAATTACACTTCAACATGCAAATCTCTAATATATATCTACAATTATGAGAGCCTAGATAATTTTTCATGTGTCGTATCAGGTAACAGTGGTTAATTAATAGCTTACTGCTACTATTATACGTGGATCATTATTTGTAAGACTTTGAATTAGTGTGGGTTATACTTTATATGTTACACGTGTGGAAGTATTCAATTACTTTCTTAAGTGCTATAGTATGATGTAAATGTAATTCTAGTAATATGTTATAGGTCAAGGTATTCAGGATGATAACTGAGAATACAGTAGATGAACGTATAGTAGACAGAGCACAGAAGAAGCTACATTTGGATAATATTGTAATTCAACAGGGCAGGTTAATAGAAGCACAATCCGGGCTGAATAAAGATGAAGTGTTGTCAATGATACGGCATGGAGCTGATTCAGTTTTCAGTTCAAAGGAGAGCACTGTCACTGAAGAAGATATCGATACTATCCTATACGGAGCTGAGGATAGAACTGCTAAACTTAATGAGAAGTATAAAGAAATGGGAGAAGGAGGATTGCGGAATTTCTCACTTGATATGCAACCTACAAGCAGTGTCTACGAATTCGAGGGAGAGGATTGGAGAAATAAACAAAAGAATGTTCTAGAACATTGGATAGAACCTCCTAAACGCGAGAGGAGAGCTAACTATGCAGTAGATGCTTATTTCCGTGATGCATTAAGAGTAGCAGAACCAAGAGCACCTAAAGCACCAAGACCTCCTAAACAGCCTAATGTACAGGATTTCCAGTTCTTTCCGCCTAGGTTATTCCAGCTGTTGGAGCAAGAGATATATGCTTACCGGTAAGTTGGCCCTTAGTATATAGCAGCAGTTTCCACACGTGGACCTTCCTATACATGGACCCCAGGTTGGAACAGCTGGTCTATTGTATTAGGTTACAGCATTATATTGTATTCAATGTTTTAAGGAAATCAATTGGCTATAAGACCCCATTGAATCCAGAGATCCCAGATGCAGAAGAGAAGCGGAATGAAGAACAGGTTAAGATAGATTCTGCTGTAGCTCTTACAGAGGAGGAAGTTATTGAAAAGGATGAGCTACTGACTCAAGGATTTGGAGACTGGAATAAGAAAGATTTCAATCTGTTTATTAAATTGTGTGGAGAATACGGGAGAGATGATTTGGATTCTATTTCTCAGGAAATTGAAGGTAAGACTCCTGAACAAGTAGCTGAATATGCTAACACATTCTGGGACAGGAAGGATGAATTGACAGATCATGACAAGATAATTGCTATCATTGATCGGGGAGAGAGTAAGATACAGAGAAGAAAAGACATCATTGACGCCTTGGACGTTAAAATGACCCGTTATAGAGCTCCGTTCTATCAACTAAAGATTAATTATTACAGCGGGAAGAGTCGTAACTACACAGAAGATGAGGATAGATATCTTCTATGCATGTTAAGCAAGCTAGGATTTGACAAGGAGAATGTCTATGATGATTTGAGGTTAGCTGTCAGGAATGCGACTCAGTTTCGATTTGACTGGTTTATAAAGTCACGAACGGCTGCAGAGCTCCAACGTCGATGCAATACCCTGATTAGTCTGGTAGAGAGAGAGAATCAAGAACTGGAAGAGAGTGCTAAAAAGAATAGTAAGTCTAAAAGTAAACGAAAGTTAGACACCTCTCTTAACAATTCCTCTAGAAGTAAGAAATATAAATCTAACTGAATTATAGACTAGCTCTGTTGTAATTCTTGCAGATTTATTCCATGACGTATTTACCCACTCACACAAACACACACACACACACATTCATGTAGTGTTAGACAAATCAATTGTGAATAGATTGGTAATGAGTAAACGTGAGGATTTGCTCAAATATCACTTTTATTATTCTATTGTTTGATTAAATTCGGAATCCAAGTATTGTGTGCGTATGTGTAAGACCCACCATGTGTATCAGGGAAGGATTTGATCTAGACTGCACACAACTTTGATTAATTCAGATTTTTGCCGGGTTTATACACATATTATGCTCGTAAATCACAGTAAGATTTGTACTCTAAACCGTCTATGAACTCCCATAGATTCTAATACAAAGTTTGTAGAAAAAGACGGTCTATTTACCTAATATTATTTTGAGATCAATTTTGTTCATAGGCACGGCTATACCGACTACATTACTCAAACTATTAATAAAATCCTTACGACACGTTCATTTCCTGGGACCCACACTGAAGCTAATACTTCCTGTTACATTCCACTCTAGAATTCCTTTTGTGGTTTGTAGGATGATTCTTCAGTTACCTCACTTTTGTGATAAAATTAGATTTGAGGCAGCAGTACATGAGCTACACCTCATGGTGTATAAATAGTCGTATACATATATTTTGTTGTTGTTTTACTGCACCTGATAGTTAGCTTATTTTCATGAAGTTTGACTTGTATTTTCTACTATTTCTCTGCTGCTGCTTCTTCACATCAGTTGTAAAATGTGAGGACTTTGTTGCGACTGTTTCTCCTTATGAATTGGACCTCAATTCTGGATTCCTGACGGTTACTTTTGATATTCTTGGCGATCCTTTTTCACTTGTTAATTTGGAATACGATCTCAGTCGTGTACTTATTTCAAACTGTCCTGACATTTGTGATACAGGAATTCAGGAGGTTTATCGCCTCACAAATACCTCTAATTCCTTTGGAAACAGTTCTAGACTATCTTTCGAGCTCCAGCAAGTAGACAAAGAGTCACTAACTTTTCATGAGTCAATCGCTAGAGATTCTAGCAGTACATTTATCCGGATAGAACAAGGATTTGTAGCTGATCCAGCTGTGTTTGTACCATCTACCCCTTGGAATCAAGTATCTTTTTTTATTCCTTTCTCTTCATACCGTGTAAATGTATTCAACTCAAACATATCCTGCACTAATGAAGATAGATTATTTTTCAATATCACTTGGTCAACACCTGAAACAGATATTGTAGTCACTTTTAAAATAGAGTTATATATATTCTCCAATTATTTCCAAGCTTCTAATGATACTCCAATATATGATTCAATAGATTTCATTTGGACAACTGAAGGAAACGAGTTTCAAACATATGTTGAGCTAGATGCAAGTATTGAACTAGTTAGCAATTATATTTTCTACAATGGTTATGTTATTGCTCAACCGGATGTATCTAGTGATTATTTTAGTGGTGGATTCCCTTTGATAGACCTTGATACCTTCGGAGATCCTGAACTATCATTTGGTAACGGAATAGTTGTAGTATCCTTACCAATTCTGCCTCAGTTTGGATTATGCCATCGTGTGATTAGAGAGAACGATTATTGCACTGATCTATCTGGCACAAACAAATGTATATTTAAAGATGTGACAAGGACGACAGAAGTCGGTATTTCCGATGAGTTAAACTTTGATTATATTCGAGTTTTCTTGTCTTATCGTTATGACGCGACGGAGCGTACATTGTTTGGAATTGGTTCAATTCCAGATTTATTCTCTGATGGTGAAGTATTGCGTTTGCAGAGCTTTACTGCAAAATTTTTCTTTTTCTATCGCACATTTTTGGATTATTCCTCTAATTACGCGAGTGTTAATATCAATATCAATTTTACTACTGATATCAGTGTGGAAGAGTTATCTGGAGAGGATTACGATATAGAATTAGCGCCTTTATGCGCGAATGGCTATGGCCCCATCGATTTCAACCTGATTCGTATTACTAATTTTCATATACCATCTGCATGCCCTGGAGAGACTTACTACACTATTTCAGCTGGATCTGGGAATATATCGAATAATAGCTTAGCCTATACTAGAACTATCAAAAGCTCAGAAATAGATGATTACCTTACAGCTTCACTATTACAATATGTTTACAACTCTCCACGAATCAGTGAGGGTGAAGAACAAGAGACTGGTTTTTATCTTCTCTCACAGGAAGAACGCGAAACAGTGTACGTACGTATTGGCCTATTCTGTCCAGCCGATGATAGCTATAAGGTGTACAACACAACTGTTTATCTACCATTCATCGCCCCCAGTAGTGAAGAATCTGTTCCTTCTGGCATAGCAAATGAGAATTCTGTGGTAGTTACATTGGGAAATCATGGATTTTGTTTCCATCAACGTGATATTTTCGGTTATTTTGGTTTAATACACCCAAACGAGACTTTCAATACTATAGAACTTAGCCTAGATACCTCTCTTTCTGATACCCCATCTGAAGTTATACAGGGTGCATGTTCTTATGAGGGAGCTGCTGATGGCGATATCCGTTATTTATGCAACGAGTTAAGTGAGGATCTCACGCCTATTCTCATATACACTGGAAAGTTGACTATTGCACATCCAAATATCTCTTCTATATCTTTCGAATTTACAGTTAATGTTATTCCTTCTGAAACTAATATACTGGAATTTGAATTTCCATATGGCATTGAATATGGCGACAAGGAAATACCAAGGGGTACCAATCTATGCGGTGATGAGATCCTATTTACTACTAATATACCAGCTGGCCGATCTATACAGACGAGTGCTTATGTTACTTCTAATGGAGCTATTAGTCTTGGGGGATGTGCTGCTGGGATTAACCCCAGGATGTTTTCAGACGAAACTCTCCCACTCCCTGTTCTGGCTACTTACTGGGCACATCATGATCACAGAGAATTTGGGGATGTATACTATCGATATATATCTGCAACCGATTCGGAGCTTTCGAACGTTTCAGGTTAGTTAATCTAATTACGTAGAAGCTGAATTTATGTGAATTATTTGTTCATTTAATTTCATTTTGATTTGATTTTAGCATTTGTGAGAAGTAATGCTCAAGATGCTCCACATGATTTCGTAGCTGTGTGGGCGATAATCGCAACCTGGGTGAATGTCCCCCCCTATCCTGCAGACCGGGATATATTCTTCAAATGCGCACAGCTCGGTGTAGGCTACTCAGAATCTTGTCAGCAGACAAATAGTTATCAAACCATCCTCACTACAGATGGATCTAAATCTTATTTTATTAGTGAGTACAATTGTGAGCTAGTGAATTGGGATGGAATCACTTCCAGAGCTACTATCGGGTTTGATACTCCAGAATATTTTGTTAATCACCAATTCTCTAATAAAGAAGGTGTTAGTAAGATTGGTTGCAGTGATTTGAGTGGGGACGAAATTTCCAGTAATGTAAGTTCTATAATATAGGCACATCCTCGTTACGAACTAAAGTATCGAATTTAGCTTTGGCCAAAAACTTTCAGATTGAATTTAATAACATTCGTGTATGTGACATTTTGTGAACCTAAATACTCCTCTACCTCTGGTTAGAACCTAATCTTTGCACCAGCAATTTGTAATAGCGACATCTTGCAATTAACTTCTATAGGAATTGCTATTTACATGTTCTCTATTTAGGTGTTGGTATACACAATTTCACAGGATGATTTCTTTGATTTTCTTCAAGAACAAGCAGTACTTTGTATTTTATCTTTAAATACAGATCGACGAATCTTTGGAGGACAGTCGACAGGGGTAAATTTTAATATTCCATGTCCTTGCAGTTTGACACAAGCCAACCTTGATAGAAGATTTGCTTCTATCGGTCATTTTTCTGATTTAGATATTTGTTACGAAAATAGAGGTCGCTCTGTATTTGTTCGTTGTTGCTATTCATCGTTTTCATCTGAGCTGAATACAGATTTATCTGTATACACAAGATACTCCTACAGGCGTGGTGTATCGCTTTATAACACCTATGATTCAGCTGAATTTATTGAGGCCTGTTCTTATAATAGTATATTGTCGAGTATCTTTTACCAATATAGACGTAGGGCTTCTTGTACCGGCTATCTACCTCCTAGGTTTATTTGTATATTCGGGGATCCTCATTTTATTACACTAGATGATCTGGAGTATACTTTCAATGGAATTGGAGAGTATATATTAGTGCGTACTAGACCTGGAGTGTCTGTCTCATTCGAGCTATTAGGTAGAACAGATGTTTTCCCTGGTGCACCAGATGCTACGATTTTAACTGCTCTAGCATTCAAATATGGAAGCAGTATAACTATGGAAATAAGTTTGAATGAATCATCTCCTTTTAACATGAGCACTAAGCTTCAGGTTAGTCCAGGTGTTACTGTTGATATTAGCTATATGCTGGATGTTATTGGAGATTATTATAATGATTCTGGTGTTGAAATAGAGGTAGAAGCTCCTGGAAATGTAGTTATTATTGTAGAAGGTACTCTTACTTTAGTTGTATCTGTTAAGAATGGAATTCTAGATTATCTCCTGTCACTACCCCCAGAGTACAAGTACCAGACTGAGGGTCTCATGGGTATATGGAATGATGACCAAAACGACGACTTGACACCTTCTACCTCATTTATACCACTACCTGTTAATTCTACCCTCCGTGACATACATTATCAGTTCGGTTTAACATGGCAGGTCGGTCTAGTTGATTCCTTTTTCTTCTACCCAATTGGTGAAGATGCTCTTAATTATACTAATAGTTCTTATGTGCCTAAATTCCCAGACGAGCTTAACTATACCCCCGATCAGATAAATCTGTGTGGTGATAATATGGCTTGTTTGTTCGACTTCTCACAGACCGGAAACTCAGATATTGCAGACACATCTTCTAACCAGAACTCAGAATTCTTCGTTATGCAAGCTGACCTCGCTAATTTCCCTCCTGTGATTACTATAGTCAGTGAGGGAAGTACAACAGATATACTGTTAATGCTTGGAGGGCAGCATTCATTTGAGGTAGATGTAGTAGACGAGGATGAAGGGGTATTCTTAGTAGCTAATAGTACTGTTAGTGTTACAGCTTCATTGATATCTGATATGCCACTAACTAAACGCTACCATGTAGCACTACATACAACGAATACTGATCCTTTCTCCCTCAGTTTACAAGCTACTGATATTAAAGGAGCTACATCCTCTCTGCATTTTGATATAACTGTATGTGCATGTGAAAATGGGGAGTGTAGAGACGGTTTATACTCATACGAGTCTTCAGCTCTTCGTTACAAACTACAAGCTTGTCTATGTGATAGCGGGTATGATGGAGATCTGTGTGATCTAGATGTAGATGGTTGTGTGCTACAGGAATGTTACCCTGGAGTAGAGTGTACAGATCTCCCTCCACCCTCCATCTTTGGAGAATGTGGTTCTTGTCCTGATGGTACCATCGAAGGTGACACGAGCTGTGTGGACCTGAATGAGTGTTTCGGTGAAGGTGGTCTTACACATGATTGTAATTCATTTGGTCAGGCCTGTATTAACACAGTAGGTAGCTATATGTGTGCGTGTATGTCAGGGTATATTGACCAGGGGAATGCCTGTGTAGATATCAATGAGTGTTTACTCAATCCTTGTCAACAAGTATGTAACAATACTGATGGAAGTTACATGTGTGCATGTTTTGAAGATTGGGAATACTTGAATGGTACTTGTGAGCCTGTTAATGGATGTGCTACTGACTGTGGATTTGGTGCATGTGCTGTGATAGCTGGTGAAGATATGTGTGTTTGTGATGGCGGTTATACTATCGATCCTGATTCCAACATGTGTGTTGATTTAGATGAGTGTTCTATCGGGATTGCTTCTTGTGAGGACATTTGTACTAACATTCCTAAGTCATACTTGTGTAGTTGTGGAACTGGTTTCAGACTCAGATCAGATCAAGTAACCTGTATGGATATCAACGAGTGTGAAGATATATTCTCAGAACCTTGTGCACTTGATGAGACTTGTATTAACACTCTAGGGTCTCGCAGATGTGAGATGTCAGCTGCTGGATTGTCTTACCCTATTCTTCAGCTCCTGTTTATTGCTGTACTTTTACAGATAATATTCACACTCGCTTAACTATACTACGTATTTTCTTTTGTTTTATCGCTAGTTTGCATGATAGCTTTACCAATAATAAGCTATTTAGCTTTTGATAAGTTTTAGTGTTAGGTTTGTATTGTTACTTATTTATCACTTAATTATATTTATTAATTACCTTTCGGGTTTTGATATCAGCTCTACTAACTATACTTCTAATTTTTCCGAAAATTCCCGAAAATCAACACCCATCCTGTGTCACGCTTTGTCACCGTTTTGTAATATAAAAAGGATGGGGCTGTCACATTTCGCATACCACTTCCTCCCCCTTGTAGTGGTACGTTTGAATAGCACCTTATCTACCTACTTGATTACTGTAGTTAGATTACTAAATGAATTTTAATGAGGATGATCCGTTTGCTGCAAAAGTGAGTAGTCTTAGTCTCAGTTTGCAGACTGAAGTTCAAAAGAAACGAAAGGAATTTAATAGTAGCAAAGCACGAAAAGATATCTCTATCCACAAAACAAACACACCTCTGTTCAAAAAAGATAAACGAAAGAAGAATGAGAATACAAATAAACACAAAAAACATTCAAAAATCGATCCAGAAACCGAAGAATTGCTCGCGAAATCTCAAATGACTCTCCAAAAGAAAACTCGTTTATACAATGAAATGAATAAAATAGATAATTTAGATTCTGTGATTAAAAACACAGAATCTTGTCTTGTTGATTTTGAGCAGAAAATTATTGACAATAAAATTACAAATAAATACACGCAACAAATCCCAGAGCTATCAAATTATATTTCTAGCTTCGGAGGATTCAGCAGAAATTCAATTAACGGTTTTGTACCAGAAGGGAATTCTAAATATTTGAAAAATGATGAAGTTAAGTGCGGTGAAAGTGAGTATTTACATTATCAAGAAGCTGTTGGTAAAGAAATACGGGAACATGGGGTAGGCTACTTCTCATTCTCAACTGATGAAAATATTCGGAGACAGCAAATGCAAGATTTAGATAATTTGCATTTGGAAACTGAGAGAAATATCGCGAAAAGACAGAAAATACTGGCAAAACGGAAAGCTGAAAAAGAGGCTAGAATGCAACGAGTTAGAGATAAGATGAGGAAAGAACTTATTTCTCAAGGCAAAGATGTAAGCTTCTTAGATGAAGCAGACGAGATAGCTAGGAAAGAAAAGGAATTACAAGAAACTGTTTCTGCGGAATTGAAGGAGACCGAAACACTTGATAAACAAAAAGTAGAAGTTTTCAAATTAATTGACTCTATCAGAGAGTCAACTAGACAAATTCCTGTCAGAGAATGGGACAAAGATAAACTGGTAGTAACCCCAGAAAAAATTCTCCCCAAAAAACGAGAAAAAGAGGAAGAAAGGAATCCTGATTTTGCTCCTCCAGACTTTTATACAAAAAAGAAACGCAAAAATTGAATCATTCCATTTACTTTCAAATGCAAACTTGTATAGCTGATCATATGTTGTTATTCATGGTTGGTATAGCTGCTATTTGGTAAAATCTTGTAATAGATTTAATAAAGTAATACAATACACACACCAGTAATACGAAATCTTAAATTCTACCAAAATGATAATATTTGTTAGTCTAAAGATATCGATTCATTCAAATAGTAATTTTTAGATTCTAGAATATTCTGTGTGTAACACCTCCTCTCTACTTAGTCGACTTGTCTTCTACTTTTAACTCTTCATTCTAAATATTAATACAATAAAATATAGGATTAGAAATCTAATAATTATCACGAACCTCTTCAAAATACTTTGGGAAATAGCTCTTGATCACGGTAGGTATAGGCAATAAGCCCACAGTAGAGAAACTCTAAAAATACACATTTAATACTCACAATAAATGTAATACTTTATAATAATTACCTTGTTTAAGATGCTAGTATCTTCTGTTGGATGTAGAGATGGTAGTTTAGTAGTAGCAGCTCTCAATCTCCCTAACAATTCCCTCTGTATTCTTCTGGTTAGCTTAACAGCATGAGCTAGAGATCCTCTCTCTATCTCATCGTTCTCATCTGAATCTACAACTGTCTGAGGTAGTAACTTATCTACTAAATCTTCCGCAGACAATACAGCCTCTCCGAAATTCTTACTTAATCTCTGTACCATTGTGAGTGAATCCAGTAATTCTCTTCCATGTTTGAACCGTTCTCCTATAGAGTTACCCTTTGCTACAGTCACTTCATAAGCATATCCCTTCACCATGTCTATGTTCTCTTTCCCTTTCACATATTTCTATAGTTATTAATTAAATTAAAGCAGTATTTTAACTATATCGAAGTAATTATCGCGGTCCCTTGAGCTTCGATAAACTTACATTATTGATATAGTCTCCAGTCTGATAGTACCTATTGGCTACTAGAGAAGTCAATCTATCCTTTGCCTTGGAGGTCACCTCTCTTCCGTGTTCCCATACCCCCTCCTCTCTACTCGCTATATTCCCCTCTTCCTCTCCTGGTAACAGATAATCAATCACTCCATCAGCTGCTGTCAGGCCCTTATCCACACCGGTCTTCAGAGCTTGTCCTACTCTAGTGGACTGCACATACTCCGCATTGCTATTCATTTTACCTTTAACGTAATCAGCACCAGAGCTTACTTTCACACCCACGCGATCTTTCGCATTCACCACTATATCTTTACCGCCTGTTAGCTTACCTCCGATGTAATCTCTTCCTATATATTAGTAATATTATGTATTAACAAAAGGTTTATATTATTTTAACAAAAAGTGTTGTTAAAATTACAATAATTACCATCATATAATTTTCCTCCAATATACTCTTTCCCACTGGTAATACTCTCCGTAGGACTGCTGTATATCTTCGTTAGAGCATCTGAAGCTTCATTATCTAACAATTCCTCAAATATTATTACCAGTATTTAACAATTAGCCGTCAAATTATATATCTAATCTTTTACAAGTTCATTAAGTAAATTATTCATGATAAATTCGTGGAAAATGTATGACATATTCGTTTACGGATAATTAACACTAAATTCACTCCATCTGCAGTTTTGTAATGTAATTGTCAATCAAATATGGTAGTACAAAGTCTCCTCTAAACTATTTATTAGAAACTCATTATGGGATTACGCAGATAATATATAAATATTCTAATTGTTAATTGCTAGACTTTCATTTCTGGATGTTATCTATTAATTACGTGTTTATCGGTATAACTTACAGTATTGCTTCCCAATTGTTGGAGTAATGTAAGAGACTGTTGAGATGGATTTCTCAATCCCACTCTGCACATACGAATTTTCTTTTAACGAACACATCCGGTCGTAACCTTGCCAAATCGCTCCACTCATTGCATTCCTTATGCCTCCGGCGTTGTCAGGCTCGCGATTTGAAACTATTTCATTCGATTGCATAGCTACCAAATTAATCTTTGTTCGAAAATGTAATTACAAATTCGCTGATCTTATCTCTCTTTTATAGCGAGAAGAAGGCATATTAATTTCAACTAAGTATGTGGATAGTACATTAATTTGTATTTACGCGGGTTGACTCGAATGACTATAGGTTATATAATTGTCTATTAATCAGGTTGTGAATTAGGGCGTTTCATAAACAGCCACTACGTGAACTGATTCTACCTGCTATTTAGCTTGTGACACGTAAGATATTTTGGTTATAAGTAGTAGAAAGTTCTCGAGTTTATTATGTCTTGTGCTTTCTCGTCATAACAGTTCGGTTGCATTATATTAATAGATTATCCTCGAGATAAACTGGAAGCTATTACACTACATACAGTAGTAATCATCTATCAAATATGCTCGTCATAGAAATAATGATAACTTCAGTAAAATACTCTTTTAATTACTTAAATATTAATATATATTAAATAGACACGACAGAAGACCGCAATTACAAATCGCTAAATAAATGCTGCATTCTTCTTCACAGTCATCTCTCACAACATCTTCTGAAACCCCAACAAAGATCTCGATCGCCTGCACGCTATGCAATAAATCTTTTAAGAATTGTACCTGCAGGAATTGTTCTGTTTGTCAGAGGGTTTTCGCTAAGCTAGCGATTGGTGTCCGTTCTCACTGTAGACTATGTCACGGGCCAATTTGTAAGTCTTGCTTAGCGGCTCATGGCAGTTTAGTGAAAATTTGTCTTAATTGTAAAGAAGCAGATGATCGACACCATGAGACAACACGAGTAGCCCTAAGAGATATAACCAAATCAAAACATGGTATAGATCTACCGCTACAGTTTGATTGTCCCAGAGCTAGCGGATTCTGTGAAGAGCTAATGGGAGCTGCTAAACGGGGAGATCATCATATCTTAGTTACATTATTGGAAAAAGGAGTTGATCCTAATCTAAAGGATTCTGATAATAATACTGCTCTAATCCTAGCAGCTAAAAACGGTAAATATCCATGTGTGCTTTTGTTATTAGAACACAAAGCTGATGCGAATCTAGCTAACAACCTTGGTTGGACACCGTTACATGCAATCGCTTGGAAGGGTGATTCTGATGAACATTTGGAATGTGCAGATATTCTGATAAGAACTGGGAAGGCTAACCCTATTGCTAATACAAAGAGCAATGAAACTCCGTACCAACTAGCTGTACGGATGGGATTGAAGAACGAATCTATAACGAGATACTTTAGAGAAAAGGAATTAGAATGCTACAGACAGTTACTAGAGAATGTTATAGAAGGGAATAGTCCTGGTACTCGTATCGATGATTTAAAGAGACCGATAAGATTTGTTCTAGAACAATTAGAAGATCTGATAAGAGAGAAGCAAGATATACAGATGGAGAGTAGTACGAGAGGTAACACTCCTATATTGGACAGGTCTGTGTCCTCTCTCGCCTCCTATCCAGGAGCTGTCACCTCACAAGATCTGGAGACAGGTGAAAAACTCAAAAATCTTAAAAGAGACAATCAAAAGCTAATGTATAGTTTGTCACAGAAAGTTGGAGAAATTGATCGCATCAAACAAAAATTACGTAAACAAGAAGAAACACATCTCCTCGATACTCAGAGACTCAGAACAGCTCAGGAAAATCAGGTAGCCAAACTACGTAGCGACTGTGAGACGATTATCCAACAATACAAACATTTATCTGAAGAGAAACAGACAGATTTTGATGAGCTACAAACCTCAGTTTTGAAACACAAGTTAGTCTGGGTACAAGATTCACTTGTTAGCAATTGTATGAATTCAAAATGTCTCTCTCCCTTCGACAGTAAGAACAGAAGACATCACTGTAGATGTTGTGGTAGAGTGTTCTGCCAGTCTTGCAGTAGTAACACTGCTCCAATACCATGTATTGGCTACCATAAACCAGTACGTGTGTGCAAAATATGCTTTGCTTTGCTGGAAGTTATTTTTATTGAAGTATCCGCAACTGAGAATACGTTCACTATGGATGCCATTTCCCTGTACAACAACACTAATGGTAGAGATAGTCCTAGTGAATTTTCAAGGAGTGTAATCTAATTGATATATAAATATAATGGGGTTATTAACCTTTGTGATTTTCACGGTTGTATCTTACATTTTTATGAGCTCTAATTTTCAAATATGCCTTGAATCCCTAAAATGATTGTATGAGCTAGCTAGTCTATTCTTTTTTATATATATTCATCATGTTTGTGTAAATATACTATCTAACTCTGATTTTTGCTGTTCTACTACATATAATATTCCTGTGCTGTTACTTTGTGGATGTTGAGAATTGAAATGAAGTGAGTTTTCTTTATATTTGTTACTTTGTTTGATAAAACTTTTGTATATTTTTGAGTAAAAAGAAGGATACGTATGTTAATCTCTTTGCATTTGTTATTGTCTGAATGTTTGATGTAATATTAAACTGCTCCGATTTACATTTACTTAATTCTAGAGTTATCCAGACTAGTTTACCCATTCAAACAATATATTTTGCTGCGATCATGTTTGATTGTTTGATTGTTTGTATACTATTTGGTAAATAATATTATATTACTTCAAATACAAGACATTTTAATTCGTGAGTTAATCTGGTAATTCTACACTATCTCTATGGGATGGACATGAATCCATTCCTACAAGAAATAGCTCCAATAAGGGTTGGCTGTTCTGAGAAATATTACTTGTAAATTGATTACATAAATACTTAAGCTTAGAATACGCATTAAGATAGGATGGACGATTTATTTGGAAACATACATTTCGAGCAAATGGAGCCTCCAATAGAAGAAATAATAGCTAAGAAAACTAGGAAAAGAACCAAAATGTCTGAGGGAATTGATAAAGAGGATATAGTGGAGAGTACAATACCAGCTATGAAGAAGGTGAAATGTCATAAACCTGAAGAATCATTGCAACAAGAACAATATATTATACTTCAAAGGAAACACCAGTACACACAGTTTGATACATTCTGCAGCGAGCATGCTTACACAGAGTTAGATGGAATATCTCTTAAACAAAATTTGGCTCTAAGTTATAAGAACTTTGCTAAATGTAAAATGGATGAATGTTCTGATGGCAATACTGTATTATCTCAGTTTCTAACTATGTTTTTTGCGGATAATTGGAATCAAGAAAAATCTGAACACACACAAACTGGTTCTCCTCTTCTTTTGATGATTAGCTCATCTGCTGTTCGCTCGCTTGAGATGGCACGCGAAGCCAAATTGGCGCTAGGAAATGACTGTGTCATTGCAAAACTATTTGCAAAACATATGAAACTAGACAAACAGCAAGAATATATGTCAAAACATATATGTCACATTGCTACAGGCACACCAGAACGTCTCCTACAGCTGATTCAGAAGTTCAACTATCTATCAACATCTCTTAAGTTAGTTATACTTGACTGGCAAAGAAAGGACGCTAAGCAACGCACAATTATTGAAATATCTGAAAATAAGAAGCCAATGTCAATACTTCTACGAGATTATATTATTCCATTCGTTCTGTCCTGCCAAGCCAAACTATTTCTCCTTTGAATGCATTTATCGGCGCCCCGGTTCGTCAAGGACTAACACAATTGCAGTTAGCTTTCTTAAGAAAAAAATTATGTGCAATCTTAGAAAAAACAGCACCCAATAACTGAAAAATTTTTTGTAATAATAGCCAAATAATTAGGCCTTTGATTCTGCTAATTTCAATGCAAGGTATATATCGTCCTTTATTGAATAGTTTTAATATTATATCAAGATTTGCATTGGTTTCTTCATAGAATTTTATACAATTTTAACTATATATATATCACAGGGAAATATGTAATGGCTATCTTTCGATTGTATTTGAACTTTGTACTCCTATAAATTGCCTGATAACAGAGCGATAAGTTATTGGAATTTATGTTTGTAGCACTTGAACACTTATTAAGAGCACCCAGTCATTTATTACATATAATACATCATGGCAGAACACCCAATTGAACTTGGCGTTACTATTCTATCTCCTACTCCCAACTCCCCTACAGACTCAACAGCTAATTTACTTGAAAAGAATCTATCACTTCACTCCAATGAGGATAACTTCGAATACACACCAAACTCAAAATGTCAGAGATCTGATAATTTCCGACGCGACAAGAGCAGTTTAGATCCACATGCACCGCCAGAATCTCCCGTAGTACATGCACGTGCTGTACCAGATGGTTGTACTGCACACGAAATGAACAATTCTCTTTCCAAATATGGAAAAATTAAGTGAGTATTTTGTAATTTATTAATTAGCTCCACAATTGTAAATCGCGCAATTTTCATGCTACGTAAACGAACACACACGTGGTTACTATTAGATGTGTGATTTCTCATAACCATACAACAAATTCTTAAACAGATGTTACTATCATTATCTGTCCTCCTATAGATATGTAACTATGATGCCAAAGCTTAGACAGTCTCTAATTGAGTTTGAGGTAAGAGAAACACTAAAATGGATTTTAATTTGACAACAAACATTAATGGTACCATTAGAGCTCTGTATAATGTGTTTACTGATGATGGTTATATCCTTGTGATTCTTACTTAGAGTTATTTACTTGTATTCTATGTATTCGTAGTTATGTGAGGCCGCGCATAGCTGTGTTAAAGATGCACAGGAAAACCAACAGTACATAATGGGAAGACCTGTGTTTTTTAATTACTCAACCAGTCAGGAGATCACACGGTTTGTTCTAAGCGAGTTTCTTAAGATTTCTTTATTCGATTAAGCTCACTAGTTCATGGTAGTTTTTCTTCAATAGATCGCCTTATGGCTTTGATCCGAAATCACCAACTTCGAATAACTCTAATTCTCCTACTCACACACACCCTACACACATTCTCCTATATACTGTGTTGAATCCTATCTATCCTATATCAGTGGTGTGTAAGAATAGAACTTCATTATTTGTAGTATTTTAATATCATATGTGCATTTACACATTAGGATATCTTACAAACAATTAGCAGTCCGTGCGGAGCTGTGCAGAAGATTGTAATATTCAGTAAGAATGGAGTACAAGCTCTAGTGGAGTACGTAGTTTTAGTTAGATACAAATATTCTTAAATCTCATCGGCTGCGAATGATTTATAGATGTATATTGTTTAGATTTGAAAGTGTTGAATCAGCTCTCCGAGCTAAAGAGGCATTAGACGGAGCAGACATATACTCAGGATGTTGTACACTACGAATAGAATTCTCAAAGGTTAGCTCAAAGCCTCAAACACCAATTATTTAGTAAACACTAATTAACAATTCTTTACATGCATTTTAGACTGAAAGATTGAACGTATTTAGAAATGATAGACTTACCTGGGATTATACAATGGATAGATCATCTGGTTAGTTAGTTATACACAATAATTATGTAAATGTTATTAATACAAGCATCTTAATGTCTAAGGCATATTTTGGAATTTGTGAAGTTGCATATTACGTATTCTTCTGTCCTGCGAAAAATGGGCTTTTGCGAACCTTTTAGTGTTATAGGACACTCAATAAGTCAGTATTTTAATGAATTACAAATATATATGATGTGTTAATTACGAAACAAATTCTTGATCAAATAGTAATATACCCAATCATGCTTGTATATTAGTAGTGATGATATAATCTCATATGACATATACCGCTTCTCTTAATTGTATCATATTATCATAATGAACAAATCCATGAAACCTCGAGACAATGCAGTAATTCCTTATATTAAATTAACGATGAACTTTAACCTTATTGAACGAAATCGCGTGTAATAATTTCATTACATATTACAGCAGCTTCACTTCACAATCTTACATACACACCAGCTGGTCAGCATCTATTAGCCAGTCAGGGACATATCCCACATAGTACATTTCAAGAGCATAGTCCCCTTCATAGAGCTAAACATCTTTCTAATGGTCTGTCTCCAAATGAAGGTAAGTTGTAATACCTCAATCAAGATTCCTTGATTACATACACATGTGTTATGTGTAGATTTATCAGCAATAGACGATCCTACACCACCTCCAAACTCTTTGGTACAATCAGATACGGTAGTAATGATATACGGGATAGATGATCGATTAAACTGTGACCATATATTCAACTTGCTATGCAGTTATGGGAATATTATCAAGATTAAAGTACTCACAAATAAGAATGGAATAGCTATGGCTCAATTGCATTCAAAGCAAGCTGCAACGTATGCTATAAGACATCTAAACCAACAGAAATTAATGGGGAATAATCTTGAAATTTCGTACGTCACATTATACACATTATAGATCAGTTATTTCGAAGCTGTATGTATATTTACATTATTCCTATTTAGGATATCTCGTCATCCGTTCATAGCAGATCCTCCCTCTGGGTATATTGCAGAGCTATATGATCACTCTCTAGCTGTTAGGGAGTATTCACATTCTAGGAATAACAGGTAACATGGGGGTCTATTGTATATATGGGATATTTCATTCTTATATTAACATGTGTATATTTGTAGATTCATTCCGACTGATGTTTCTTCCAAAAACCGTAAGTCAACAATAACAACAACAACAACAACAACAACAATGTTCTTGTTAGATTTGATATTAGCAAATTAAATATGTATCATGTCATTCTCCATTCTCTAGGGATCTTTTCTCCAACTAAAGTTCTACACTTCTATAATGCTCCACCAGATAGCACTAATGATTCACTTTTGAATGTGAGCATAAACTATCTCATTACATATTTTAATAATCAAATTCTTTGTGTTTATTTCGCAGATATTTCAACTCTTACAAATCACAAAGCCTCTTGCTATTCGTTTCTTTGAATACAGTAAGTTACATTTACACATTTACATCTACCTGCTTATTGGATATCAAACTGCATATCATTGTGTATTTGAATTCATGTGTTTTACTTTGTACGAATTATTAGATGGCAAGGCTAGAGCTGGACTTATGCAATGGTTAGACGTAGAATCAGCACTAAACGCACTTGTTCTGGCTAATCATGCAACAGTGCACACTTCAAGTAACTTACTTATTTATATTTATCGAATTTTCTAAGTTCATTTATTTATTTTTTAGCAAATCATCAAGCAGCTTACACGTTTAAGTTAGCTTTCTCTTCAAGCAGTTTTGACTAATTCAGATTATTATCCCTCCCTCCTCTTCTCCCTTTTCCCTCTTCTCCCCTTCAACCTAGCAAATATCATCTATTCACTAGATTGCATGCTTTCACAGTATTTATTTCCTTTTTCAATTTCATTCAGTTTTGTACAATTTGTGATTGTCACTTCGAACTGGTATCAGTATTTTGCTTCTAATTTAAAATATTTTCACTCTGTACATATTTTGAACTGTCCACTTCAATTGATTGAACAAATTTAATAAACTGATACTGAGAACCTAAACTGCTGTATATTATAACCACTCCTGCGGTATTGTAGTTTGTATATTATAACTACTCCTGCGGTATTGTAGTTTGTATATTATAACTACTCCTGCGGTATTGTAGTTTGTATATTCTAACTACTCCTGCGGTATTGTAGTTTGTATATTTAACTACTCCTGCGGTATTGTAGTTTGTATATTCTAACTACTCCTGCGGTATTGTAGTTTGTATATTATAACTACTCCTGCGGTATTGTAGTTTGTATATTATAACTACTCCTGCGGTATTGTAGTTTGTATATTATAACTACTCCTGCGGTATTGTAGTTTGTATATTCTTTTTGTAATCCATTTATGTAGCCAGCCCTTTACTTCTTAATTCTGATTTTCGGGATGTTATGTATCTTTTCTCGCTAAATCTCATCCGATGGGCTACGTCCCGCGAGATAGAACAAATGCGTCTCGTTTTCCTTCAACCGTTATACTGAAGTGATCTCTCTCCTATACTTTGAAAGTAATGATTTTTCTTCTCTTGTATTGAAATGAAACTGGGTCCCTTGTTGCTTCGTTATAACAAGAATTTATTGTATAACTTTGCTAGCTCTGTTTTTACATAATACACTATTTGTATAACTTTACTGATGGATCTATCATCCCTAAAAAAAGCACTCGAAACAGACACGACACAAAACACAGAAAATATAATAAACAAACTAAAGAAGTTCAACAAAGACAATGCTGAGATTAGAAAGTTTGATAACACAATAAAGAAACCAATAACAACACAATTATTGAAACAGATAAGAGATAGTATACAAAATATTTATTTCACAGAAGACACTAGTACCGACAATTTACAGCTATTACTAGCTAGCACAAATTGTTTAAGAATTCTAACCAGAGATGGAACACCTGAATTATTGTTAGAAATAGAGAATATTCACTCTATTGCGTCTACCGGGGGATTATACTATCAAGATGTTCCCTACTGTCTTGCTATGAAGAAAGGCTATCTGCCTGCATCACACATACAAACTGATGCATGGATTGAAGGCACAAAGACTCTGATAAATATTATATTTGTAAATCACAATTCAGGTCTCATTTCTGATATTATAGATAATATGAAGAATATTTGTTTAGTTGAATCTCTACTGAACCGATTGAAGGGATACGTGGGACCTGTCTCCATCCATCTACCTCTTGATCTGATAGTCTATGATCTGAAATTATTGTTCCTGATTACAGCCTGCTCCCCCTCGGAGAGGAACAGGGTGCTAGAGGATACGGATGGGTTCTCAATCGTGTGCTCACTTGTACACCAGTGGGTACACTTTTCATACAGACCTGACCCCCCTAGTCTAGCCAGGAAATATCTTGTAAGTGAATTAAGCAAGCAAATAGACACTGCTTTACTTGAAGAGAACATTCCTCTAACTTCAGAGATGATGTTTGATGTGATCTGTGTCACTTCTCTCCCAGAAATTAAAGTTGTTGGAATGATAGTAGATTCTCTGAAAATTCTATTCAGTCTAACAGCAAATTGGACTACAGAATTTTATGATAGTCCTGGGAATAAGGATTGCCTTAGAAGACTTTATAACGATCTCAGATTGTTGGTTGTTAGTTTCTCAGGTTGGTGTAATGCTGATATCGTATACAAGACGCTGTTTAATGACTGTGTAAATTTACTGATGAATATTCCTTATTCTCTTATACCAGTTCTTATTCCTAAACTTGGTAACGTTATATTCAGTAAGGAATGTCTTGAAATTACTCCCCCACCTTGTACGCTATTAGAAGGTGCTTGCAAGGTTGTAGCACAAAATACACGGTTGTTAGTACAATATGAAGCAAGGAATCTGTCAATTATCAAACTGCTAGTTGACAGGTTAGATGAAGAGTTATTGTGTAATGAAGATAAATGCGATCAAATGACCTTAACTAAAATAACACTACTGCCAACTCTACGTACTTTATCCCGAGGTAATTCTGTTATTCGTCACTACGTAAGGAAGAGAGTACTGCCTCCACTTAAGAAGGTAACAAGCCGACCAGAAGATGGTAAGGATATGAAAGGAAGGATAGTTAAACTTATGATACACTCTGATTACTCGTTAGCCTACTCAACAGCTGATTTCTTATTTGTACTCTGTAAAGAGAATGTAGATAGGATGGTTAAGTATACTGGGTTTGGGAATGCTGCTGGTCTTTTGATGCAGAGGGGGTTAATGGGAGGGGGATCACATGAAGGGGAGGCGAGCTACTCCTCAGACAGTCAGGATTCTGACACAGAGGAGTTCTTACAATGTCAATCTAATCTCGATCCTATAACCGCAGCCCCCAAGTCTAAAGAGCCCTCAGAAATCGATTCAATGACTGAAGAAGAGAAAGAGAAGGAAGCAGTTAAACTAATGGATGCTATTGATAAACTGAATAAGTCTGGGTTTATTAAGATGGTTGATACTTCTGGGAAGGAAGTTGACAAGGAAAATCTCCCACAATAAACATTATTTAGTGTTGACTTTTCAGAGATTTTGATTAGTTTTCATGTATTGATATATATTTACTGTTCATTATATATTTCTTTAATATAGTGAGTAGAAATTTGTTTATTTATCGTCTTTTGTTAGAATTATTGGATGAGTAGGAGGAAGGGTTCATGGTCTGAAGATCGGACAGAGAGTTACTTGAAGAGAAGGAGAGAGACAAGAAATAGAATAGCAGAGTCTAAAGATTCTAGTGTGTGGGGAAAATCTCCAAAATACTCAAGCTATATTAGTTCAGAATCTGATGATAGTGTTATCGGTGCTATGAGTATTGATAGAGCAAAGAAGTATAGGAAAAGTATAAAGGGGAAAAAGAGAAAAAAGGAAAAGAAGTTGAAAAAGAAGCGCAGACCTTCTGCTCTTGACTCAGAACGTATCGAATCAGAGTCTCAGGCTGTCTCAGAGATTCTCTTCGAGCAGAAAAGAGAGGAACAACGAGAAGCATCTCCGGTATTCGGGCCCCATCATCCAGACACCACGGATGCAACAGGTGGACCGTCCCGCATGGACTATGGAGCCGCTCTGCTACCTGGGGAAGGAGAAGCTATGGCACAGTACGTAGCAGAGGGGAAGCGTATACCGAGACGAGGAGAGATTGGATTGACTAGCAATGAGATCGTAGCATATGAAGATGTTGGGTTTGTCATGAGCGGGTCTAGACACAGACGTATGGAAGCTGTAAGATTAAGAAAAGAGAATCAGATTTATAATGCGGACGAGGGACGAGCTCTTTTAATGTTTAATTACGAGGAGAGATCTAAACGTGAGGAGAAGTTACTCACAGAATTTAAAGAGATGGTACAGAAGAGAGTACAAGCTAATCAGCAGAAATAATAATGTATAATTTCAATGAGATATATTAATAAATGAATTGCAAAAATGTTGTCCACAATTTGGCGAATTTCTCCATAACAGCTATATTATTATTATACAGGTGGCTTAACTAACTATTCTAATTAGCTATAATGACTATTCCACTGGCTAGAGGTATTGACACGTGTGCTTTATGTGAGAAGGCAGAGGATGACGGAGAGGATAGCAAAATATGGTGGATAGGATGTAGTGCTATGGAATGCTCAAGAGAGTATCATATATCTTGTGTGGGACTAACAGCTGATACAATGCCAAGACGATATCAGCGATGGTACTGTCCTATGTGTAGTGAGAAAAAATCAAAGAAGAGATCTGTGAAACGGTCTGTAAATATAAGTTCTCCATCGATAGAGCAACCCAATCACCTACAAGAGAACTTGACAGTTAGCAAGGTTAGGAAAAACGATTCAGTAAATAGGCCAGATACTATTCCCGAGCCTAGAGCTAGTGGTGTATCATTAAAGAGTGCTGCTTCGATCCTATTTTTAGCTCTCGTTTATTTTCTAACAGCTTATTTCTTCTATAGACGCATTTCTAACGAATTTTAATACTTGCTATACTTAACTGTCAGTTTACATTAATCAAATACGAATATTTTGTTATATTGTAATACACATTTTAATCTAGCCTCAGAGACAAGGGTGTCCCCTCTCTTGCTTATTACTTTTAATTATTGTCTATACTTTCATTTTTATAGAATATTTTCCCAAATATTTTCACGTAACAAAATGTCAAGGAATTCAAGTGAGATCTCAAAATTTACAAGCTACATATTCAAGTTAGTTTTCACAGATAATTCTAATATGAATAGCATGCGAGTAATTATAAACAGAATACTAACCATTGTAATTGTATTAATATTCTTACTGGCTGGTTACATGAAGCTATCAATAAGGTTTTCATATGAATTGCATGTTCATTTACAAAGAGAATTCCATCGGTACGTTACTGTTGCTCCGACTTGTTTATTCGGTTACACACCTGATCCGGATAACTACAGAACTCTCGTCGGGGTCTCAGAGATAGTTTTAGCTATCCTCCTACTCGTGGGTACCAGGAACTTAAGGATATTAGCTAATCATCTCCTCTTGCTAATGATGGTAGGGGCATTCTACACACATTGTTCTTTAGGGGACCCTGTATCCCAGGTTGTACCACCTATGGTAATGACTTTCCTGATTTCCTGGAGATACTTCACTATCGGGGTATTTATAAAGCCAGATTCTGTTAAGCAAGACTGATATGTTTAGAAATATTAGTGAGAATTTTAGAACCGATTTTGTTTACTAGCTTTTTGGAATACTGAATAGGTATATATCATATTTGTATATTAATTATATCATTAATTATCTAATTATCGGCTTCGTGAGATCATATGCATACTTGCCAACTTCTCCAAAGGATTACCTCGGAACTTGACTTCATATCCAGGGGAAAATATTGAAAATCTTGGAGAAAGTTTTTTTCAATATTTCTGGATATTTTTGGGGGTAATATGTGAAATCAGGAATTTGTAAATTGGGTTGCTAAGTATGCACATCGGCGTAATACCGCCTCAAATTATTCATCAAACAGTTCAGACTATATTTGTTAGTTATAATAATGACAGAACAAGAGTACGGAATAGGACAGCTAGAACAACATTGCCTCCTTCGCCTCCCCCCTCATGTAGCCCAACAGGTAGCCAAATCAATAACAACAGACACCCTAGAGGAGCGACTACAAATAAAAATAGGACATGACGGTAGAAATTGTAAATTAAGATTTGATGATAATACCTTATATGGTAGAGCAGTTGATCTCCCTTGTATTATTGATGTTAATAAGACATTAGACAAAAAGACACTTTACAAATCTGGGAATATCGGACAAATGATTGTGTGTAGTGAAGAACCCTTTGATATGCCATGCGATGATATAAATGATTTGACACTTAAACAGAGAAATCAGCTACAGAGAAGATATCAATGGAAACACGGTATCACACCTCCACTTAAAAATATACGTAAAAAGAGGTTTAGGAAAACAGCACTCAAAAAATTAATCGATTCCCCAGAGATTGAGAGTGAAGTTAGACGATTGTTGAAGGAGGATGCAGAAGCTGTTAATGTGGAGTTTGAGCTCTTGACTGACGAGGAGGCTAGACCCCCTGGCACCCCAGCTACGCCTAAGGAACTCATGGACATATCATCAGCTGAGATGTCACTGAACCAAGGACAACTCTGTGTACCTGTACAATCGACCCCTCCAGCCTCTGGCATTAATCTTATCGGTGAAGTAAGTTCTTCTGATGAGGAGGATGATAAAAATAATCCTCTAGTTAATCTGGGGGAAGTTTTAGAAGAGCTACCTGAGCCTATAGAAGATATTATTGAAGAGCAAGTAGACCTGATTCAAGATAAGATAGACACACATCCCAAGATAGAAATTGATAATAGTGTACAGTTAAAATTGGAAGAAGACTTAGATAAAATGAGTAAAGAACTGAAATCACTTAGAGTAAAACTAAATAAACAAAAGAGTAGGATTGATGGAACTACAAATCCGTTCTTGAAAGAGAGATTCACTAGAGAACTTAATGAGATTGAAGAGGAGGAGCAGAAACTGATTAGAGAAGAATCTGAGATTAGAAATAAACTCTCTGAAATTCAATCATAAATATTCCAATATTATTTATTTAATAAAGCAAGTAAACAACAATAAATTATGTTTTGAATTAGCTATAAATATGGAATTGAAGGATTATGAAGTTCTAGAACAGATAGGGAAAGGTTCTTTCGGTGTTTGTAAGAAAATTAGACGAAAAACAGATTCAAAAGTATGTATATTTTCCAGAAATGCTTCTAGGCTCGACGCAAAGAGCTCATAACTTATCCGTCTTTCGCATAATTATTAATACACAATATCATTGTATAGATACTCGTATGGAAGGAATTGGATTACGGATTAATGTCAGATAACGAGAAACAGATGCTAGTATCAGAAGTTAATCTACTGAGGGAGTTAAGACATGAGCACATTGTAAAGTACTATCAGCGAATAATAGACAAAAATACTTTAAGACTCTATATTGTAATGGAATATTGCTCTGGGGGTGATCTGTCTTCTCTCATTGCTAGGCAAAAGCCCAAAAGGTAGGCTTAAACTTTTTTTGAATAAATAAATAAGTATCACCGTTCCTATTCTATGGAAATTTTCTATTATTTCCTATTGCTAAAGAAAACCCTTTGAAGCTAATCTCGTTATGAAATGGTTCCAGCAACTATTACAAGCTCTACAAGCCTGTCATTATCGTCAGAAATCAGACATGGCTAAAGTTATACACAGAGATCTTAAACCCGGGAATGTATTCTTAGACAGTTCTCTTAATATCAAGTTAGGAGACTTCGGTTTGGCTAGGATATTAGCGCATAACTCTAGTTTCGCTACTACATTTGTGGGAACACCTTACTACATGTCACCTGTGAGTACTTATGTGTCAAAACGTGTAAATTTTCATATCAAATATTTGTTGTTAATAGGAACTGTTGAATAATGAGGCTTATAACGAAAAATCAGATATCTGGGCGCTAGGATGTATTATATATGAGCTATGTGTGTTGAGGTGTGAAGTATTAATATGTATGATGGTATTTGTGTTTATTTGTTGTTTGTTATTGCTAGTCCTCCGTTCACAGCTCTTAATCAATCAGCTCTGTTCCTGAAAATAAAAGCGGGAAAGTATCAACCATTCTCTCCTAAACTATACTCACAAGATCTAGCAATAGTTATCAATAAAATGCTACAATTATCGGTAATACTTCACATAATTACCCTCTGGTTATGTCCGTATAATTTTCATGTTTCTAGCCTTGCTCCAGACCAGATATAGCTGAATTAATCTCGCATAGAATGTTCAAAGTAGCAGAGATGGAATTTGGAAAGTAAGATTTAATATATGAAATAAACCTAGACTTGTTTATGATTGTTTATTTGTTTGTTAGTCACACTCGTGAGAGGACAACAACAATATTGTCAACAAGAGAACGTGAACTACAGGCAAAGGAGAAGGAATTATTGAGTAAGTGGTATATCCCTATTTAATATTACTTCCAATGATAACAAACTAGCTAATAGAGAACTGAATTTATTTCCTATATTTCTTCTTCTTGTAAGGAATAATTCTATTATCATCTTCATCGTCTACTTTTCTCTTTTTCTTCTTTTCCTCTAAATCTTTCATTTCCATCTTTGCTATTCTCTGAGCTTCGTTAACCCTCTCCATTAACAGTAGTACTTCATCTTGTACTGTAGGAAATTCAGGTAACTTCTTTCCAATTAAGAATTCGATCCTTTGGTAGAGTTCTACGTCATATTGGGTAACAAAACTCACGCTACGACCGGATCTCCCTGCCCGGGCTGTCCGTCCTACTCTGTGTATATAATCCTTAGAATGTGTCGGGATATCAAAGTTAATAATGAAATCTACGTGCGGAATGTCTAGCCCCCTACTAGCTACATCTGTAGCTACCAAGATAGACCCAGGCTTAGCTTTGAAGTTGTTAAGTGCCCCCAACCTCTTTGTCTGACTCATCTGCCCGTTTAGGGGGATAGCCTGCACCCCTAAGGACCGTAGCAACAGAGCTGTACGTGTGGTATTGCTACAAGTACCACAGAACACCATGAAAGAGTTACCAGCCATCTCATTGATAATACTAACTAGATAACAATCTTTGTATTTGGCTGGTATAAATAAATAATATTGCTGGAGCTTTTCCACTGTTTGGTACTTGCTTGATACTTCTACTTTAACTGGATCCTTGAGAGAAGCTCTTTGTAGCTTTTGTACTTTCTTAGTCATCGTAGCTGAGAATAGATATGTGTGTCTTTGTTTGGGAATAACTTTAAGAATTTTATCCAGATCAACTTCAAAATCCATATTCAGTATCCTATCTGCTTCATCCATGACTAGATACTTTAGAGATTTGAGATTGAACCCTTTGGTGTTCTCTAGATGGTCAAGTAGTCTCCCAGGGGTAGCTATAAGGACGTGAGGACGTTTACCTAGTACGAGGGCTTGTGACACCATGTCCATACCGCCCACTATAACGCCACATTTAACACCTATCCCTGATCCCAGTGCCTCGAACTGTTCTGAAATCTGATAGGCTAGTTCACGTGTTGGAGTAAGAATAAGCGCGAATAATCTGGAAGGTTTTTCCAGGAGAGCTTGTAAGATTGGGATAGCGAACGCTGCGGTCTTACCAGAACCTGTCTCCGCTAGTCCTATAATATCCTTACCCTCTAGAGCTAGAGGAATCCCTTCCTCTTGTATCCTAGTGGGTGTAGTCCATTTCAAACGTAGGCAGGCTTCACAGAGAACGTCTACAATACCCAAAGACTTGAAAGTTAATTCTGGTTTCTCATCTGATTTCTCAGTTATTTCTTCAGTATCTATTGCTTGAGCCATGCTATATAACATTTATAGAATAAGTATAGAATACATTTAGTATTTATCTATGTTTTAGGGAATACCCCTACTTCCCGTATATTCATATTTATTCTAGAATATTCCATATAATTCTTGACTGCTTCCACTTCTCCATACATTTCCTTGCTTCTCAGTTCCTCAATTAAATTACTTGTATCATCTATAACAGTAACGGCTTTAGTATCAGATTCTTGTTTTATTATTCGAGGTATAGCGTGATAAGCTAGTCGTGTAGGCCCTGTCATTGCTACCAGATCTCCGCTATGTAGCAATAAAGGAACAGGCTTTGTCATTTTAGTAGCCCCTCCTACCAAGAATACAGCAGGTTGTCCAAAGCTCAGTGAGAACAAAGGAGCGTCCAGGTTAAATTCAGATTGATCAATATGACCAGATAGAGTAGAATCTATATGATAGTAGTTGATTATACCAGCTTCTAGTTTGAATGCTTTGTACCCGAATACATTAGCTATATACTGGAATAATTGTATTAATTCTTCAGGGATGGGAGAATAGTCCTTCTCTCTGTATACTTTACTAGTCCAATCGTATTGGTAACCTAGAGTAGTCCATCTTAGTTGATACATCAAGTTATCTCTCATTTTATGTCTGATTCCTTCCTTAAGATTTATATCAGTCCATTCTACTGCATTCCATAGTCTCTTTCTATCACTACGGTGTATATGTGCATCTATATTGCATTTGTTAGGCAGACAGTTGTAAGCTGAGATAGCTCTCCATACCCATGGATACTGGCACCCCTCTTTGAAGATATTTGGTATATACATTAACCCGGGGTATAACTCAGGGAGGGTGTAACAATCCCAATCTAAAGGAGAGTTTAAGCCTAGGTTATGATGGAAATCATCTCTGTAGTCAAGTTTTAATAATTTCAAATGCTTGCTCCATTCTGAATCAGCTGTAACAGAGGGTAAGTCTATAGGAGCTGGTAGAGTTGATAAGAGTACTTTCTTTTTGTAAAGTTTAAAGAGAGTATCGAATGGGGTAGTATTGTCTCTGTTATCTGTTGTGTCTATTTCATTATTAGGGTATTTAGCTGCACACATACTTATTGTATAATGCAGGGAATATATATATATTAATAATTCAGAAGAATTTGACTTTAATAAACTGGCGAATACTTCACATACTTTATTGTCGTTTACGCTTAATCGGGACACATTCCTTCCATGTAATTCGTCCTAATTAAGCAGAGTTCCCGATTAACCGAAAATTCTCATATCTCTGAATCATACCTGGAAATTGTCCCGATTAAGCAAATTTGAATATCACTATATTTGTATGATTTGTATATATTATTAATAGCAACCTCTGCAATATAATCAACACTGTTGTTAGGGTAATTGGCATTCACTATCTAACAAGTCACCTAACACACTAGCATGACACATAACTAATCACTTGAATCGCTGTACAACAACTGCATTCAATAGATTAGCCTCATAGAGTGTAAGACTGTCATCTGTCAATTCTTTGTTGGGAAATGTTGTCATTATCACAAATATTTTCTCTGTTTGAGTAGTTTTACATGAGATGAATAGTCTCAGGTCTGCAATAGTGTGCATGTGATTGAATTTCTGAGTTAGTCTAGTACCATCTGCTAATCGTATTTGTAGAGTAGTGATAGGGAGAGAGGTGTTGATTATTGGGAGATTACTTTCCGTATCAGCTGTTGTCACCTCTGGAATTGGTTCTGGTTGGTTTGTCTTTATTTCAGGAGCTACACTCCCTAATCTTTGCCCGCTACCTCCGAAGGGCTGGAGCTTTGGTTTAGAAGGCGTGTAGATCTCCTCCCGATTATCCTCCATCTCCAAATGTACTTCTTGTCCTCCTGCTTCTTTAACTAATTCATCAGGAATATATCCTTTAGATATCGCCATCATGAATTGCTTACTTCCTAGATCCTCGAACTTCCTCAGTTCTCCATTATCCACAGTAAAACCGTCTTTGTAGAATTTCAGATGGAACTTTTTAGGCTTGGGGGGTGGAGGAGCTCCCTGGATCTCTCTGCTAACCTCTGTCTCACTCTTGCCTAGTCTCCTTCCTGTACCCATGAATTGTCCAGGATCCGTATTCTTAGCAGTTCGATGGTACTCTTCTGCACTCTCTGCCCCTTGTTCCTTAGCTGACTTGAAGGTGCTAGTCACTATGTCATCCTCTAGATCAGGTTTAGGGGGACCTTCTATCATCTGTCCAGACGAGTCACTCCCCCCGGCAAAGAACTGTTCATTCTTTTTCTTTTCCATCTCCTTGCTTTGGTCCATACGCATCTCTTTCATATTTGTGTACCCTCCTGCCTTCGGATCCGCTCCTTTCGGAACAGGACTTCTGAGCTGTTGGATAACCTGCGGGCTGTGTCCTCCCGGATTGTCGTCATAATATGTTGAGAGAGCAGTCTCCAAATTCCAGACATGTGCTTCTAAATAGTTCCTAGCTCTGTCAGCTTGTATACCTGTGATTCCGCAGAAACTGTCTACTAACATGTCCTGCTCTGCTGGAGACCCGAATACTGCCATTACTAAATACGAACAAAAGTATACAGTGTAACCTCCACTAACGGGAAGCGTGGTAGCATCGGCGTCCCTGACACCCCGCTTGTGGAGGTTACATTATACGTATATTATTGTATTGTTGTGTGTAGGATGGGAATCAAGGCTTATGGAGAAAGACAGACTGCTAGCTGAAAAGGAACGAATTCTCCAAGAAAGAGAAAATCGCATAAACGAGTTCCCATATCAAAGGTAAGTCACTAATTAGATTTATTTACGTGTTACAAACTGACACTATAATTAACACGACAATAATGAGGATAAGACAATTGATATGTATATTTTTAGAAAATCAAAACGCCTCAACTTGCAAGAGAAGTCTTCATAACCTGTGTAACCAGATCGCTTATAAATATCCTATTCACCTCTGTGTACATTTACTGATATTGTACTCTTAACTACGTATAACACTTGTCGAGAGACATTTCATATAAATAATTTGTGATTAAAAGACGCACACACATGACACATACAATTTTAGTTAACTAAAAATCCTCCATTCTCTCTCTCGGAAAAATATCATCTGTAGAACAAATAGAATAAATAGAATAATAGCTCCAACGATTATTAGAATGTATTTCTCTCTTATACTCTTTCTCTGCTTTAACTCTGTCAATTTTGCTATTTTCTCCTCGAGCTCTTCAAATTTCTTTTCAATCCTCTCATAACCAAGTTTAGTTTGATTCACATCATCTTGTCTAGACCGGATTATTCTCTGGTAAACCTTCTCTCTCATACTGTCGAAATGTTCTTCTGAGCATTTATTACTATTACTCATAGCTATAACTTATAAATGGCATACAATCAACTCCTGTTATCGAAGCTCAAGGGACTGCAATAATTACTTCGATATAACCGATGGAAAACTTGTTTAGTTTGACAGTTTGGGACCATATTTGTATAATTTCAGACTTCTATATAAGCAGGTATTTCCATATATCCGTGTTCGATATAACAGGAGTTGACTCTATCATATAAGGTTGCAAGAACTACCCATATTAGCTAGCTAAAAATAACTGAGTCCTATTTTGAAGCTTCAAATTACCCTCATAGTATTATTCAAAATACAGTTTACAGGGAATACACAGCTAATACGTAGGTTTACTAATGGCAGGAACAGACAAAGAATGCTTGGACACACACAAGAATGCTCCTAGACTTATTGGAAGTAAAACTGGCAGCTTTGCGTATCTAACAATCCGAGACAGAATGCCGGTTATAATGACACAAATAGTGGACACATTACACCAGGCAGTGTCTGAGCTAAATTCTGAAGAATATAAGAATAAAATAGAAGAGGGAAAATGCCTGATTGGTAATCTAAGTGAAGTCCGTCACCAGTTAATGACAGATAAAGATCTGGGGTTCTTAGAACACGGTGATGGTCTGGAAGAATGGAGACAGCTGTATGTCCAGTTAGCTAACAAAAGGAATGTAATGCCCTCTTGGTATAATGTCCCATGGTTATACGTGGAATGCTATATGTACAGAAAGGTTATAGATATACTTATCGGGAGTGAATATTTTAAGAAATACGATCCTTTCCGTATACAAAAGGAGAAAGGATTCCAATCCTCATTACCAGCTATGGAGACATTATCTATGTATTTAATTGAGAAGATAAATGACTTTAAGTTAGAAATAAAAACAGATTTGAGAGAAGATTTCTTGAAGTTTCTACAATTCTGTTTATGGGGGAACAAAACTGATCTGTCGTTAATCGCGAAATATGACGGTTCACAGGATCTGTCTCAGCTACAAGCTTCCAGTAAAGATCATCTCACCAACCTGAGGTCTAAAATATTATGTGACGACACTGAGCTAGCATGGACACTAATTAACAAGGAAAAAGGTGTGAAAAGGCGAATAACATATGTGTTAGATAATTCTGGATTCGAACTGTTCACTGACTTATGTTTCGCAGACTGGCTTATAACGTCTAACTCAGCAACTGAGGTCCATTTTGAAATTAAGAATATTCCTTGGTTCGTATCTGATGTAACTCCAAATGATCTACACTGGACCTTAGAACAACTCAAGTCCTCTCCTAATAAGAATTTAAATTTGCTAGCAGATAGATGGTTAGGAAATTTTGCGGATAAGATATGGACATATGGTTGTCACCCTTTCTGGACACTAGCTCACCAATT
The DNA here is from genome assembly GCA_024704765.1 of Oopsacas minuta. Taxonomy (NCBI): domain Eukaryota; kingdom Metazoa; phylum Porifera; class Hexactinellida; order Lyssacinosida; family Leucopsacidae; genus Oopsacas; species Oopsacas minuta. Next base: position 270,581 of record JAKMXF010000133.1, on the reverse strand, counting down.
CTCTACAATGCAGGTAACATCTCCTGATCTATACACGTCACTAGCTAGTGGCTATCTTGTTATACTCAAAGGAGATCTCAATTATCGTAAACTATTAGGGGATAGAGATTGGTCATACACTACACCCTTCAAGAGAGCATTAGAAGGATTCTCACCGACTAATCTGTTAGCTCTGAGGACCCTCAAAGCTGACCTGGTGTGTGGAATTACACAAGAGACAGCTGATCGGGCAGCGAAGGAATCTGATAGATGGATGGTTAATGGAGAATATGCTGTTATACAAATATCTATTGTTTAGCTATTATGCGTAGAGGATATTATTAACGAATTTATTAGTCAAATTTTAAATCTGTATTAATTGTATGCTAGCTAGTATGTCAATGCAGTTAGATAGGAACAGGAAGGTACGAGAGGTGAACGGGCCTACTCCACATTCTGTGGGGATATTCGCTCGTCCTCCGTACAGACTACCACCTGAACATCTTATCCTAGAGCGGAGGAGACAGGAGGGGCTGAGAGATCAGGCTCTAGCCCAGGTGACTAGTCAGCAGGAATACGATATAAAAACTACTTGGGAACAACAAACTGATAAACGTATTCAGACTAACCGGGTTAAGAGGGTTGTAGGAGAGCTTCAAAGACAGCAAGAACATACTCTAGAGGAGAGGAAGGAGGAATTGAGGGGTCTGCTTTGGAAAGAGGAGGAACAGTGGTTCAGAGAGATGGAGCAGCAACAAGAAACGGTAGAGGATAGACAACAGGCCATGATAGAGAAGTTGAAAATGTATAAAACTAAACGGGAAGAAGAGAGGAAGGAATTAGTAGCTAGTAAGCTTGACCAACAGTTTAGGAATAATTGTGAAGAGGTATGACTTATTCTATCAAATAAATTCAATGCTGGTATAATCATTAAATAGGTGCGGTCGATTATGACGAAGAGACACGTTGATAGAGTATTCCGTGACAGAGAAGCTCAGCTGAAACTCAAAGAACAACAGAGAGAGATTGAGAGAGAAGAGGGACGTATGTATGCTGAATTATGGCAGAATGATATTGCATCAAAAGCAGAGAGAGAGGAGAATGAAACTAGAATGCTTATTGAGAGGAATATGGAGACACTGAGTATATTGGACCTACAGACTGCTGCGTTGGAGAGACAGAAAGAGGAAGCACAGAAGTTAAGAGAGGAAGAAGCAGAGTTCCTAAGGTAACCCCCTCGCCCCATTTAGCCCCGTCTGGATCCATAAAGAACTTCCTCTTTTGCTTTAAAATTTCAAAAAGATAGGTCAGAGTGCCCTCTTCCCGAAAATGTTATGTCTTGGGCCCATTCATTAAGCTATACTGGGGTCTTAACATATTTATATGAGCAATAACTTTAGGGAACAATCTCACCTAAGAGCAGTAGAAGAGACACGTAACAAAGAAGAGAAGCGTAACAGACAGAGAGAAATAAGAAACACACTAGACTACTCCCTCAAACTTAAACTGAAGAGACAAGCTAAAGAAATACAGGAGGAACTAGCTCTTGATATGAAGATTCTTGAAGATCTTCTTACCTCCACGAAGAATGAAGCTCAGGAGAGTCTAGCAAGGAAGAGAGAGAGAATGCAAGAGATGCAGTACTATAGACAACATCTGAGAGAACAGAAGAAAGTAGAAGAGATGAGAGATAGGGAGTTAGACTCTCTGATTAATGATGAGGTGGAAAAGCAATGGAATAAGAGGGTAGAGAATTGGAGAATGGAGAAACAGGCGAGAGACAAACTCATGAAAGATGTTCTAGAAGACAGGAGGAAACAGGTATATTAACATAAAGGGAAGGTGTAAAACATGAACCTATAACGCAGCTGTTTCCAACCTTTTTCACCAGTGGACTCCGCTGTTAAAAGAGATCTTGTATATTATGTGTTTGTATTTATAGTTGGAAGAGAAGCTTGAGCGTAACAGACTAGAACAAGAGGATACACTGATGGAACAGAAGAGAATAATGTGCAATTTACAAGAACACAGATCTCTAGAAGAACAACAGAAAGAAGCTATACGAAATACAAATAAGAAATACAGACAAGATCTACTCTATCAGATGGATTATCAAGATAGGATGAAAGAGGACGAGAAGCAATTAGAGCTAATGGAGTTTATGAGAGGTAAGGAAGTAGAGGAGAGCTATAAGGATAGAGTACAGAATGTTCTTGCTAGTGGAATTGATGGCAGAGCTCACCCTAGACGTTCTAAACTAAGTTACAATTAGCAACCTGATCACTACACGTACTGATATATAATCCCTTCATTGTATGCATTATAACGCCTAATTATAATAATTTTGAATATACATGTATGAAATCGCTATTTATCAGTAAAACCTGAAAATCTCGGGAAATAATTATATGGTGTTGGTTAGTATTCAAAATTCGGTGATATAATAGCCAAATACAACTTTAAACAGATTCTATTAGGTCTGTTATCTACTGAACCCTTACTGTAAATGATTTGGTTATGCTCTGTAGTTATTGTATACGTGGCAGTAATACACTTGTATAAATCAGGCTAATACACAATAGCTTTATAGAAAGATTATTCTACACATGGGTTTAACGTTTTCTAACATATTCCATCGCTTCTTCGGGAAGGACAGCATGCGCATATTGATGGTTGGACTAGACGCAGCAGGAAAAACTACAATTCTCTATAAATTGAAGCTAGGAGATGTGGTTACAACTATTCCTACTATCGGATTCAATGTGGAGTCTGTTGAATATAAAAATATAAACTTTACAGTTTGGGATGTAGGTGGTCAGGATAAGATACGGCCTTTATGGAGACATTATTTCACGAATACTCAAGGCCTAATCTACGTGGTAGATAGTAGCGATAGGGACCGGATTATGGAGGCAAGAGACGAGCTACAAAAGATGTTAAGCGAGGAAGAGCTACGAGATACAGTTGTGTTAGTTTTCGCGAATAAACAAGATCTTCCTAACGCGATGACTGCAGCGGAATTAACGGAGAGCTTAGAGCTGAGTAAAATACGCAAAACTTGGTATGTACAACCTACAGTAGGTACACAGGGCACAGGACTATATGAGGGGCTGGATTGGCTAGCAGACAATATGGGAAAGAAGTAGTAATGCATTTTGTGTGCATAGATTATGTCTAGCAGATTTCTAACTATTTAATTCAATACATTACAAAAATGATAAGAGTTATAAATTATTAAGTTACTACCTTTAGTCATTGAATATATTCACCATACGGCACCAGGAGGTCGTTTAGGACAGCGGTTCCCAATCTAGGATCCATGAACCCCATGGTGGTCCACGGGCGACAACAGGGTTCCACAGGATCTAAAATTATATTGCAGTCTATAAGAGAGGGTCCATGGATGAACAATATTGGGAACCACTGTACTAGGCTGGTAGTAACATAACAAGTAAGTGCATTTGGATAATTACTTAAGAAATGAATATTACTATCAGCTGCTGAACTCTGTAATAATTTCAGATATGTTGAAAGGTGTGAAGTGAAGATTGTAAGCAAATAGAGGAGAATCTGATTCATCTTCTCCTGTGAGTGTTTGTATAGGATCTTGTTTAATCAGCTGTTCCTCAAGATATGTTGAAGTTATCAACGGGTACATTTTCTGTAATATAAAGTCTACCAGACATTGATTTTGCATGACGTCATTAATCCTCTGAGTACGTCTCTTATTCTGATTAATATCATTCCATAGCTGCACTACCGTATCCATGATGAGAGGTCTGTCAAGCGCGGTTAGGAACACATATATTTCAGGTGACGATAAATTCAGCGAAGAATATTCTAAAATTTGTGAGGATAACTTTTGGTAACGATGGACTATTGGTATATATGCTTTAGGGATTATTACGTCATCAGGAAGGAATGTTATTAGTTCTCTATTACTTCTGCTTATGGATGAGAATCTTAGAAATACGGTCGGTTTTCTGTTTGTAACGAATATACTTTTCTTGTTTGAAATATTCGCGGTAGGATCGAGCTCTATTCCTTGTTCGAACAGGCTACCTCCATTTAATTTTATTCCATAAGTCTTGTTCTGTAAAGCTGTGCCTTGTTTGAATAGAGGAACACAAGCCCATCCGGTTGATAGCTCGTCCTGGTGATCCTCCTTGGTGTAGCTAACCCCCAATTCTATAACCAGTTCTAGATTCGGGTCTAATTCCTTGACAGAGAGGATTACGTCACGATTAGATACTCCTTTCTTAAGTTTCCAAGTCTTCTTATCACCAGACGACATTACAGCTGTTAGAGTTAGCATGTTAGATAAAATATCAGATTTCCTGTTAAATATACACAATCTGACTTGACTTTTAATGACGTTAAGCTGGTTGTCAACCTCTGGAACATTTGACGCATAAAGAATAGACAATTCTCTCTCTAGTGCGGGGCTATAGTGAGTAGGTTTTAGACAAGGGTCCACGAAATTAAGTCCGGATACTGAGAGCTTAGGTTTGAAGCGGGTAGACAGAGTTGAGGTGTGAAATTTCGCGAGTGTTGACTCCCTGAATCCAGAGGGGAGAGTAACTCCAAATCCTCTAAGGGCTAATCTAAATGCATCCGGGGCCATGTTCTCCCTCACCTTAGCCCAGACACTTGCTCCTGTCTGTTTCGGCTTAGGCTCCTCTTCTACTACATTCTCTACAGTTACATAGTTACCAGGGACTAGACCCTGATCTCCATCCTCGTTATACGCTAGTAACCATCCGTCCTTCCTACTATCATCTATAATGTATAGGATTTCTTCTTTAGAGAATGATATGTCTTCTGGTTCTTGACTCCTGAACTCAGACAGAGCTCTTACCTCGTAGAGATACTCTAGCTCTATCTCACTAGTCTCTGACTCATCTGTTGGTGTGTAGTCGTGTGTGGCAACTAGTTCTGTTATTGAGCATATTGTAGGAGTAGCCATGTTGTGCTATTCTATATTTCTTATCTCTAAATACAGTGTATGTCGGTTATAAGAAAACCCTTGGGAGTAGTAATACATGTTTTTATAACAGGCATACACGTATCGATAAATAACTTGGAATCGCAGAATATTCTAGAACTATGCCTTTGGTACCAGAACATTTGACCTCATTGAACTGTCCTCTTATACTCTATAGCGAGTAGTCGTATGTCTAATACAGAAGTAACAACAGAGGATAACGTGAAGGAACAGCTGGATAGCTTTGATATAAAAGTATCTGACCCAGTAGTGGTATCACGTATCCAAGAGACGTGTAATGCAATTGGAATTCAAGCAGACAAATTCGTAGACGAATGGATACTGTACACTCTCAAAGTTGATAGTGGTGACATTAAATTTGTCCTGACTCCAGATGACCTGGACACTTTCCTCCCAGTGTTAAAGCAGTCTAGTTCAGTTGCGCTGGCATCCAGTAGCAAGCCTGTATCCATCGCCCGTGTGGGCACCAATCGGAGACAAGGGGAAATGGTTACAGCCCCTGAAGACCTGGAGATGATTGAGAAGTATGCTGACGAAGAGACCAAGGAGAAAGCTAGGAAGGAGATTAGTTCAATGCAATCACTGATAACTATGGATGAGAGAGAAGAAGGGATCCCGGTTTTTAAACATGATCCTACAGAAGATACTCCTTATTTTGCCAGGAAGAATCGAGGCATGATTATAGCTACGATCAACGAGGAACATCTCCCTGACCAATGGAAGGACGCTAGTCTAACCATAAAATGGTACAACTCCTCTCCCCCGACAGACAGAGACCCGTGTATGATAGAATTGGTATCTAGTCATCCTGCGGTTAAACCACTCACAGCACCATACAAGTATATGGACCCAAAACAAGCTATAGATGCTCAGGTCATGGATGAACAGGCCGACGAGATGTCAGAGCTGATGGCGATTGAGTTAGACATTCCTGAGTTTGATACTCTTGAAGTTAGCGGACAGGATATCTGGGTATCAGGCCGTCTGGCGTCTGATTTCGATAACGAAGATGAGCACGCCAATTCTGAACTAAAATCCGCTTCTTTTGCAATCGTAGGTACAAGAGAGACCTCTGCGAGACACAGATGGGCTAAACTGGACATTTCAAAGCTAGACAAATACTCTCTATTTCCCGGACAGATAATCGCGGTCCGTGGATACAAGAACCCTGATGAGAAGTATTTTCATGTAAGAGAGATTAGAACAGGAGTACCTCCTCCCATAATAGGCAGACCGATCACTACATGCCCTCTTATCGTATATATAATAGCTGGGCCTTATACGTCATCTAAGGACTTAGAGTATGAACCATTGAATGATTTCATAAAAGTAATTAACGAAGCTAAACCTGACCTCTTAATCATGATGGGACCAGTTGTGTCAGAGGATAATACAGCATTAGGAACTCCAGAGCTACAATGTAGCTATGACGAGCTGTTTAGAAGGCAGATAGAGATTCTTCTAGACGCTACAAGTAAGATTGGGACTAAAGTAGTGATAATTCCGTCACTGAAAGATATCTATCATCCCCCTATATTTCCACAACCCCCGTATCCGAATCTGAACTTGAAAGAGAATATTTTAAAAGGTGCGAACCCAGCTAAAATAGGAACACACTCTCATTTGTACCCGAATCCAGCACAATTTGATTTTAATACTATTAGATTCGCGGTTTCTAGCACTGACGTTATCGCGCACATGGTTAAGAAAGAAGTAGCTGTTGAGATGACAGATCGATTTGCTAGAATTTTGGGACATTTATTCTCTCAAAGGAAGTTCTATCCTCTCTACCCTCCTAGTGTTGAGGTTAATTTAGAAATCACGAAAGGTATTCATTTAGCAATAAATCAGCGTCCGCATATACTTGTTATACCCTCACAGATGAAAGAATTCTTACGACTAGAGGGACCGACATTATGTGTTAACCCGGGGAGATTGGTGAGAGGAGAGACAGGAGGGAGTTTCTGTAGACTGAGATTAGCAGAGGATGGATTCTCAGGGCAGATTATAAAGATATAACTATAATGGATTAATAGTAGAATTTGTAGGTTGAGTACGGTTATGTTCCGTCTATGAGAAATGAACCTTCATTTAATAGCATAAGGGGTGTTTTCTTTCCCAAAGCCCAATTTTTGATGCTTTCACAGGTTATTCCTTAATCAGCTGTAATTTGTAAGCACCTCTTAAACGAGTACACATATCAAAATACAAATATTTACATTACAAAATAATTGCTTCAATTTTATAGTTTATTTCCAATAAGATGGATGACAGCAATGAAACTGATACATCCAATGATATCTCTAAATCTCTAGAACTTCCTCAGGAACAAGACACTAGTCTAGAACATGACCTGAGTCAAAAGGATTTTATTCTAGAACCTTCTATCTACCCTGTGGTGGATAAGTACATAGCAGACGGACATGCACTCGGGGAACTTTACGAGATGTTATTTGAAAGTTATGAGTGTGCTCCGTTCGCGATTTATGTCCTCCAAGGTCTCCTCACCTCACTCGGCTACACAGCCAAAAGTATAAATGAACTGAATATGAATCATTTCGCAGATTTCGTAATGCGGAATTTCGATCCTAAAAAAGCTGACGAAATATTTTCACGACACGACATACCTCCGTGGCTAGAGACGATGATAAATGAGAAATATTGGAGACAAATGATATACAAACTATTGGATTTATACCCAGATTGTCTAATGCTTAAACTAATGCAAGATTTGATAGCTAATTCGGGATATCATAGCGAGTTAATTAACGTAAAAACAGCCTCTACAAATTTCCAATATTTCCAAACTATTTTGAATCCATCTCTAACTAAAATACTTTTCAATCTGAATGAAGCTGTAGAGCCGAACTCCAAATGTAACTCTACACTGAAAGAGTTCACACAGCTCGCACTAAACAGCCAACACGCTTATTTCCTAATACAAACTTTCCTAGATTTCCTAACCAATTTTGATAATATTCTAGCTCTTACAAAACAAGACACAGATTCTAGCGAACAACAAAACAAAACATATAATCAGAATAAATTATCAATTCGTTATTTATCGCATTATCTCACAAAACAAGCTAAAATTAAGGGAATCGACGTAACACGAATCGATCTCCTAATTAAGCAGGTCCCTTGTGATTATCAGGTCTTAGCATCCATCAATTCAATTCTAACCAAAGATGCATTGCATATATCTGATGCTAATACCATTTATGAATATTTTAGGAAGGAACATTCCTCAACAGGATCTGTGTTACTACTCAGAATACCCCAGTTCTTGAGGCTGTTAGTTGATGAGATATACCATCCTAACGGTTCATCAAATACTGATCATGTAGAGAAGTGTATATTCCTATTAGCATATGCGGTAACTATGCAATCGTCTGATATATCAGCTGATTCGTCACCTCCAGACAATCAAGCAGAACTACAAGAAACTATTGAAGTTATTCAGATGTCAAGTTCTATTTGTAAACAGCTGACTCTGAACTTATCAGATGTTCCATCTCATTTTTCAAATCTAATTCAGTTTATTTCATATCCAGTAGTGTCTAAAGGTGTTTTATGCTGGTTCACACATACAGTGAGAGGTTCAGAGTTCTTTCAAGTGTACCCAATCCATGGTCCAATATACTTCGTACTGTTAGATGAGATATCAGAGAAGCATAGCTTACTACACCCAGATGTATTTGAGTTGTTAACCGAGTTATTCGAGGCTACTAACCAGGGAATAGAGATATACCATGAGTTAGAATTACAACAAACTGTGCTAGATCATATGATACATTTGTTTGTATGTGGCTACTCGATTGAAGTAATGAGTTATATACTGGATTGTAGTGAAAAAGGATGTTTCGATCAGTCTCTCATACGACATTTTGTAAGCGAAGTGTTGAATGTAATTGTTCCACCTTATTCTAGTGAGCTAACACACTTGTTATATGCTATCCTAGCTAAACAAGAAATTTGTGTGCCATTACAAAATGCAGATGGTACGGATGTAGTGTCAGAGTTTCTTGCTCATGCTGTCCTCAAGAGCAAGAAGAAGAGGAAACCATTTGTTAATTCATAATAATCAGATATAATAATTTTAGTCAATGTTTTGGAAGTAAATTTGCTTTTTAAGTAGAAAACGAATGCAAATATTGCGGAAGATACAGTGAAAATTACTGAGAGGGAATGTATTATTTATCTCTGCCCAGTTAGCTCAGTTGGCTAGAGCATCAGGCTTTTAACCTGAGGGTCGTGGGTTCGAGTCCCATACTGGGCGAGTATCTTTTTGATAAAAATTATGAGTCATAATTGAGTCATAATTGCACCAACATAGCACAACCATGGATACTCATAATTTCCAGTAACAATGATCTTCAGCTTAAATAGCACATTGAAAGATATCGATTTATTTATTAACATCAATCACTTACCTAATACGTTATTTCTTGCCATTTTTCAATAATAAAATATAATCTCATAATTATCACTTGGCCATAATATCAATATCATACTGAGAAGGTTCGAGAATATTTTCTATATAAAGTTAATCTACAAGTAAAATATAGTAAGCACAACCTGCTCGTATACAAATACCCAATGTAGAAAGCATATAAGAGACAGTTTGATTGAAAGTGTTATAGCGTGCATTATTATACTATGAATAGAAGTGGTAAGATCGGTGAGATAAGTGAATATAATTCAAATTACTAGTTCAATTAGAAACTTCTATTTGTGCTTTCATAACCTTTTCAGGAGGTGTTATATTCTCCAATTTCTGTATAATCTGTGATACCATCTTGTTATGTAGCGCTGCATCTGAGCCTACATCCAAGTTACCATCTAGCAACAAGACTGGCGTATTGTTATGCCATATATGATTATCAGGTGTCCCTAGCCATTGCTCATAACAAACATCTAATGATTTTATGAACGGTAAAAGCAGAGCTTTGTCCTCCTCTCTGCTTCTAGAGTACAGACGCTGTAGACAGGTTTCCGGTGACGTGCGGAGGTAGATAATCAAATCGACAGAAGGTGGTCTCTCCCTCATTAGCCATTTGAACCATCTGTCAAAACAATTGAACTCTAAATCCTCAATAGATCTGTTCTCGTATAGCGTCTTTACGAAACAGTATCTACTACTGAATGCTGATCTCTCCATAACGAATAAAGGCTCTGTTTGTGGCAGGTGATGTATTTCCATCATCGTTTGCAATACATTCTGTTGGAATAGATAAGCATATCTGGTTGCATTACTGTAGTATCTAGCTAGTAAATTTTCCCCCTCAATGTTTCGCCATCTGTCTATCGGCTCGTAGTGTACCTCTGTGAAGGGGACCTTGGAGAGATGACGTAATAGAGTACTCTTCCCACAAGCTATGTTACCCTCAACAACTACCCGGTATTTATTCTGCTCCAACTGCTTCATAACCTAATTCGTAATTCTTATAAATCAAATAATAAGAAACTGGAAGCGAAACGAAAATATCTTAAAGTAAGATCTGAGCCGACAGAATTTTATCCTATAACAATTGAATGGGAGTGTTTTCTGTAAATCTTTGATCTGTTTTCATGTGTTTAGTAATTAGAAGATAAATGAGTAGCTTAGGAACAAACTGGTTGAAACTGAACAAGCTACTGGATCAATATCACAAGGAGAATAGGGACATAACACTTACTATTAATTACAACATCAAATGGGATAACATACTTCTTGATGCATTCCAATCCTCCAATAATACTGCTATACATTATGCAGCTATTTGTCTACCCAAAATTCTCGCATTTCCCTCTGCGTTAGTTATATTCTCTTCGTTAGAGAAAAGTTCTATTCTCCTACAATCATTGCTACAATTAGAAGTTATAAATGGTAACGCAGTTAGCGATGAGATAAAGAATTGTACTAACAAACTCTGTCTACATTATATACAGCTACAAAATAATATCCCGAATATTAGACGAGTTTGTGGGGTCTTTTGTGATAATCTGTTAGAGATATCCATACAGGTGTTGGATAAATATACTGGTGTATTTGAAATTATGGGATCTGCGCTTTTTCACACAGGCCTGGCTGAAGATTACACAAATCTCTTTCGTAATAAAATTAGGAAAACAGATCACATACAGAAGTTATTTTCAAATCTGGCGGAGATTGGAGAAGCAGAAAATATACAAAAATTACAATATTTCCATAAATATCTCCCGATTATTTTCAGGGAATTTCTATCAGCTTTTCCAGAGGTACAGACAAACTGCAAACAATTTCCTATTTCAGCTCTCAAACAGTTCATTCTAGGACTACAATTGAACTCTCCAACCTACAAAACTCTACCTCTTATAACCTCAAGATTTGAATGTTTATCGATAATTATAGAACAGTTAGAATCTCATTTACGAGTATTCCCTAACGACCCTGAGCTCGAATCCGCAGAATTCTACACCTTTTCAGATATCCTTAATAAACTGATCCCTCTATACACCGTATACCCAAAATACACATCTCTATGTATTACAAACATACAGAAGATAAATCACAAAATAGTAGAAGTTAAACTACAAGAAATATTCGTAAATATATTCTCAACAGACGTATACGAGATGAAACTACTGGACAGTTTATTCGAGATATACTCCAGGCTAAACCAATTAGACAAATTAATACAGATTATTATAGCAGCTGCAAACGAGCTGGATCAGGCCTTGCTGCGGCCTATGGTTGAAATCAAGAAAATAACTCAGAAATATTTTGCGATAAATTCGCTTAACACCTCTAATAAATGTCTAGAAATATTATTAACTGATATAGAGAATAATCCATTTGTTATTCTATCTAGTTTGTTTTGTCATATCCTTGCTGTGTCTCCAATAAGAGATCTCAATACTACACAAACACACAAGAACACATTCCTAGAGATTATTAATCGGCTACATTCGCTATTAAATACCTATACTCCCTCTTCGTTACCAGGTGTATTCTGTTATTTCAATCTCCTGGATGCATTCGTGTTAGTTTCACTTCAATTAGGAATGTTATCATTCTCAAAAGATTCGATTTCATCTCTAAAAGTACTAGAAATAGTGCAAATAAACTGGTTTATTATTCCAATAGTATGGAGCAGCGAATGGAGAAATATTGCTAGCAAATTCAGTGAAGAAATGTTGAAGAGAATTGAGATACTCCAAATGAACATTCTTATAACCCTGTCTCGTTACCATGAAGCTAACATCTTTAATATTCCACCTGACAATGTAATAGAAAATCTCTCTTTAGCAATAGAACAAATTCTTACACATAAAAATGAAAATGAAATTCTAGTGACAATTCTCCAATATTCCTGGCAGTATCTACACAAACTCTCTCCTCAAGCATTATTAGCTATTTCAGAGCGGATTCTTGACTCATTAGCAACTGATAATACACTAAGGAATGTGTTATATTCTCCTCAATTCAAGGAGCTGCCTCTATTACACTCGTATATATGTTATGGCTGTATGATTCGAGTATTCCAACGGATAAACACGAATACTCTTCTAATAGGATTAATCATAGAATTCTATACAAACCTGATTCAATGCAGAGAGAATGATTTCCATACAATTATACGAGAAATTAACTCTATACTAACTTCTCATACAAAGAACAGAAGAAATATAGATTCACAAATTGAGAGAGATCTCCTCTGTCCGTTAGATATTATTCCATTAAATCAGATATCTGTGCAACTTAAACTGTGTCTATTCCTTGGTTTAGAGGTCCTGATCATCTCGGTAGCTGATAGAGAGATAATTGAGATAACACTCGAGTATTGTGTGAGATTACTACATGGAGTGAATGGCAAGATGCTAAAATATGAGAGAAACCAAGTAGAAGAGTATATATGTAACTTAGACCAATTTACAATATACACATACAATATCTCCAGAGATAACAAGATCAGCTGTTTAGAATTATTCACAGAGATTGCTATCTTTCTTTCTGACAGAAATATCGAACAATTCGTATCACTAACAAATTACACTATAACTCTATGGAGCGCTGATATACTGGAAATACCGTTACAGCAATATGAACTAACGTATGCTATTGTTAACAAACCTAGGTTTTTGCGTGAAAAAATGAGAAATGCTATTAATAACCTTGTCGAGGTTACTACACCAATTCTACTTAACATTATAACCAGGACACATGGCTGTACGGGAAATGCATTGAGAAGTATATCAGTAAATCTGAGTTATATAATTCTATCAAAAAAACAAGAATCAACTCAGCTATTAATTGAAGCAATTGAATTAATTCTAAGACAAATAGTAAAGCTCTTGCTTAAACATAATGTGAATGACAGCTCAAGCCTAGAGGCTCTATCATCCATAGCAAATACGTTAAGACAACATAATTACTCGGTAGATATTGATATAGATAAGTTTTTGAATAAACAATCTATGGATGAATCTGGGGCTGTGAGTATGAAATTCATGGTTGGATGGATTGCATGCTCTGATCTACATAATTTCAGAACTTTCCTGGATGAGATGGTTGATAAAATCGAGTTTATGATCTTTTGTCGCCTTTTAAGTGGGCTAATAGAAGGTAACATACCCGACACACACAGGGGGGAGATCAGAAAATCATTTCACAGAATCCTGACTAAACTAACAGACTATCTTACCGACAGAGAAATAAACAGAAATGATGCTTTCATCTGTCTATCCTTATTATCAGGAATATTTACACTACCGAATCATATAGGATTATCCAATAGATCTGTTGTACAAGGTATAACATCTCTCACTTTATTACCTCTGGACAAGTTTGAAGAGACGCCAAACAACATCTTCCAGTTCAAATGCAAATCTCTCCATAATCTTCTACACAACTATCCTGAGAGTACTATCTCATGTATACCTGTATTCCTACTACTGACGAAAGAACTGGTGAAGTTCGTGTTTAAGCTTGATAACATTGAAATATCAATTCTCCCTCGTTTGCTAGAGTCTTATACTTCTATCCCAGCTCTCTCTAACTACACATACCATGTTCTACATCAATATATAGTTACAGCACAGGAATATCCACAAAAACAGACAATTAAGAAATTACTAACTCCCTGTATATTAGCGCTAATAGGATTCTCTAAACCTGAGACATTATTGTCTCTTCAAGCACAACTTGACACAGCTGGGAGATCTTATTATAAACAGCTGAGAGAGGAATTCGAAAAGTTTTACAAGTTTAAAGGAAGAACTTAAGAGGTAGGATTCAAGTGATAATTACTATGTCTAGCTTAGAAATTAATGAATTTTGTGTTACAACAGCCCTAAGCCAATATATACTACAATAAAGTATATTAATAACTCATCTAATGAACAGTAACACTTAATCTCTTTAGTTCATATTCTCATCTTCTTGAGAATTAGTCTGTGATATCTTATGTCCCATATTTTCCAGCTGAGCTCTAAGCTGAGAAAAGAAACTGTCCTGTGGTTCATTAGCGTCCCACTCATTCTGCCAGAGCTGGTCGTCCTCCTGGTCTATACCCCGTTGATCCCAGTTCTCGGAGGGGAACTCATCAAATTCGTCATCGTCTTCAATAAGACCGATGTCATTAAGGAATTTTAAACCTGAGTTTGATCGACTCATGAATACTAATTACAAATATTTATAGCTATGAAATGCTGTGGTGTTCGCCTAATAGCAAGGAAATTCGTGCAAAATACAACTTGAGAATAGGCGAACTTCACAGCATTAGGATAGATAGAGACATGCATAATGTGAAAATATTGAAATAAGCATAAAACATACAAACACTATCCGCAATATGAACTAGCGTACAATTGCCTTAAACACTTTAGAGTAATACAACATCAGAGGTATTAAAGTACATCCACTCAGCATTGTAATAGGACCTAGTAGGATACACAGGCTAATTACGAGTGATATCATTCCGAACCTCGTGGTATATGTTAGACAGTCACTAAGAATAGTGTAGGGAGCTCTTCCAGATATAGGCTTCTGTTTTCTAAGGACTGCGTATATTGGAATGACCGTAAAACCTCCGAGGAGAAGGAGGGGTAAGATTGGTACCCCGATTAATACCATGATCAATCCTAATATGAAAAACCCAGCTAGCATAAACGCGAGAGCACCTGTACGAATTAAGTACGTCAGGGGTATACTGTTGAAGTAAAGGTAGCTGGAGGTAAGACATCCTTTGAATGCTAATTTAGAATAATGAGGCCCGAGTACTGTATTGTCCCATGCTTTAGATTGTCCACAATCATAGCACCAGCTCACATTACAGTAGCTACACACCATGCTAGGACAGCCGCTAGCTCTTTGTATTGGTATCTTACATTTAGGGCAATAATGTGCATTTATGGGTTGACCTGATCTCCAATTCATCCACTGATTGAATGCTTTATCGCCTTTTTTGTATGTAGAACATGACATGCCTTGATGCCAGGGCGCGTGACAACTGAAACACCATTGGAGATTGCATTCCTCACATTTTATATTACTAACAGTAGAATTGTTAGATGTCAACCATGCTCTCTTGTTCTTGTTGATAGCAGTAAGAACTTCGTCTGTAATTCGTTCTGTCTTGGAACAGCCGGGACATGTTTTGAGGTGTGGATCACTCATTGAGTCAATTATCATTTTCTCGAATAATTTCTTCTGTTTGGGATCTGTGAGACTATTCACAATTCGTCCGTGGTTTAGTTTTTTATCACATTTATTGAAGGGACATGCTATTTTGAAAATTCCCTCGTTTATCTGTTCAGTGCAGTATCCTTCCATACAATTATTACAGATTCGATTATTGCAACAGGGTAATGAGATAGTGGTAGATTCTCTCACTGACTCAGTACAAATAGGACAATCTATGTTCCTATACCTCCTTCTCCTTCTTCCATACATCATCATTTCGGTCGCCTCCAGATCTAAATCTATTCTAATAACAAATATGAATAAGGAAATATTTGATAAATTATAGAGTGTAACTTCCACAAATGGGAGCCAGGTAGGCCGAAAATGCTGCCCGGTTTGTGGAGGTTCATTTGTGTGGGACTTCGCTCTATTCATTCACTCTTCCCCGTTTATGAAGGTTACACTATACAGACCGAACTGTAACTGGTGAAAACATAACTCTATAGTTCATGTTAGAGGCTGGACAATTCAATGTACGTAGAGAAAATCTCAAAACTAAAATCCAGGAATATCTGTTCCACCAGCAAGCATGCTATCAAGTCTTTTTATATCTTCTATAGTCTTAGCTTGATCAATAGCTGCCTATGGAGTAGATAGAGCTACGTTGAATGAATTGAATCATACTAGCAGATTATTAGGTTAATTACTCTAAATTTAGAAATCAGTTTCTAAAAATATAAACTGCAACATCATTATATTAGCTAGAGTATTGGAATAATTATACTAAACTCATACTAATTTTTTATGTATTGAGACCTGTTGAGTTTACATATTTGGGAAATATCCACCTTCCTAGGGAGTACCAGGCCCCAGGGACTACGCGTTCATACAGCCATTGGCAGCGAGGAACAATGATAAATAAATCTGCTAACTAACCCTTATTTTCTCCAATTCATCAACAGACTTCTGAATTACATTCGTATTTGGCGTAGTTGCTGGTGTTCTAAGTAATGACAACAATAACTATCATAATATACGTATATATCAAGGTGTTAACTAGTTAATTAATACGAATTTCTTACGAGACTGGCACTGGCACTGCCACTGCAGGAATAATTTCTTTTGAAACGTCTATCCTTCTGGCTTGAAATATCTGGTTAGCCTGTTGTCGTTCCTATTTATACAAAACATGATAATGCAAAGTTTTGTCAAGTTTGTACACACAAAATATAAAACAATAAACAGATACAATGTTCATGCAGAATGTCATGAACTGTTCTCACAAAAATGAAGACAAATAGAATACTATAGTAGCATATTGAGGGATGGATATACTGGAGTATTCTCATGTACAATTCATTGTTTGTTTACTCACCTGTTATCTTCATTAAAGCTACTTAACAGCTAAATCTGGAAATAATAATTAATCAAGCTATATAACTGACGTCACTATACGCCGATACAAGCTACTTAATAATAATCTCTACCACTGTCTTACCCTCAATCTTATCTTACGAAAATCCAGCAGTCTAACTTGTGGCAGATAATATATAATGTATTGTCTGTAGTGAGGCTTGTGGATAACTGGGTTCTTTAGGAAACTAAAATATTAATTTGAGTTTAATTATTTGTTAAAAGATACTACTATAATTTCATTAACAGACAGGGGTATTAACTTACCAGAGGCATCTCAAGTTCTTCAGAGGTTTCAAAGGCAAAATATCCTTCTAGAAGTAAAACCAAATAAATTCGTAGAAGTGAGCTACGTACATAAAACAGTTGGTTGTAATCAAGTAGATAAATATTAACACAAGTAACAGTATAAACACGATAACGTCCTAATAAGCTTGTGAAACTGAATATGTTGAGGTTATGTGGATGAGAGCGCATTATGAAGCTATAGTATAAATACGCTGAGTATCGTACAAGTGCAATACTATACAACATCAATCAAGAATTACGTCAATGCTAATTTCAAAGATTAGTTTTCCACGGATTTTCATCCCTCAATTACGAGCTATACATCCAGCCATAACCAACAAAAATATTCTTCCCAAACTTGAACCTGTCCCTCCCTTCCTCCCTAAGATGAAGGGGGTCTGTGTTACTCTAACCTCACCCCTCAATAGCCCCACACAAGTAGTAAGACACTCCTCTCTCTACACAGCTAAGGGGTATCATTATCTCTGCTTCAAGCTATCAACACCTAGCACGATAAATGCCAAATGGAAATCTCATATTTTAAAACGTCTTGATGGAACAGAAGGAGATGTCCTCTTCCACTTAATGCTTCCTTCCCCTAACGATTATCTGTCTATCCTACTCAACAATTGGCAGAGCAGTGTTGTAAATCAACCAGACAGACTAGCATTGAAAGGAGTTATCATAGATAAGATTCTCTCTAGCAACCACACATACCATGAGAATGTTACCGTAGGCGTATCTTCTCTATCTGTGAATCCTATAGCTAACGAGACTGAGCAGCAGGACAAGGAATTATTAGTCCTGAACCTCTCTATCGGACAGCAAGCTACAGATAATATACGGGCTAAACTGAACTACAAATCAGTGCTACATAACTTCCTTGATTTGGTGCAGACTGCTTAAAAAGAAATCTCCTCAATTTGCTCATTTTGTTTTCTTCTTACACAATTGCTATTTAGTAGTGTGTCATTATATTTTATTTCGATCTCATTCATTTGTATTTCTGTCATTAAATATCATAAATTCGATACATACCAGTTCTTGCATTGTGTTGTTAGTTAGAATTATTGTGTCCAGATTGGGAAGCGATAAATTGAGATCTTCAGCAAAACGACTACAGAAATAAAGCATATCATCAAGTACGAATAAACAGGGGAAGAGGGGGAGCTAGTATAGCCTCAAAAATATACGTACCATATTCTGTTATTGTTGAGAATTAGAGTTTTCAATCTCTTTAGCAATGGAAATCCGTCTAAGCGACATATGTCATTATCTGAGAAATCTATCGTGTCGAATTGATCCTATTACAACTCAAAATTTAACACATAACTTCTTGCTAGCACTGTAGCTATTAACTCACCAGCGTTGCTCCTAGGTTCTCAATAGCTGGTATCTTCTTAGCTAAATAAGAGAATAAAGTTAATTTACAGTATGAGAACCGTTTTCCAGATGGTTCTTATATCCGGCAACCACTATATCCTGATATACAAATATTTTAGGTTTACTGCCCTCACCTCTCAAATTCAATTCTCTATCTTTCACAGCATTTACATACTGTTCAGATTCTGTTATAACTTCTACTGTAAGACGAGGCATAAGCTAGGGACAAACATTATCAGTGACTTTAATATTAACATTATTGATAGCAATTATGAATTTGTTTTCGCCAAGCCTCGAGTCACAATAAGAATCATTAGTATACACGTGCAGATAAATACACGTAATGACCCTACAGTGAAAATCATTAAGCTATAGTATCTTACCAAAGAGATTGGGAATAACAAAATTTGATATTCTGCTAGCAAAAGTAAGCATCTATAACACGTATGTAACCACTGATAATACAATTACAAGAGACAGTAAGTATATTCTGTCGTGATTGTTGTTGGGGGGATTGAACTATAATAATGTTGTTTAATAGAACTTTGAACTTATTAAGTAATCACTTACTCTCTACCTTCTTTCCACGAAGTTCATCATTTAGCTAAATTAGCTTACAACTAGTACAAATATACATATAATAAATATTCATATATCAGATAGCAAGTGTTCTAAATTCATCAAACAGATAGGTGGGTATACTATTAAGCACTTTGTCTCTAGATAACCCAGCTGTCCGCATGAAATCGTCCACAAACGTGAGAGCTACTACAATCTCATCGGTCACTTCTCCTATCTTTTCTTTAGAAATTTCTTCATACAAAAGAGACCGTATATACTGACATGTATATTGTAAGAACTCGTCAGTGACGTCAGAATGGAATTGTCTAAGTAATGTAACCATCCCTGCTATGAAGGGGGGACCATCAATCGCTTCTGATTGCTTTTTAGCCACAAGCCCTCCTATCTTCCTGAAATATGTTAATTTAGATAACTGAGTATAAAGAAGTAGGAATTTTATAAGTGATAAATTCTGTAACTGCATCGTAGCGATATATATCTTGGTAGAAGGATCGTGTAGTCCTGCTGCTTCTAGGTAAGAAGCTAGCTCAAACATTAATGGATTATTACCCCCCGGATATGGTTTACTAGGGTCTTTGTAATGTGCTTGTATATCAGATAAGAGGAGATTATTAAAGTTCTCTAAACAAGACATTAACAGCTTGCTATCAAATTTACCAGCAGCTCTCAACTCATGTGCTATTTGCTGTCGAATTATTTGTATCTGTCCTACACGTATAACATGCTCGGCGAACTGAGACCAATATTTCCCTGTCCTACTGACAACTTGATTGTAGACCTTAAGAGGGTCTGTCAGTGTAGCTCTCCCCTCGTTTAGCGGTTTAGCTAAACTCCCAACCAAACTCATTAATGTCTTATCCACTAACATCCTCCTGTTTACTAAAGTTTGTAATTTCTGTAGCTCCCTTACGATCATAAAACAGTATAATCTGTCCAATCCGCTAAGTCCAAATGTATCCACAGATTCTAGTAATCTCCCCCACAGTCCCACACCCACTATTTCGGCATGAGTCTTCTTGTCATACCAAATACGCATCTGCGGTACATAGCAAGTATGTTTGTAATCAGTTATACGAATAATCTCTCTAGCCAGACGTCCAATAAAGTTATAAGACTCACCGTCATACTGTCTAAACCTCGGGATAGGTATAGTAGGAGATTGATAGATAGACTCCCAGTCCATAACCTTTTTCCTTAAATACCTATTACACTCTTGTTCTACATTATAATTAATAATACGGGACACTTCTTGCTGCCATATTCTAAGCCCGTATATATTCACATAATCCTGTATGTACTCAAACGAACGTAGAAAACCTGACATATCTGAGGCGAGCTGTTTCAATTTTGGTTCCAATTCACTTACTCTAGTTCTGTAATTAAACACGAGACCGTAGTGTAACGCTTGTGCTACTTTGTTAACTAATTCCTTACGGATACCATCTTCTAATAACTGCTTTGGGTCTACTTTAATTATACCAACTAGTGTAGTTTTCATCATTAAGATTCCTTCAGTAAACACGGATATTGAGTGAGTTAGTTCTGCTACTTGGTAACGTTCGTTTAACTGTGAGAATTCGCGAATTTTGTCTTTATCCAATCGAGTAGGGACTTCTTTTATCTGAAATGTGTACAAGAAATATATATATAATTTTTCACCTTAAAAGGTGTGAAAAGTGTCGCTAAGATAGTGGTGACGTGGCATATTTAAGTACCACTTACCTTGTCAGTTTGTAGATTTATAATTTCCGCTAATTTCAAAAACATAGATTCTGGTATAATCTGTAATACTTTCCTTACATAAGACACTAATTCAGATGAATAGTATTTAGATACAGACTGTAGATCTGAGCTATTAGCTTGTAGTATACGGACTAGAGGGAGGTCTAGTGCTGTAGCTAGCTTCAGGAAGGTAGCACGGAGCTTTATTACAAGCTGAGGGTTCTTCTTGATTCCTTCCTAAGAAACTTAAATATAAACAAATATTCTAAATACAGTAGGACTCGGATAAGATGTCCAAGTTCTACAGTATTATAGTTCGTCTTATCTAACAATTGTACAGTGGATGCCGGTTATAAGCACCATGTTCTGGAAAACGGTTCTCATATATTCCTGTATATTATACGGGTTATAAGAACATGTGTTGTAACCCCAAGGGTGTTCTCACAAAAATCTACATACCTGCATGAATGGAGTATAAGTATCTATAATAATCCAAGCATAAGAAAGGTCAGATACTATCTTTAACACTACGAGGGTCTCTCCTTTAATATTAATAGTACGTAGCATATGTTTGAGATATCTCTGGACATCTAGGAGGAACTGTTTAACCTGTAGATTCTGTTCCAGTTGATGGAATTCTAACACCTCTTCCATAGCTTGTATCAGCTGTACTATCTTCCTACCAGCTGATGTACTATCCTCATAGCTAAGTTTATCTATTTGGTTAGCCATCTCTTGGAACCAGGCCTGTAGGTTGTCGTTCCTCTCCACACGAGTTAGGGGCTTCTCTCCTGAGAATACCTAAGAAAAAAGTGTTTACAGTTTTTGTCACGTTTCTGGACAGTTGGGAAGTATGCGTTTACTCGAGGACACACTTGTATTACAGTAATAACACTATATATCCATATATGTATATATTACTCACCTCTCCAAGCTCTCTCAATCTAGAAGAACACTCATCTTTATCATTCAACCAAATCTCATATTTCATATCCAATAATTTCTTACACATCTCAGAGAGCACAAACTCAAATTGAGCTGTGTTTAATAATAATTCAAATACTTTAGTAGGATCATATCTACAATCCTGGATCAGCTGTTCTCTCACCTTCTTACACCTACCAGCTATCTCACATTCAGGTGTATAAGCTGTGTGTAACATTAGCCATCGTATTGTCACGTTACAGTCTCTTAGACAACTCATTAATCGGGGAATATTGTCTAGAACGAAGTCTTCTACAAGAGCTCCTTCTTTCAAATATTTCAAAACCTATAAGGACAAATTAGTGTATTAATGGCATGACGAATCGTCCTGAGACTGAATCTTTCGGGAAGAAGGCCCTCTGACCTACATACTTGCAACTTAAGCTATTAATACGGACTTATAATGTTGGAGATATGGCTATACAAAGTGGTTGAGCCACAAGCAATTGTGGCATCAAGCAGGAATTAGATCTGACCTGCTTATTCGTCTTCTCCAGCATGTTAGTGTGGTGTATAGCTTGTGCTTGCAAGTTAGACATCTCTAGCGTATTATTCAGAGCTGTTTTAGCTGCCTTATAAGGCTCCCACGCTTCTATCAAGTTAACTGTCATTCCCATATAGATAGATATAACCCAATTATCTGGAAAGTGCTTGTCTACGATTTCACGCATCTTAGCTTGCTGCAAATTTAGTAGAGATGGTTGGAAGTAGAGTATCACGTACAACATAGCGGCCTATATAAGTACATAACAATAATTGTTTACATTAATAAGACACAAACAATTCAAAGTTAAGTGTCAGAATATTTGTCTTAAAATTAATTCAGCATCCATGGTAGATGTTACCTGATTAGCAAGAGCAACACTCCTCTGGTCAGGAGATGGATATGATTGTATTTGATTATAGATATCATCAGATCTCAATCTGCCTATGATCATATCAATAAACTCTTCACTGATAGCTATCCTGGAGAAATAGTTCTCTGGATAATTCTTAGGTCGTGTATATCCTCCTTGATACTTTACATAGCCTGTACTCCGTAGTAGCTTACATACGTCATCAATATTATTGTCTTCATTAGCTTTACTTGAGCTGTATCTGTAGTATGATACCATTATACGTTCTCTGACCTGAACAGGGAGGATAAGATGAATTCATTGCTATGTGAAATAATTCACTATCATATTGAGTCAGGTCACTATAGCCCCTTATAGCCAGTATTTTTGTGAATTATTAGGCTTTGGAAATACAGTCAACTCCTGTTATATCGATTATATTTTGTTACTAACTTTGACGGTTTGGGACTTTATTTGTATAATTTCAAACTTCGATATGAGCGGGTGTTTCGATATATGTGTTCGATATAACGGCAGGTGACTGTAAATTGCAACTTAGCTAGGGGTAAAGCTCAATTTGGCTATTCACTTGGTGTGTATGTATTCACCCTGTCGACTTGTCTAGATTATTTGATAACTCACAATAGCCTCGTATTTATCCTCTATAATAATTAACATGACTCCGTATAGGAACAGAGCTTCTGCCATCAACTGTTTACCATCAGCATTCATGAGCACACTCTCCAGGGTCTGTTGTACGAACACGCCTTCGTCCAATTCCTCTAAGAACCTCTGTAGGTCTGTGACGTACTTGTAAACACTCTCAAAAACTAGGTAGAATCTGGTTAGTATCTCTATCATATTTTCTCGTAGTTCTTCATCTTTGTTCTAAATATACAATTATATATACAAATAGGAAAAGTAGGGGTTACTAAATACCTGTAGTGCTTCATTCTGATCTATCCTAGCCTCGCATAAGTCTGGTTTCTGGAAATATGAGAAATCTGGTAACAAGAGTTCCAGTCTCTCTCTCTCCTCTTTGGGAGTATCAGGTCCAGGACTGAACTCAACAGGAATGAACTCTGATAATCTCAGTAGTTCTGCTATAATAGCGTTACCACGACTAACCAGACGTAGGATAGTTTGTCCGCAGTTATTGATTTCTGAGAGGAAATCAGACGCCATAACAACAGAGGTATTTGGAAGTATAACCTTCAAATTCTATCTAACAATACTTCATATAAAACTACAAACTTCGTTTCTTATATTATATAACACTTAGTTTAAGAAAATTGAAGATTCATGTGTGATACAAAAGTATATTTGTTTGTCAACAAGAACACGGGAACAAGAGGGCATAAATAATCGCGGTCCATTTTGTATTATTTGGTCCTGTATTGTCATACAACTTTAGATATAATAAAATATTCCGCCATACAATTTTGAAATGGATGTTCCGCGCCAGATTTTGTAATAGTACATAATGGGGCTGTCTGCACACCACCCCCGGTCCCCTCCTTGCCGTTGGTAACGTTTGAACGGTCCCTTAATCGGGCTCTCAGAGTTCGCAAGGACGTACAGACATTGTACAACATCCATGCCATAGTTAATCTCCTTATTGGAGCTGTACTATAATGATCTAGAATTATTCCTGGTGTTATGCTCCACCAGCTAACACAAATGCTAATGAGGTCTAGGTATGTTCGAATGCCTGTCCAACTTCATTACAGTTACACAACAGGAACAAGGTTCTCTCATGGTACTGTAAACAAGTATAATTTCAATTCACACCTCAGGACACTCATAAACACTCTCCCTCCTTACCCATTCAGGGCACGCCCCACTTATAGTCCTCGAGTAGACACCCTACTGGATCAAATAACCCCGACACTACATTCTATGACGTTCCAACAGGACGCTAGTGTAACTAGCTTTCTAGAATGCGAAGAAACGAAGAGATTACTCAAACTGACGTCATTTCAACTACACAGACATAGACGTGCTCTGGATCAAAGGAATTTATACCTGGGATTAGATATCGATAAGATATCCGCCGATGAAGCTAAACCATTCGCTACTTACACTCGTAAGAGTTATACTTTTTGGAAAATTATAAATTTCCATTACTTTTTTTAAAGAAATTTGAGGATTTTGTTGTCCCAAATATTTCCGATAGTTTGTTGCAGATATTTCGAATTATATATTTTGTGATTTAGGTAAATTGGACCAGGTCCTCTCTCTAATTGGGTGGGGGAGTTACCCCAAGGGGTCAGGTGTCAGAATACTTGCTCTAGACGGGGGTGGGTCTAGAGGTCTGGTAGCTATCGAGTTGTTATCAGCCTTAGAGCAGTGTACGGGTCAAAGACTCCGAGATATGTTTGATTTAGTTTACGGAACATCTACAGGGGCTATAATTATATTTCTACACTTTGTATGTAAGATAGAACTCTCTGATTGTATCAAAATTTACCAAAAATTCAGGTAAGTATATCTTGTGTATGAAAATTCCTTTCTGTAATCATTGTAACTATAGTCACCAGATATTTACTCAGAGCACATTTGGGGCTGCTTATCAGATTTGGAGTACACATTCCATATACAACGCTGAGTTGCTAAGAGAATTTCTCTCTGAACAGAAGACAACCCAGCTGCCTATGTGGGTGACACCATCTAGCTCCTCCCAACCAAGACTGGGGGTGGTAGCGACACACGTGGGGGACACTCCACAACCTTATATATTTAGGAATTTCCGCATTCCATCGGTATCCAAGTACGAAGGTGTTTGTGACGTAAAATGGATAGATGCCATACTAGCCTCTACTGCAGCTCCTGGTAAGACTAATTAAGCTATTTTGATTACATAAATGTCTTCAAATATTTGCTGATTAATATCATGGATAATTCAGTTATTATCATTTTCTGGGTACTTACAGTTTTGCGATATATGATCAGCATTCCATCGTAGATTTTTGTTGTCAAGTGCAACCATTTATTGTTTACTTCATAATAATATTTCTGCATACGTTATCCTACGGTGATATGTGTTAAGCATTCCCATATGTAACTCAATACATTCTGATATCATAGAATTGCACTGTGGAATACAATTATTGCTTGTATCATTAATGTATCATGTATAGGTTATTTCGCTGAATACTGTATTGGGAGTTCTGCATTCCAAGATGGCGGTCTGGTTGCTAACAATCCATCAGCACTTGCTATACATGAAGCTAGTATTCTATGGCCTGAGCATAAAATTCAATGTTTGGTATCTATCGGTACAGGTAAAATGAGTAATTTTGAATCCTTAGTTGAAACGGCGTCATCTAGTTCGGACGATAAAGATTCGCAAGGAATAAACATACTTTCAATAACAGATAAACTTCGTGTATTATTCTATTGTATAACATCTAGCTCTAATGGAACACACGACACGCTATCTGATTTATTACCAATGCTAGGTGTTCCTTATTTCCGGTTAAACCCCGGGTTCTCTAAAGAAGTTCCTATGGACGAGTCTCGGGAAGAGGAGCTCAATTTAATTATCCAAGAAACCAAAAAGTATATAAATCACAATAAAATAAAATTCGCTAATATGAGAGAAGCGTTATTTCGTGAACCATCAGGATTAACAAATTTTTTTAAACAAATACAAATGTCAAAGTAACAAAGTTCTGTTTTGGCTTTGTACTTCTTTTGATTGTAAATAATAAATGAGTTTGTAATGATTGTCAATTTGAATCAAATAACTGGAATGACTCATTTCATTTTCATTACAGTCAACCCCAGTTTTATTGAAGCTCAAGGGACAGCACTAATCACTTCGATAAAACCGATATACATTATGTTACTCTGAAGGTTTGGGACCATCTTTGTACAATTTTAGACTTTGATATGTATTCATATCCATTTCTATAATAGCAGTGGCATTAGCTGTAATTAATGGATAGAGAATTCTTATTATTCTAACAACTCAAAGTATAATGTAGGATAACAACTTTAGTATTGTTCGCTAAATATGTTATCAAGAATTCTCTCTTTCTCATCTGCAATCATTTGCTCATTACTATTTAGAATAATAATTACTAGCTTAATGCTACGCAGACAAGCTAGACTCCGCAGGGAGTATTTGTATAGGAAGAATCTAGAGTCTCAGGAACATTCTATTCTAGAACGGAAACGTAAATTCAAACGTGCGTTAGAGGATGGTACCTCTATACCTACAGAGATGAGGGGAGATGAAGGGAGATTGGTATCTAAGATGGAATTGGATGATCCTGATACACAACTGGAAACCACACACGAGGTAAATTACAGTGAACCTAGGCGAAAATATTCTGACCGTTCGTTGGTGTTCGTATTTACAGTAGTAATTATTGTAGGATGATGAGTACGCTTATGCAGGAGTAGAAGATCCTAAATTAGTAGTAACCACATCTCACTCACCGAGTAGTAGGTTGAAACAATTCGCGAAAGAATTAAAACTGATTTTCCCGAATGCTCAACGGTTAAACAGAGGTAATGCTGTTCTCACACAACTGGTAGAGGCCTGTAAATCTAACGGTGTAACTGACCTAATTATAGCCCACGAGCATAGGGGGGTCCCTGATGGAATTGTAGTCTCACATTTCCCGTACGGTCCTACTGCCTATTTTACTCTATCAGGGACAGTATTACGTCACGATATCCCAGACGTTGGTAAAATATCTGAACAATATCCACATCTTATTTTTAATAATCTAACTTCAAAACTAGGCAAGAGAGTTACTAATATTTTAAAATATTTATTTCCCGTGCCTAAACCTGATGCAAAGAGGATAATGACATTCGCTAACGATAAAGATTTTATTTCCTTCAGACACCATATGTATAAACGTAAATTCAAAAGTAGAGAAATAGAATTGGAAGAGGTAGGCCCCCGTTTCGAACTCAGACCTTATTTAATTCGCCTTGGAACTGTCAATGAGACAGAGGCTGATGTAGAGTGGAGATTACGTCCGTATATGAACACAGCTAGGAAACGACAGGCCCTGGCCCCACTGGAAATACCAACTGACATCTAGCATTGATTGTTGTTATTCACTATGACTTCTAAACTTTTCATTGCAATAATTAGAATATTGATTTTATGATAGACATATCAATGAAGGCATTTGCTATATTCTAATTAACTCAGTTTATATAAATTAATAATCAAATTTGTGTGTATTTAACGATCAAATAATTCACACTTACCCGACTATTATTTACTATATTTATGGGGATTATTATACAAACAGATTCTTAACATTCCATAAATAATCATATTTTTCGGAATCACTTTATACAACTTTTGCAAAACTAATCATCACTAATTGTTGCATAGTCAAATGAGGCGAAATTTCATACAAAGATCTCTTCTAGAGAGAGGAGATTTTTGTATTCACAAGTCTTATAGCCTTTTTCTAGCCCCGACGCTTATTCAGAGAATGACGGTATATGTCTATATTAATAATAATTATTTATCACCTGTATATTTATGCGTTCATATAGTGTTGATACGCTATATTGTTAGTCAAGTTATTAACACTATTTTGTGAAAAATATAATCCACATGTTAATTTTTTTGAGTTCAAATTGTTCGAATTACATTTTTAATAAAGTATCATATATTCTACGTGAAGTCACGTGATCAGTTATGCACATTTTAGTTTGTTGTTTGCTCATATTACACTTGAATATTAATATGCTAGTAAAATATTCACATCAACTTTGGAACTCAAATAGGGGGTGGGAGGTCTGTCTTGTAATATGTCCTTAAACTGTGTAGTGTATAAAATCCGAGGAGAGAGGCCTGGACAAATTTTAATTGGAAAGAGATGTTTTTACTTTTATCGCAAACAACACGTGTCATCACATGCTAATTGCATTCTTTACTAATAGCTCGTCTTTGAATAATCTAATTAAACCTTTTGGCCAAAATATATTACAGCAAAATACCCATCAATTTTGGTATAATTGTTACTCTTTTTTATATAACAAAATCTGCATCAACAGGATAACAGCATTCACTGTTACATGTCTATACATGTTAGCAACATTACGAATAGCACTAGTCATCATAGCAATTATCGAGCATAATATTTATTAAATTAAATATAAGGCCCAGACATTAGCCGGTTAATCCCGCAGGCATTTTTACCTCTGATGAGCCGAAAGTACCCTTTTTCACCCCATTTCTCACCCCAGGTGTTCTTTAATTTCCAGAATTTGATCCGGTCCTCCGTCTCTCCGTATCCGACTAGCAGTACAGCGTGATTAACCATTTCACTACATCCGGTTACTTCCGAATCAATAATCCCAGACTCATAGAATTGTAGTGTATTAGCATTTATAGCAAGCCCCACAGGTCCAAACTTGCTTACAACTGACATCATGTATCCATCTGTCGGGTAGTTAACTAACCAGTAATTGCTAATTGAAACTAATCTATCGGAACTACTGATTTTATCGAGTTTGCAATCACTCCGAGTTGACGTGTACTTGTATGTCGTGTTCATAGGTATGCCCCCAAGATGGATTAACAGGATATAATTGTAGTTATATGAAGATCCTGCTACGCACGGATTCGTTGGCCCACAGTCTAAATTTTCTTGTATAGCTAGTGTGTATAATTTCCCATTTTTCAGTGCCCACGCGGACTCAATCGTCTCTATACTAGCAAATACGGCACATGAAGAACAAGTAGTTTGATCTTTCACTGGTGACACAATCGCTTGTTCTGTCCAATCTATTTCTAACGGTAGTTTATCAGTAGATAATGTCTCATTGACGCTGACAGGAGGATCAATAGGGTCGATATAGAAATCCTCTTTCAATGTTAACCGCTCATCGGCTAAGATATCGTCCATAAAGTTTAGTCGCTTAACAAACTCGTCCGTCGTTGAATCTGAAAACACGGTGACTCCGTAATTCGCGGTGTCCCCCTTCGGCACCCTCGAATTTAATTCATCCACAACTTGTCTGTTGTTCTTAAACCTCGTAAAGCGAGCGTAAAGCTCTTGGTTAGTTAAGTACCTTTTATTATGTTTTTCTACAAATTTTATGAACTCTTGCAGAGATTCTGATTGATATAGTGTAGCCTTGGATTCATATAGCCCTGCTACAATCTGCAATGCACTAAGCAATAGCCCAAGCAAAGCCATGCAGTAAACTTGCTTTAGCTTAAGTTGCATTATTAAGCTAATTAGCTCGGATATATTCGATGCTATTCTGTTACTGCGTATTGGGTATATTCATATATATGTATAGCTGAATTTATACTCTTACAGTTTTTCATGTGCTTGATGAAGCCATCATACACAAGTATATATAAAGACCAAATTCACTTGGTTAGCTTAATATTTATGCTATTTAAACACGTGCTCTTTCAATAATTTTACTATTCATTAAATCTGTCATTTTTTCGCTCTGATTGCGCTGAATAGAACTGCCATTACTTTTGGATATTTTTGAATAGAATGAGTCAGAATGGCGAGATTTCTCTGTGCACACAGATATTGCAAAATTCGATTAGTCCATCTGTTGGTTTACTCATATACTATTGCGGCTTATGCCAGCAGGGTTTCATGAGCGAGGCTGAGGTCAATAAACATATATCACAACATTTTACCTCGGTCAAGTGCGAATCGACTCCCCCATCCTCCAACCCCCCTCCAAACCCCCCTACACCCGAGGAGGTTCCTGTCCACCCGGAAACAGCCTCTTCTGAAGATGAGAAGGAGAACACACAGATACCCCTGGGGACAGCGGTACAACAACAACAGCAACAACAGCAACAGGTCCTCCCTACCCCTGCTAATAATACATACTACATCTTAATCCCACAATCTCAAGGAGCTAATCAGCAAGTGAGTTATACCATATACTTTCAGTATAGTTATACTCTTATATAAGGCAATTACAGCCATACATTACTTACTTCATTTTATGATCGCTAAAATATACATTTATTGCTTGTTTGGGTAATTACTTTCTGCGAATAATCGACACAAACAACATAAATATTATTGTGTATATGCAAGGTTATGAAATCATATATCCTTCACAATTCATCTGGCTATCTTAAATATAATCCAAAATACATACATACAATCAGGGAAACCAATTAATCGCAAGGCTATCATTGCACAAACTCATATCAGTTATATCATTTAACAAAACATATTAATGACCCGCTTTAGTCGTTAGAACAATAGAATTAAATAATAATGACTGCGATTATTATTAACAAATGAGTTCATTTTTGCAATATTATTTATTCACTAATTATTGGCAGATTTTATGATAAATGAGCCGATAATAGCCATCATGAAACTTAAGCTAGGTACCATTGGTTCACCTTCTCTCGGATTAATTGGGCCAATTTGGTCCAAGAATACTTTGACCTAATTGATGTATATGTATGTATTTCTCCTTGTGGCTCTGTAAATATCACATCGTAGATATCAAAACATTCATGTTATGAGGATAGCTAGTTGTTGATATGATTCATACAAGTTTCAAGACTTTTTCATCACTTCTAAGGATAAATCGCATATCGCTTATGACATATGAACATAACTATATGTCGATATTGTAGCCACGTTTTATCATATTTTAATACATTTGTTTACAGATTAACATCATTTACTATTCCTGATTCAGTCTATAGCTTGTACTTTTATTTGTAACATATTCATGCGTATGATAACGCAGAAATACTTATGTGTTAGCACTGATACGATTTCTATAATATATTTGACTCCTTGGAGGACTTAATTAACAATGGTATTGTGTATTATAGGATATACGACTAACTATAATCAGCTAGAGTTATATCGAAGCTCAAGGGACCGCCGATGATTATTTCGATATAGCCGATGTAATATATGTTACTCTGACAGTTCACGACAATTTTGGTACCATATTTGTACATTTTCAGGCTTGGATATCAGCTGGTATTTCAATATATCCATGTTTATTATTACGGGAGTTGATTGTGTAAACAATTTGAATTGTTCCTTGAACAAATAATTATAATTAGTCCCTCTCGTGTTTGTTAGAATTACAGATGTTTATGTTTTCCCTAAGCCAATCAATTTACAGTTTCAGATATATGTACGTAACTTGTAAATTCAATTTACCAATAGAATATCAGTCTATCATACTGAGTATACTCTCAAATCTGATAGGTCAACGCATTAGTCACCATTCTCAGAGAGTTGTCTATTTTTGCAAATCTGATTGATGTTACTTGTCTTTTGGTACCAAGGTTGAACATCTTCAGGGAGTAGCATCCCCATTGCATTTTTTGCATAACTCTGGGTTAATTGTAGTCATTTATTAATGCTCTCTTCTAGCCTAACACTATCTACATAAACGGATCAGGAAACTTAACAGAAGATAACACAGCTATAACTCTAGCAGTTAATAACCAGACTCTGCCAGGGGTACAACAACAATCTAATGGTACTACACTCTACCAAATAATCCAAGAACCACAAACTGTAACCCTGGATAGACCAACTACAGCAGATGATTCTAATCTCACTGATAGGAAGATGTCTACATCTTCCAGTGAGCATCAAATCCCAGAGAATGGGAGACATAATTCTGAACCTCAGCTATTCACATTGCCTCAAGTTGATAACAGCAGAGTCCTAGTAACGGAATTGCCCATTGGAACGCAACATTCATCACAGCTAGCACTGTTACCACAGGATAGCACTAAAGTACAGACTCCAAACTTCAGAATGGGATATAGTTCTCAGATGTCTGGACATTTTAAGAAGAGACATGTCTGTGATATTTGTAACCGAGCATTCACACAACGAGGCTCTCTTAAATACCACAGAATGCTGCATACAGGAGAAAAACCGTTTCAGTGTAATGTTTGTAACAAATCATTTCGTATCCGTGCGCCATATGACGCACACATGGACGTACATAATGGTGTCAGGTATCGATGTAGTATATGTCTAAAATATTACAGTTCCAGAGCCACGTTACGACAGCATTTGAAGGGACAACACCCCAATATGTCGCACCCACCGATCTCCTCTTGTGGCTTCCAATGTAGCTCTATTAACCTAGCTACTGACGATGTAGACAGTGCAATTAAGCAGTAGATACACTGAAGTTTTTAAGTCAAATAAGATACGACTACTCGTGTGTATATTTAGTCTATCTACTTCTAGCAATAGTTTGTTAATGTATTATATGAGTTTAGTACGATTTTCACGTAGATTTGTGTTTACATATTTTAGGCTCGACTTCACTTAATTATGTACTTCCATATCCGTATAGAGCACTTCTATAAATATACACATTGCATTGTATTATATGTAATAGTTTGTGATTGTTGTTATATGTATATTCGTATATTTAATATTTATCATCTCGCGTTTTCTTTAATATTCAAGTTAATGGGGTCTTTATTGGGTGGCTGGGTATTTATCGGTCTCTTCTGGTCGCTAACATTTGCATATGTAGAACCTCTTAACACCAGCATAGGTGTCCAGCTGGCAAAGTGTCCGCTAAACACAAGCTGCTTAGTGTTGTACGTTCTCCAAAACTGGATAAACAATATTGCTTCCGTCTTTCCTACGTAGTGGAGTTCGCCTATTTTTGCAATTGTATTTTGCACGAATTTCCCTTGCTAATACCCAAACAATTCCAATACGAATGGTAAACAAAACTGTAATTAGATTAGAATTCGTGTATACGTATATTAATAAATGGATACATTATCCGAATTTCATCCTTTTGGAACTGATACAACAGATCCTATATCTCTAATCTCCACAGAGCAGGCCTGTCATATAACTTTACATTCCGTATTCCCGTCTACACCGCAGTCTTCTTACAAAGCCTTCTCAGTTCTTGTCTCTGAGCCAAATACTTCTAGCATTATACTAACTAAAAACAATTACTTTGAACAATCCAGTTTGTTATCTAAAAATGAATCTTCTATTCTAACTCGAATATCTCTAACAGTTTCACATAATGAGCCTTGGGTTGAGATATCTGTTGTTGATATCAATATTGATAAACTAGTATTGATAACCGCGATAGAATTGTCGTTACTAGATGTGTTACGTCCTTATCATCTGCTGGCATGTGGACATACCCTCTCTCTTAAATTTTCTGTCATAAAATCGCCCAGAGCTATGAACTACTATTCTTACAGCGGTCTAGAATTAGCTTTCATATCTGAAAGTGAAAGTGAAAAATGTATTATTTCGGTTGAAGTTGTTAGATCGAAACCTCTAGCGTCTTACAGACAGAGTATAAAATTCGGAGATTATTCAAAACAACAAACAAACATACAAACAAACTACATAACAACTCCAATACAAATAGTTCATTATTCGTTTATTTCTGAAGGAAGTTTTAATTACAGAATGGAATCTCATTTTCTTGTTATCGTCCTCCATAAGTACCCGGTTGATTCTGTAGTCCCTTGGTTTGATAATCCCCCAGATGTTATATGCTATATCGAATTGCAAACTAGTCTATTATCTTCCCTAGCAACCAAATCGCTTATCAAGAATGTTGCTGATACAGTTGGTTATCTTAAAGGTGACCAATTGTCTCATGGGTTCAAAATTCTTCTTAGAATGAAGAAGAAAGATTATCCCTTCATGTTCCTTGGTACTCATGAAGAGTCTCATGGAGTTGTCAGGACAGAGGACAGTACGGAAGGGGAATTGATTAAATTTAGCGAAGAATTAGAGAGAGTTAAAAATGAGAGAGATCAGTTGAAGATTGAAAATAATAGTTTTCAAAGGAAATTAGAATCTTTACAACCTGCACAACATCTACCTTCGTTTTCTAGATCAGCTCTAGATAATTCTGAAAAGTAAGCAATAACAGTATTATTATTATTTGTTGTTATTTATTTTATTGTTTATTATTTAGATCAGAAATTATTCATAAATACTTAATGCTACAACAGGAGAGAGATGTGTTATCTCGTAAATGCGATCAATCAAAAGAATTAATAGACAATCTGTATTTGAGTCTGGAGGGATATTCTGAATTACAAGAGAGTTTCTCTCAAATTCAAGAATCTACTCTCTTGCAGCAGGAAATTGTCCGTCACCTGCAAGAGAGAGCAGTAAGGTAATCTTTATGCACAAGCATTTATTCATATACAATCAACTCCCGTTAGATCCAAATACCTCCGCTGATATCGAAGTCTTAAATTGTACAAATATGGTACCAAACCGTCAAAGAACATATATTCATATGTTCTATCGAAGTAATCATCACGGTCCCTTGAGCTTCAACAAAACGGAAGTTGGCTGTATTTTATTTTTATCGTGTCTGCACCATTTCGAGCAAACAGTCTGTTTCTTAGAAAATGCGTTAAATATATTTTCAGCAGTTTACAATAATATGCAGAATTACATATGTGTGAATTATATTACAACCAAAGGGCAGAGGTTTTAACGTGAGATTTATGCAAATATCATATGAACTATCTCAATAGCGCCAACAGATAACTATATGTGAGTAGACAAGATAATTAGGTGCAAATCGTAATTGTTGATTTCTCCTTAATTATTGGGTTAATTACATATAATTGGTTATACACGTGTATTCATATTTGATAAATTCTTAAAATATACAATCTGAGAGACAAAACAAATATCATGATTATCATATTTTGTTTTCATATTTTGTCTGATAAAAATGAGAAGTTTGTACTTACACGAATTTTTGAGATAATTCAGCTTCATAAATAATAATCACACATCCTGTCGGCTAGGTAACACTGCAGTGTTCCTTTACCGTTTGTAATTTACTGCTATAATGTAGGTATAAGAAATTGGCAAAACTTTGTCAAAATCAGGAACACACGATTCAAAGTTATGAAGAACAATTCCAGAGACTATTAGACTCCCAGAAGGGACCATCTGTGATCGCCACCCCCTATAAACGTAAATATGACTTTGAAAATGATATGATTGGAAGTTTCACAGAAATAGAGGGTAAATCAGATGCTCTTGTTACAGCTTTGCAAGAAAGGCTTCTGCAATCTTCCTTACGTCACAGGACTGCTCAGAAAAATGCTAATAGAGCACAAAATATGGATTTGGTCACTAGAAGAATTGAAGAGAACGTAATTGAATTTGGGAGTGAGTCACGGTTTGTGGAAGAACCGAGTGAGGACAGGAACAGGGGCGTGGTAACACCTAATATTAGAGATATCATTAATTCTATTCCAAAACTAAATAAAATGTGTTTTTGAGTATTCATTTGTGTATTAGAATATTATTCATACTATGGATATGATACAATGTTATACATAACTACACAAAGTTCACAAATCCCGTATTTCGCGTGCTGGGAGAATTATTATTTTCGTCCAAAGGGTTACCCCACTGATGGTGTTCGAACCCACGGAGGTGTATCCAGAATTTGGAACAAAATTCCAACTCAAGCCAAAAAGTGCCGTGACCAGGGATCGAACCAGGGACCTTTAGATCTTCAGTCTAACGCTCTCCCAACTGAGCTATCCCGGCGCATATTTCTTTGTTGCTAATTCACCACTATAGAAGCTGTAATTCTATTTTTAGTATTAGGAATAATGCACTAATTTTGGTAGGTCACAAGGAGCTATTAATTCATCTCAAGATTCTATCAAATACAAATCAGTTCTAATTTTAGCTATTTTGTTATCATTCTGACATAAATAGAAGCATTCGGAATTTATATTTCATCTTTCTACAAAAATGGCCTATGACTTAGAAACAGAGACTATACCGGCTGCATCCAAGGGCTCCTACTCTCTCTCCGCTCTTCCTCGATGGGCTGAGACTTACGGGGAATTCCAGGTGTTATTCAAATTCCCTCACCTACAGAAACACTGGGAATTAGCGATAGACCGACTTGAAGAAAACGACAAGAAATCTTTAGACCAGCTAGCAAAAGAAGTTGCAATAGAAACAGCTGCCTTCGACGTAGAGACCCGTGGCATTATTGAGACGAAGCTCCACCACAAAATCACGCTACACTCCGGGGATATAACTGACCTAGAGGTTGATGCTATTGTCAATGCGGGTAATGTTATGCTGTCGACTGGGAGCGGTGTAAACGGGTCCATTCACTCAAGAGCGGGACCAGATCTTCTGGAAGAGTGTCAGACGATTGGGGTATGTGATGTAGGAGAGGCCGTGCTGACCAAGGGCTACGATCTACCAGCTAAACACGTCATACACACAGTAGGACCACAAGGACAAGAACTAGGCAGAGAAGAAGCACTGGGAGACTGCTATAGATCTTGTCTACGAATAGCTAAGCGTTCTAAACTACGTACAATAGCGTTCTGTTGTATATCCACGGGTCAGTCCGCCTATAACTGTGTAGAAGCTGCCAATGCTGCGATAAGTACGATAAGGAATTGGCTGTTAGAACTAGAAGGGAATAGAGAATCTATTGACGGTATAGTATTCGTAGTTCGTAAGGCTGATGATCATGAGTGTTATGCAAAACTACTATCTTCCTATTTCCCTGTAAGATTAGTGTTATAATATATTTTGTTATTTGTATGTATGTCCGGGTTGTTTGTTTCCTCTTTTGTTCAGCTTTTGCTATATTCATATATTATACAATGGGAATAGCTGCGTATTTGGAAAGACAGTAGATACCGGTTATAATAACACCCTTGGTAGTATAACCGGTATACACAGTAAGAAAGTATGGGATATGTGTAGAATATCAAACTCATTATCTTGTCAGATCTGTGAACTACGTGTAGAGACCTTACACACAGCCACTCCTCATTTTCTTGTATAATCATAACGAATTTATGGGTTGTATAGACAATATAATGATGCGAGTATGTCCGCTCTCAGCTACGCACATGAGTACAATCAGATTACGTAAGGTACATAGCAATACATTAAATGACAGAGAGCTCAAATAGCATTGAACTTATCATCGAATATTCTCTTATTAATCCATTAATTCGTCCTACGTTTGTAGTGTTGTATAATCGTCATTCATAATTTATGGGCAAATCTGACTGTTACACAATTACACGAAACTACATCTTACAGTCTTATCTCAGTTCAATATACTAAGATATGAACTATGTATTACTCAATACAGATTATGCTATCTCCATCGCTTCTTGAAGCGAATATTCCAAATTGTTGTTCTATGAAATCTGAATCAGTTTATGCAATAACCTCCCGTATTTTGTTGTTTTGTTCCTTAATAATGAACTCTGTAATCTGCTAATTGAGTATCAAAGCATTGCTAGACATTTAAATGGTAGGAAAACGTAATTCAGTTCCTTGTGGTAATATCAGCATATCTCTGAGATTGTACGTACATGCACTAATCAGTATATATATTTGGTTGTATTCAATTATTAGAATTGTATTGAGAAGTTATCAAAATGTCGAATAGTCCTCGTCCGAATAAAGTTGTTCGGTCAAATAGTAATCCTAAGAATCCGGTACCTAGCGTCTCCACAGAGCCTAGCACTCTAACCAAACATCAGTCATTTATAAACAGTCCTAAATCTGGTCGTAAACTCCCTCAACAGATTGGACGGAGGGATTCAAAAATCCCTCTCACTGTATTGGCTCCACAAGATAACACACTAATCCGCTACATGGATGCAGAACTATTCCGTACAGTTACGGGACAGAATAATCTAAAACTAATCACCAAATTGGACTTATCGTGTCCCCCGAATAAACCCAATAGCCGTAAATTCCCGTATATCGATCAGACAGAACAGCTGACTAACCTTGTAGAGATAAACTTATCTGGTAACGTCCTATCCCGCTGTGACAGACTAGCTAAACTAACTCAACTCCAAAAGGTCTACATCTCATATAACAAACTGGATAATCTCGACGGTCTATGGCCGCTTATAAACCTTACAGTCCTTGACGTATCTAATAACCAAATACAACGGATACCGATATACCTAGCTAAGAAGCTAACAGCTCTTAGGGAGCTTTATCTTGCTGGGAATAAACTAGTATCACTCCCTGACGTCATTAAATTAAGATCTCTCACTGGTTTGGTTCATTTGAGCATCGAAGACAATCCTCTATCCCTTCTACCTCACTGCAGAGGTATGATAGTCTATGGTATCCCTACGCTGGAGCTGCTGGACGGTGATCCAATATCAGAGGAGGAGAAGATGGGGGCAGGGGCAAAGTACGCGAGGGACACTCTGGAGATTCATGAGACGGAGCTGACACAGCTCAGAGAGAAGGTTATAAACTTGGAACAGGACTTAGATGAAGCTCTGAAGGGGAAAGATAAATTAGAGAAGAATGAGACTCATTACAAGAATGAATTACAGGTTAAGAGGGACGAGACTATCCGTCTAGACGACCAACTAGCTGTACAGCTGCGATTAGTTGACCAGAAGACAAATGAAATGAATCATATTCTCCGGTCTAAATTAGAGTTAGAGAATCAGCTGGCGTTCTATAAGCTAGATTTTAAAGTGGATCATTCTAGATACACAGATTTGTTTCAGCCAAATTTTGCACCTGATTCTGAGAATTCTGACCTTGAAGAGATACCCTATCTTGGTCAGGCAAGGTTTATGCCCTCATCAACTGTCCACCGGACTAATCACCCGGATCTTTCCCAACCGGCTTCTTACCAAGCTATGCCAGGGGTACAGTATAGCAGACAGGGTGTTATACAGCCACCTGACTCAGGGGATCCTGCTCACCTAGCTAGATTAGTTCACATGAAGGAACAAGGGATACAGGTGTCAAATAGGAAAGAGGAGGATATATGTAATAGTATTGACAAATCCGATCAGAGTATACAGGCAGGACAAATGAGTCCTCCTACTGATGACGACACCGAGCTACTACAGAGATTAGCAGCTGTAAAGGAGGAGCTCAGAGAACTGAAGAGACGACACCAAGAGCATTTAGACCTTACCATAGATGATTCAGACTCGGAGACTACCTCAATTGTGAGAGAGTCTGTCTTGGATAATGCTAGTAAACAGGACCTGGATAAATTAGCGGAACTAATTGCTCAGAAAGAGCTAGCTATGAGGGAGATAGATCATAAACTAGGGAGAAGTGTCAGTGTT
Source organism: Oopsacas minuta (assembly GCA_024704765.1). Classification (NCBI taxonomy): domain Eukaryota; kingdom Metazoa; phylum Porifera; class Hexactinellida; order Lyssacinosida; family Leucopsacidae; genus Oopsacas; species Oopsacas minuta. The sequence goes on along the minus strand of JAKMXF010000133.1, from coordinate 230,634 downwards.
GGAGAACAGGTTGAACTAATGCAACATGAAACAGCTGTTTTGAATGAACAGCTGATACGAGAGAGAGCTGAGAGGGAACAGCTGATCGCTGATAAAGCAGAACTAGTAGCTAAACTGAATGATGTGCTTAACATAGAAACAGAATCAGTAGTAGTACAAACTAGTACAAATGAGTTAGATGAATTGAAGGAGAAATTATTGGAACAGGAAATAGAGATACAGAACCTCTTAGGGGACCAGAAAGCACTCACTCAGGAGAGAAATGGTCTCTGGAGACGGCTTCATAAGGATACCGTAGAGGTAGGTGTCTCTGTAAGGTGTCATCAGATAGATCAGAGTACCAACACCCCACGCCCCCGTGCTAAGCTAGCAATGTCTCCAGGTAGTCGGGTAGATATACCATCAGGGGAGCAGACATGGGAGAAGGAAAGACAAAATTTACTTGATAGGATGAAACAGTTAGAAGAGGATCTGAATGAAAAACAGCTAGAGAATCAGGTCCTTGAGGACACGATTAACTCGATAGATCTAGAGAAGACTAGAGCTATAGAGGAGAGAGATCAGGCGGATGAGGATCGATACCAGGTCCGTAATGCCCTCCTGGATGCTGAGACACAACTAGAAGCTTTGAAAAGAGAAATGGCTATAGCTACTGACGCGTTAGAAGGTTTAGATAGTTTAGAGAGAGACAGAGAGGTCTTAGAGAGGAGATTACGTGAAGAGGAGCTAGACAGACAACAGGTAGAAGGAGAGAATACCCGTCTCAAAGATAAAGTTACACAGCTTAAACAGGCTATTGCACAACTTGAGAATGCTAGACAGAATTCAAGCACAAAGACAGATCGATTAGAATTGGCTCATAGAAATATGGAGACGCAAATAAGAGGATATGAACATGAAATACAGGAATTGAGAGATTATATAACACAGATGGAGCAAGATAGGAATAGACCCAAACAGTCACAATCTACTCAAACACCCATCGGAGCTGACTATAGTTCTGTTGTCCATCAGCTGAGAGACTTAATTGATACCGTCCCTGCCTTTGGAGAACCTGAGACTGTAGCTGAGGCTATTCACCAGCTCCCCCCACCTCCTATTGTCCAATACCCAGAGGAGAGGATGGTAGGGGAGCTTAGCGATCAGCTGGTTAGTCTATTTGGTCATATCGGAGAGGAACTTGAGAGATTGAGAGAGCAACTTGTTGAGATAGAAGCTGAGAATGCAGATCTGAAGGAGATCGTGAATAATACTCATCGTGTGAATAGGACAACTCAAACAGTACCTGATCTTCGGTCAGCCCAACTAGAAGACCGACTCTCTCATCTACAGGAACTATTGGAGAGAGCGGAACACGAATTAGACTCTCTCAAGAAGAAGAGGGGAGTTGAAGTAGCCACACAAGTTAAACCTCGAATTAACCATCAAAACTCACAAGCTAATATTTTGGATATGAATCTAGTCAGAGAGAATGAGGAATTATCTCAGAGAATTAACGATATGAAGCGAGACAAAGAACAGCTGCTGGATGAGATAGGTCAGATGGACTTAGGAATAAAAGCTAGAGACGATCAGCTGCATAGTCAAGAGGAAGATATACAGCTGTTACTAGCGGAGAATGATCAGTTGAAACGAGATCTGCATACAGTCGGTGTACAAACTAATCCTGAGACCATGGATAACAATTTACTGGGTGAGCACACTGACCAAGGGGTATCTCCACAGGACCCTAACAGTTACCATGATATGTCTGGTATCAGAAATGGTGTACCGAGATTTGACGACCAACTAAACCATCAAGATACTTTTGATAATAATTCTAATCTAACTGAATCTATTGAAATCAACGGCTTGACAACCAGACCGCCTCATCGGAATGTGAGCTTACAGGCTGATTTCTTTGATACAGAGAGTAGAGGAATGCAGACTATCGGACAGGGACAGGGGGTACAGACCTACCCCTTCAAAGATTCTTCTGGAACCCAGACACAAGGACAAGGTGCTTATTACCAATCCCATGTATCCGTTGATTCTCCTACTATCAGTGAGTCCTCTGTATTCTCTCGACGGGACAGACCCCCAAACAGGACGGAGATCAGACTACCGGACAGAGATACTGTCCAGGTGAACAGCAAATCCACAACCACTCGTATACCTGAAGGCACAGGCAGACGACAAGAATTTAGAGACATATTTATCGATGAGGAAATAATTTCAAGTTACTCTGAATCAGAAGAGTCTGTCCCTCCCAAACCTTCTACAGAGAAAACCACCCGCGTACACTATAGGACTACTCGGGGAGCTCAGACAGAAAAACAGAAGCCTAAGAAATCAATCAGCAGGTCAGACACAGAGCTACATGACAAAATATATATTTCTAGGAAGAGACAGAAACATCGAGTGAAGAAGAACTGCCCTAAACAGCCCGTTAACAGGCCTTTCACGCAACGTACAGTCTTAGTACTATCTGATACAGGGTCGGAGGAATCCATACATTCTGTGGTTGAGCATGAACCGGATGTAAATTATGTATATCTACCCAGTCGCGGACACAAAACTGTCAGACACACACATACGTCACGACCGAAGCATGACTACAATATTCATGTACATAAGACACACCGTGTGCCAGTTGAGCGACACACTAACCATTATCATACCAACACAGATAATGGGGAGTATTTCTGTAACATTCCAGAGCACGTTGCTATGGAAGATGAGATTGATAGGTTGGAAGCGTTGCTAGGTATTTCTGACAGGAGAGGCAGGAATACTCGAGTTGATATATCAGTACGACATAACGTGTTAGACCGCCTGTCTGATATCGAACAGCTGTTGAAGGAGAAGGTAGATAAATTAGGCGCCAAACAAGAGGAACAAGAACGATTGAACCATCAACTGGCTAGGGAACAGCAACACCTCTCAAGAACAGCTGCTGAGCTCTCGCGAGCAGGTGATGAGCTGCAACAGATAAACGTCCATTTGAGAGGGAGAAGTTCTAGGACAGATGTGATTACGGGACAGACCTCTCATGGAGGGATGACTCCACAGCTTGACACCCTTCAGAGACGAATTGAGAACCTAACTGGGATACTACAAGGAACAGAAGGATACGCGGGTGACGACTTGAATGACCTGTTACCCAAGAAGTCCCGTGTACAGAGGGAACTCAACAAATTCCAAATAGAATTAGATAACGCTAGATTTTGCTTACGGGAGGTTAACGAGCAGAAGAGAAACGCTCAGACAGAGTTTTACAAGTATTTAGATGAGAAAGCAGAGCTGGAGGACACTATTAAAAGGCTAAGAGTAAATCGGAAGACAGAGGAAGCTAACTTAAAACATTTAAGATCTCTGTTACAGGAATTGAGAGCTAATAAGGATCTCTCTAGATCATATTTAGACCCTCTGAGACACCAGAAAGGTATGGACAATGATAGAGCGGGTAAGAATGAGGTAGAGGTACTCAGGGCGAGGGTAAGCCGATACAAGGATCGGATTGAAGATCTGGAGTATGCTCTCCAGAAAATGGAAGAGGTAGAACAACAGAATGAAGCTTACCTTCAGGAAATACTAGAATTAAGAAATGAATTAAATCGGATTCAAGGAAAACACAATTCATTGAATAAACACTATAACGCTAAACACACCCAAACCATTGATAATTTGTTGGAGAATCTGCAAACTCAACTCTCTAATTTACAGAATAATATCTCTACTGAATTATATAACGAGGAGGAGGATTTACATAATCAAATTTCTCACACACATAACTCTCTCCCAATGGAGGATACTTACCCTACCGTTTGCCCTGAGGTATTGCCAGACATAACTAAAATGCGTATTAAGAATCATCAACATGTTCTTGACAATATTAACCGTGAACATGAAGTGTTAATGACATATCTACAAGGAAATATGCAGGAAGGAGAGAAGACCGTTCTCACAGCTCAGCAAGAGACAATGCAGGGTGTTTATGACTTGAAGAGACAGATAGAACATTTACAAACTGTCCTAGACGAGCATAAAACAGTAGACCCCCCTCAAATCCCGTATGATGTAGAGATGAAGATTAAAATGCAGAATGAAAGGATAGAGCAGATGAATAACAAGATTGATAAAATGTCTGATAAGACTAACAGGACAAAACACGCCCTCTCTCCCCACCCTCCTATGAACCCTTTCCTCTCTCACCCACCCTCTTGTCCTATTACCTCCCTAGACCATAACCAGGGGTCATATGCGTCCTATGGGTACAACTCTTTGGTATTCGACACTCCATCTAAGGACAATCCAGATTTTCTATCTCAACCTAATTCGATTAGTCACCGGAAATCATATGATTCTACTTTTGATAAAAATTCCCCGCCCACCACCTTGGCACCAGCTGATAGCATTCTATTTGAAGACCCGAACTCTGACCTATCACCTCCAGAACTACGGACCACTCGATCCTTTGAGAGGAGACAGGATTACCCCTCACTGTCCCGACCGGACACTGGAAATGAATTATCACACCATGGTGACACCAGTAACAGCTCGCGGTCTATACACTCTTCTCACTCTACAGCCAGTATACTGAGACACCAGATGCCAGATGAACATAAACTCAGACTTCTGGAGCATAGGAATGCTCAGGAGTTGTACGCACGTACAAACTATTAATGTAATCTCATATATATAATCTACACACATTTAACCATAGTATATACTAATGTATTTTGCTAGTACGATAAGAGTTCCCCATTTTGATAACTAAAATATATTAAATTATACAAAACTCTTAATACTATTCTTGGATTCATTCGCTGTTGCTGGTAGTGTCGTATCATGGGGCGAGGTCCCGCTAGCTCGATGTTTCTGGACGAGATGAAAAATATAATGCATCATAACTGATACATTCTATTTAGGAAATTCCAGTAAATTCCAGTAAATTCCAGGGGCCTTATTTACTAAAATTCTAAGAATAACTCTTAACTTATTTCTAAGCGTATTTCTAAGAATTCACGAATATTCTTAGTTTTCATTCCGGATTCTAAACTTAGCTATACTTAAGTGTTAGCATTAACTTTTCATTATTCTTTATACTTATCGCTAAAGGTGAGAATATACGTAGATGGATAAATTGCATAGTTTGCGTATATATTTTTGAGATATAATTAGTTAATTACGTAATTTATATGCGAACACTTACACGTTTTCATTGAAAACGTGTAAGTGTTCGCATATAAATTGAATAGTAGATTTATTGATCTTACAAAAAATGGGTCTACTACTAATTCTGTTCCTTATTACGTTATTTTCAACAGTTGGGGGTGATTTTACCTTATACACATCTGAGGGAGAAGGCATTGCCTTTGCTCGTTGTCAGTTAAGAGCTCCGATAGGGAAGAAATTCTCATCAACTACCCCAGAACTTAGATTGGGTAATGAAGGACGAAGATTTGAATTTGCTAAAGTTAGGGGTGAATTTGGTGATCGCTTTCATGGGGACCATTTTCCCGATGTTGCTAATTCAAAGATTTTAATCGGGACTATAACAATTCGAGGATATAACGATACTGATCTAGCCCCTGAGCTATTCTGCTTCCAATATCTCAACGACGATAAAATTATTCAGTATCCTTTAACAAAGGAAACTAACCATTCAACTACCTGTACTACAGATAGTACAGGTAGAACAGTTGCATCTAATTGTCTGACAGGACTAGAATATTTCATCTCTACTCTGCCCCAATTAATAGTTTTAACTATAATAATTCTGAGTTTTATAATTTTCCAAAAAGAAATTCGAACTTTATCACTACTTGCAAAGAATAAAATTAGCAGAACTATCTTTTGGTGTACAACAAACAATAATAATATCAGTCCTACAAACTCAATTACCCTTCTAAGTGAGTCCGAGACTATTTGTCCAAATGTCTCACCCGCGTCAGCCCATACAATAAACATCGAGGTAGAGGATTTGCCAGACCGCAAGAATGCCCCTTATCAAGTACCAAAGGACGAGAAGGCTTCTCCTGATTCGTGTGTGATACCAATAGATACAGAAGAAGAGTCCACTGAGCACAGGATTACCAGGGTAGGAGCCCCCGGTAAAGACAAGCCTGAGTAGGAGTAAGATCAGAACCTTTTCACTTATTGTCTTTATTTTTGTATTAATTTTGTGTGTAGGAAGATAAATAATAATATTTATTAATAATTTTTAAAGGAAAATACATTTCCCACACGAACATAAATCAGATCCATAAAATCCATAAATTTCAAGGATCTGATGGATTCCTTTTAACTTTAGAGAGCCCGAATCCATCCGGAATCCATTAATTCCATTATCCATAATCCATTCGGCCCATCTGCCCTCAATATACCTCAATTCATTGTGCCACCCAAAACCTATTAGGTCAGTAACATACAAGTTAAGTTTCATTCTCACTAACTCGTCTCTTGTGTGTGTGTGTATTATTTATTCATATTTTAATCTTGTTTGTTTGTAAATATCACAATGAATTAGGAAATTAGAGATATTAGCAGTTTTCAAGTTTGTGAGAAAATGCTATCAGTAGCTATAGCTATTCCGGATGGCAATAGTACATATACCAATTCTACTGTATACCTGGGTGTGATTGGCACTTGGGTCGGAGCTTTTTCAGGAATTGTACTCATTTTCGGATGTATTCTGAATTATCGTAAGCTGATAAGGAAAATTTGCACAAAGTGCATATGTATATGTTGTATGAAGGGTACCATGCAATCGAATGATATTTCAAGTGTAGGAGAGCCAGCTCCAGACGCTTGTGCGTATCATATGGAGGGAGATGATGGCACTGAGCATTCCCCTATACCCGACAGTCCAGAATCTTATCACTCTGCTCTGTCTGAACTGGTATTAGATCTCCCTGAAGCTGAGGACTCCACCGAACCAATTGTTCAACAAGCTCCCTTGAACCAATTGTCGGATTGCACGGAACCAATTGTGCAGCAGGTTTCGAACTAAGGTCCTGGATAATAAAATCTGCAACCATAGGTCACTATATTAGCTAATATAAATATTAGTTTATGTTTGTAAAACTCATCTTTATAAAAGCTAAACGGTCACTTAATTTCTCCTACTCAATGGAACAGCTGTCTTTAACACTTTCATAGATTTATATTTTTTGTATACATATTGTAATTATATTGACTGTAGACTAAGTTATTCATTATTATTCTGTGTTTATGGGTTAACTGAGCCAAATTACCATCCTCTTGGCATACCACCGGATTTGGTTCATATCTAGGGGGATTTTCCTATTCAAATGGCTATTATCGAGTATTATATGAATAATATTCAAATATTGGAAACCAATGCATGCATTTGGTATTGTAAATCCAATCGTTCCGCTCAAAATTGAAATAATCGTGCTGGCCCTGGTACTCACCTCCCATGATCCCATTAGGTGCTTGAATCACCCGACTAGAAATCTAGTCTTAATCTCCAAAGGTGTAAACAGGAGAGCTAACACATTTATATACACCTACCAACTAAGAAAGTCAACCATTTTAGAACTGTGCCACTATACTATACTGTAACCAGAACAGTAAAATTATTCAAATACAATCTAGTTATTTTTAGCTTTTTAGATGCGCAAGAACAACAACAATAACAACAACAATGTTCTTGAGAGTTTTCACCTTTTTTACATTTTTATTTTACACAATTGCATCTGGGTCTGAATTTACCCTCACCCTCCAGGAGAACGAAATTGCTACAGCATTTTGTCTACTCACAGGACAAGATGACGTATCCTTCGCTAAAACTATACCTGAACTTAAAATTGGAAAGAATGGGAAAATTTTCCAATTTACAAATGCCCGACCAGAAATAGGAGATCGTTTTAACGGGTTTCATACTCCAGACGAGCACAATGCTATGGAATTAATTGGGATGTTAACGATTAGGGACTACTCAAGTTCTGATCTTGAACTAGGTCTAATTTGTCAACAAATCCTCAATAACGATACCTTAATACAATTACCACTAACACTCGATTCTAAATATAGCACTCTAAGTAGCTCTCCCACTCATCCTGTAACGACACCTCCACCTCCTACTACTACTCTTCAATGCGACAACGGCACAGTTTTAGTTACTACCATTGTTACTACCATTGTGGTTACCTTCATTGCTACTATCTTTATTCTACTTTTTGTCGTGCCTAAACCTATTCTCATTTGTATATTTCTGTATAAGCATTTAAGTCAGATACTCCAACGGTTTAAGGCATTTACTTATATTCCCTCAGCTAATACCACTGATAAGCGAGCCACCGAGGAAAAGGCACAGCCATCTTCAAACGAGGAAAATTTATATTAAAAGACGCTCTGTTAGGATCACTTATTTCTGAACACAAGTTTACATGCACTCTTATTTTTGTTTGTTTGCAAGAATTATTCTTTTGTTTACATTTAATTGTTTATGGTAACAACATGCTTTACAGTCAAATCTGTTTAACTGCTACCAAAGTATAATTATCGGTCACCTGCTAAGAGCAGTACCCTCCGATTTCACATTACCATGGCCTCTTTATAACAGTCACCATCTCTTTGTCCCTGTTATAGACAAGTTTGACTGTACTCTTAACATGTTAAAACGAATGAAGGTCAAATATTTGTTATATACACCTTTTGCTTATAATATTTAGCCTAAACTATCAATGAAACTTCTGACAATTGTGTTTTCTACAAACCTAATTATTATCATGGGTCATTTTGAAATTACTCCTTTGAACAAGAATATTGCGTCAGTTTTTTGTCTCTTAACTGCACCCACAGGAACAAGGTTTGCCAAGACTATTCCCCAATTGAAAGCGGGTAAAAGTGATAAACTTTTCGAGTTTGGAGATTCATTGAGCGTACTTGGAATTCGCTTTGATGGGTTTGATTTCCCAGATGAGAATAATTCTATGATCCTTACCGGAACAATAACAATTCGACATTTCACTGATTCTGACTTCGATTTAGATTTGATATGCTTACAGGATCTTGAGGATGGCAAAACTATTGAGTACTCACTAACCAAATGTCCATCAGCTATAACTGAGACCAATTCACCTCTTGTAGATAATTATAATTTTCTCGCCTGTTTTAAGGGGCTGTTATACGAATATTATAGTACAGTGATCATTAGCATTTTTCTTATATTGCTTATTCAGATCGTCTTAGCTCATAACTATGAGGTCAAAGATTGGATGAGTAAGTTTTTGAAAAACAGACAAGTCGTGCTGCCAGAACTGAAAGCATCCAAAACGGCTTATAGTTAATCACATATTATTCTTTCACACCTATCACTTATATTCCATATTGTCTACTTTTCTTTGTTGTTTGTTTGTTAAGCATTTATACGAAGTTGTCATTCTGTGTTTACGTCCCATAAAATTGAATTGTACCGCCTTTTGTCAGACTAGTTTAACACTCTCATGCCATATTATAAACCCACATTGCTTTATATAAATGTGTCTTCACATAGTTTAAGTTGCTATAGCGATATTAATCTGTGATGAATATTAACCATCTTTCGGCTGATTTGTGTGATTGATGCAAATATTTCTGAGATTGTTCCAATTGGAATTCCTTTCAACCAATTTTGAATATTACAAGTCAGTGCAACCCATTTTACTCGTTGACACCTTCCCATAGGCTGCAATACAATTTTTGAGGTCATGTGGACATCTATGGGGTCCACATGAGGTTGTGATGCGCTGTCAAGTATATTATTTTTACAATTGAATAGCACGAAAGTTCGCCGGCTACTCGAATCTCTTTTGCCCTGTGAGTGCACCCTTTTCTGTAGACTTGGTCTGAAAATATTGTCCCGACACCGAACCCCACTTGATCTGACACAGCTCATAAACACCAAGAATTTCGGTATAAACTCTTAATCCGTACAGTAAATTCTCCTTATAACAAAATCACCGTTTTCACTTCGTTCTAACTGGAGTTGACTGATTTGTGAGTACCAATATTTCCCTATATTACACTTCCTGTTTATTATTAGCTTGTTTCTGATACAGAATGTCTGACATGGAAGAATTGGTAGTTGTGGATACTACTGAAGAAATATCTGATCCTGTTACAGAGATCCCGCACGTCATAAAGCCTAGTATACACGATAGAGTAGTCAAACAGAACGAAAAAGTAAATAATTCGCTAAACCCAAAATTAAATCTTGTCAAGAATGCTGTTAAGAATCAGCTGACTTATGATAACAACCCATATGGTATTCTGGTATGCTCCAGGTTTAAGGTTCGATCTGATATTGAAGATATACCGAATTCCACTGAGAAAAGGTGTCATTTTTCGGTAGAAGGAAACGAGATAAATATTAAATTTCCTCTACGTGGAGAGGATGCGGATGAAATGCGTAAAATAGGTGCTCGTAAGGTTATTGACTTTATTATGGGGTTAGACAGGGTACCCGCTAGACTCTCTGAGTTAATGTCAGTTCCGAATATCCCTGTTAAGCGGATCAATATTACCCCAAATGAAATTATATCCTTTGGACCGAATAGCACCAAGAAAAGGCATCAGAGAGCTAAATCAAAATTGAAGAGTTATACTGTCCGTTCTGAACTGGTAAAAGCTAAACTAACTCCGATTATAAATGGTAGTAGAGACTCAAGAAGACCAAATATGGCAAAGGTGATAACTAAACTTCCTGGGATAGGGCTAGAGTTTATCGGTATTGGAAGTTCTCAGAGTCTAGCTAAGCTATCTTCACTCACAAAAGCTCTTAACTATGCGAAAACAAACAAACTAGGTGGATTTTGTCAAACAGCTGTTTCACCATTAATTAAAGATCCGTCACCACTACTAGGACAAGTATATGATCAAAGCGAGGATTCCATTGACTCTATTCAGTATCCAGGAGAGACTGAGTATTTTACAGAGCCCCTACAGGATCATATACCAGTCCATTCACGTCTCTCCCCCCGGATCCTTACCCCAGCCTCTAATTCCGTCCGCTACTTTGAAGATCCCCCTCTACTCAACCATTATCCGCCTACAGACACGGTTCAGCACCCCCTAGAGGCAGAGAGGACACTTTACGACCCCATAAGTGAGGAACACATGATCAACACCTATTATGATCATCCCCCCGAGGTTGATTACACATCTTATCCTATATCATCAAACTTACCTCATGAGGCTTACTACAAGTCCCGCCCTGTCCCTATTGGACCACAAATGTACCTCCGTAGAGGAGGTTGGAGAGGGGCAGCTAGAGCGAGGGGACGTGGGAGAGGGAGACGGTCAAGATTTATGTCCAAATATGGACAGAGTCAACACTATTAACCTAATAATCCTATTGGTCAATTCTCTATTTCTTTTAGTTAGTTTTCATAACTCGATTAATAAATCAATTGTGTCACCTCACAACTTTTAAAACAAACAAACAAACAAGATTTGTTTACCACAATCTATGTCAATTACTACAGTCAACTTCTGTTATATCTAAGCTCAAGGGACGGCGATAAGTAATTCCATATATATGTTACTTTGATATTTGTATAATTTCACACTTCTATATAAGCGGGTGTTAACTGTAATTATACACGTAATTAGGAGATATTATGGCTCGAAGGAGAGAAGAATCAGTTCCACTAATACCACTCAAAGAGACAAGAATTGTACACAACCTTAAAGGCAGGAAGATACACATAACAGGCGTGAATAAAGGAAAGGAATTTGAATTAACAGCCTCAGACGATGAGGTAAAATTAGAAGCAGTTAGACCCAGGAGATTAAAGGGTAGCAAGAGATCAGGTGGTTCCTCTCATAAATACACAGTCATCACTGAGCCTATCGGAACAGGAGACACTTTAACAAGTATAGCAGCTAAGTTCGGTACAGACCCGTCAGTTCTTAAGAGTTATAACAAATTGTATGCTAATCAGGATTTTTACTCTTTGAATCAAATTCGGATACCTGTCCCCACCTACGGGATATTATCAGACCCACTGGAACGTCCTCGCCACTGGGATAAACATACTTCTCCGGATTCTGGGCTAACATCCTCCGACCCCGAACAGATAAAATCTAAACCCTTGATGACACGAATAGGCGATTCATACTGCAGTGACAGCGCGGAAGGAGATGTCGAATCGGGGCCGGAGCACGAAGCCGAAGCGACCTACCAGACAGTCAGTTTAAAATCGGCACTCAAATGGAAACACAATACAAACACCCTCTTAGAACAACTCGACTCGAATCTAGCAGCCATCAGATCCAATAACCCCACTCTCAAATCCGACTTAACACAATTGACAATAGCATTACAACAGCCGTGTATATACCCGCTAACAGAGGATAAGAAGAGCGATGATAACAACTTGAGATTAGGTATAGTTGCTGGTGTGTTGTTTATTGGAGTTATTGGTATTTCCATTGTTGTTATTGTTTTGTATTGCACTCATTTCTTATGAGTTTGTACTTTTCAATCAATAAACCTCGCTTGTATCATTCATTTAATTATTGACTCCACAAATATTTATATATATTTCGTCACCTTTTATTGTCTCCCTAGGGACACCAAACTTGTGATTTGTCCTCTGGACACATCCCCTGTAGTGGTTCCCAACCTTATTTATCCTTGGACCCCTCATGCAATTGTCATACTTTCATGCAAAGTTGCAACCGAAACAGTTCAATATCCGGTCCGATTGGTTTCAACCTTGCTTTCATGCAATTGCCATACTTTTCCCACTCATAGACTTCAATACAAATTTTTGATATCCTATTGACTTCCGTCCGTGAACCTCCAAGCAGTCCACGTACTCCAGGGGATTATTGGACATATAAATACCTCTCATTTTATGATAGATGCTTAATAGAAATGTCCATTTTGACGTCAGTAAGTCAGAGTCTTTCCTACAGCTCTCTAAATACAAATTCCCCTCTCTACAAGATTCAGCTACTGAAGATTCTATCAATGAATCCTCCGATGAGACTAAAATCATAGAAAATACTGATATTCCTAATTCTGAGGGTAATAATGAGACTTTTAATGTTGTTTCTGAATCCGTCGATTCTCTTAAGTCAAAGTCTAACTTGTCTCTCATGTCACATCCCCTCTGTAATTCCACCCCAGGCCCTAGCAGACACCCCTTCCCTCTCACCCCTCAAATATCCGCTACACCGAATCTATTTTCAACTCACCCCTGTCTGGCGAAGGAGAGCACAGCTCCCGCTGGACTCTCGCAAGCTAACTGGCCGCCGCTCCTCTTGAGGCCTGTTTTGGTTAATAACACGCCTTACTACACCATGGGGGAACTGGGCAGAGGATCCACAAGCACCGTACAACGGGTCGTAGATCTGAATTGGCGCTTTTACGCGCTTAAATCTGTCAATCTTGAAGATATTGACCAACTCCAATTAGACTCTTACCAAAATGAAATATTGGTTTTACAAAATCTTCGAGATAATTCACACGTAATCCATCTATTTGATTTTGAATTTTCCCCAATCAACAAGAAATTGTACATAGTTATGGAATGTGGCCAGCTAGACTTAGCTAGAATTATTAAAGACAATAACAATCAACCATTTGAGACATACCACATACAAACATACTGGCATGATATGCTCAAAGGTGTTACCGCAATCCACTCGATGGACATTATCCACACGGATTTAAAACCGAATAACTTCGTATTAGTTAACACAAAACTTAAAATAATTGATTTCGGTATCGCCTGTTCACTTAATAATGACGCTACTTCTTTTGAGCGGGAGGGAAGATGGGGAACACCCAATTATATGGCTCCTGAAATGATCCTCTCCATCCCTAAGAACGGTTCTCTCCCCTCCCAAGGAGGTGTTTGTAAAATATCCCAATCAGCTGATGTATGGTCGTTAGGCTGTATCCTTTACAAACTAGCATATGGCATTACTCCATTCCAACATATAGGCGATAAAATTAAGAAATGGATTGCTATAACAGATCCTAATGAGGTCATATCATTTCCCAAAGATATATCTGAATCTCTGTTACCAGTACTCATCAGCTGTTTAGACAGGAACCCCAGGAAAAGACCCACATGCTTACAACTACTTGCTAATAAATTTTTGAATTGTTAAGTAACTGGTGTATGTATAACTATTGCAATCTTTCTAATAACTCTGTCACTTATTTGTTGTTATTTACTTATAGGAAAGGTGGGTGTTTGTCCATATTTGCACCCTCATATGTTAAAGCATCTAATGTATATCGTACATTTATTCTTAGAAATGAGTTAGCAATGAATCAAAATAGAAATTTGTTGATATTTTTCATCATAATCATATCGGTGAATATACTGATGGTTTTGTATATCACAAAATACACACAGTTTGATTTGAATATGATACAATTACGGAATGGTAACGTCCCGCCTGGGTACAATATAACACATCCAGGAGATATAATCGTATTCTTTCATATCCAGAAAACAGCGGGCAGTTTCTTTGAAGATAAGCTTGTGAATAATATCAGTAATTATTCGTGTGCTGGCGAGAAATTATATTCAAGTAAAAAGTCAAAATTTGTTTGGAGACATTATCACTGTTACAAGTCAGGTTCTGTAGAAAATTGGATATTCACAAGACGTACTGTTGGCTGGCCTTGCGGTGTCCATGCGGACTTTATAACTCTTAAAACCTGTGCTAGAATGAAATTAGGTAAAGATAAGAATCTCTTCTTTGTAACATCATTACGCCATCCAGTTAGCAGATTTCTAAGTGAATATTTGCATGTAAAACGTGGTGCTAATTGGCCTGTTTATGAGATAGATTGTTCAAGAGAATCTATAGTGATCTCACAAACACAAACATCCCCAAAATGTCGATTTTTCAGTAAAGACTTGGGGAATCTTACTTTACAGGAATTTATGAATTGTACTTATAATCCCGCTATTAACCGCATGACGTATATGCTAGCTGGATATTACAATATTAAGTGTGAATTGAATTATACTATAACTCAGGCGGCCAAGGAATCGATCATTTTAGAAACGGCTAAACGTAATTTGGAGGAATTCACCTATTTCGGTATTTTTGAATTCCTCAAGGAATCTTATCAGCTGTTTGAGTCTATATTTTCTGTAAAGTTTATGGAAATTCCTACCTTAAAAGAAAACAGGAAACTTGCATTTACAATTCAAGAGTTAAAAGAGATTGAAGAGATAAACTATCTAGACATACAGCTGTACTCATGGGCAGTAGAGTTATTCAAAAAGCGTTTGAAAAGTTTGAAGAGAATAGAAATATAATATTCATTCATTTCTGTATATTTCCGTTAGTAATAACTACATTCAAATTATTTATGCATTTCCGCCCTTGGAACTGCCCCTGCCCTACCAGACTGGAGCGCTGGCCACTGATGATTCATGACCCATTTGAACCTTATCCCACAACCCATTCCCCCATGGTCTCTCTCCCCCCCCTATTTATAATATTCTTTATACAATTAGCGCTCATTGCAAAATATACAAAAATAACAAAAGAACGATTAGTATAAATCAAGTTTAACACAACTCAACTCTGTTATTTACATATTCATTTCGTTCGGAGTTTCCGGTAATTCCTTACCAATAACATTACCAGACATTGCTCCCAGTGAAACGCGTTTCGTCAAAGTTTGCGTTTTTTCTGTGAAAAAGTTCTCTAAAAGCTGACAAAGTATCTTATTCATTGGTGATTTTATTAGAAATTCATTGCTCCCTTCATCAATTGGTTTTGTTAACTTAATGGTCAGAACATCCTTTTGCATGTTTACATTGAAGCCTGCTATATCAAGTTTATGCCACCAATACACGAAATTACTGTAATCCATATTTTTGTCTGCTTTCACCACACCGATATGATCATTCGCGAATACTATCAGGAAGTCAGATTGTTTGCTAAGGAGTACTCCCTTGCCGATTCGTTTTATAGGAAAGGCGAGTGTGTTCGCCGTTGGCCATACGGCCATTCGTTTCATAAAATTGATACAAACCGTCTCAATGGGTGTATCCTTGAGTGCAATCGATTGGTCCCGACACTTTTTAACGCATTCCGGGATATCCCTCACGTATCTAGGCAAGAAGATATCATGACTGATGTTTTTGGATTGGAAAGTAGTTTGGTAGATATAGTGTATATAACCGCCAAGTGACGCTACCTCACGGAGATCAGGGATTGAGAAGTAGCCTCTAACGAATGGGATCCAGGTCTCACAGAACCTCCGTGTGACACTCATTTCTGTTTTCTCCCTCAGATAATCACTAAATACCCTCTTGTCTATTTCTTTTATTGAAATTAGTTGAAGTAATTTTGAGGAGTTTATTCCTTGTTTCGAAAATGACATTTCATTATTCAGCCTTCTGTGAGTTCTGTCATTCTTAACGAATTCCTTTTCAATCTTCTTGTTACACTCGTACGTCTGATGGACATCTGATACGAGATATAGATTAAAGTCGTGCAGGTCTTTTTGCCTTAAAAATAATTTGGCTAGTTTCTTGAGTAGATTCTCCACTGGGGCCTCAATACTTACAAGTTCTTTCGTTACGTACTTGTTGGGTAGAAATATATACATTATCCAGTAACGTTCTAAAAGGTTTGTGAAGTTCCCGTATATCGATTTTCGAAGTTCATCTAGTGTCGCTAGCCCCGAGGCTTTTGGAGGGAGTATTGGGGGTTCAAAGACATCCTCGGTTTCAATTTCTGTGAAAGATCGCATGACACGGACGGGGATCGAACTCGTGACGTCACTCGTGCTTCCGGGCTTTATCTTATAGGGTATTACGTCATCATATACCTTTGAGATAGCTCTCTTCGCTTCTCTGTTCTCCAATTTCTCGGTTTCCAATTTTAACATTATTGCTTTCACATGTTCGTGTGCATCTTCCAGGTGATCGTAAGTGTTTATAATCTCAGGTTCATCAGCTTGTGGTGAACTCATTGTTTCATAAATGTCTGATCCGTAACTTGTCTTATTTTGTACTTCCTCTCTCTCAAAATTCAATTCTTTATTTTCTCGTTGTTCTGATATTTCAAAGTCGAAATAATCGGGACGTTGCGGGCTTGCTTGATTCTGTGGAATCTCATTTTCATCATATGTTTGTTCTTGTTCATGTCTCTGTGTGTAGTTCTCATTATAATTGCTCCGATTATAACTCATATTTGGGTCTTTGGTTAGAACTGCTGGGTTTTTTAACATATCTGAATTGTCTTCCATCTCATCAACTGGGATTGAGTTTACCAAGTTCATTGGCATATAGAAATCTTCGTTTCCCTCTACTTGGTTGTCCTGGTCAACAAGATCGTTATTATCTGGCGTATCCAGATCATACATCGCGTAAGGAGAGACTTTGCTATCTCTCTTCGGTATTAACTCCCTCTCCAATTCATTTGTCTCATCGACAGGCCCAATAGTAGTAGATTCCTCCGTCTCAATTCGTTCAAGTTTAGAACCTAACAATTCTATATACCTCGCAGACCCGGTAGTCTCCACCCTCTTCAATGAATCACTGTAGGACGTAATATTATCATGACTTAATATATTAGTTGAAGCTACCTCTGTCGCGAGTATGTAGTCTACTTTTAAAACTTGCTTCAAAGATTGAAACCAACTCATCATACTTTCCTTATTATTTGCACCTAGAAAGTATTCTCTGTTTTGTGACGCTACGTTAATTGAGATAACCCAGTCCCTCTTTTCTATATTTAGCGTATGTCTTATATCATCGATCTCTACTTCATCTAGAGGGATCTCCCCCTTCGGCTTGGCGGAATTGCAGTCCTCATAGTATGTAAATTTTTTGTTATCCAAGAGTTTGAACCATCTTAATCTCCATTTATCCGCGAACTTGTTTTTGAATTTATCCTTTGGAGGTGTTTTATAGAGATACCCAGATTGAATTAATTGTGCCATTTACTAATTATATTTCCTAACAAGTGAATATTTATACATTCAAATATTGCAATACTTACACAGAATTATATTCGTATTACATCCTTATGGATATTATCATTATGGTATCAAATGTCAATTGGGAGATCTGTCCCTGATAACTTCTCTCGGGGTTATTTTATCGATTATGGTGACTAATCCGGAAATTTTAGAATTCTATTACAGAGCATTATTGTGTGAAACTATTTCATTGCGTTATTCTTGAGTTAGAGTTGAATCATTTCTATTTCCTTATTTTTATGACTTTTCAAGGTTATTGCGAGTGTCAGTTTGAGACACTAAAGTGTAAATATGATAAATTGATATAAAGGGATGTCAGTTCCCAACCTGGAGTTCATAGGATCTCAAAATTTGTATAGTGGGTCTACGAGTGAAGAAGGTTTGTAACCGCGAGGTTAAACTTCCTAATAATTAATATGTTGTAGATGTCAGTAGTTAATAGAGGAGCAGAGCTAGTAGATGACCTACGTATGCAAGACATACAAGTAACAGGTCTATCTATCCCGATTGTTGTTCGTATTGAACTTAAAAGACACCAAAACAACAGGGAATTTGTTTCTAATACATTCAGCGGGAATAGTGTAAGATTCTTGTTGCAATACACAGACTCGATATGTAAAGATCCTGGCATTAACCTGTGCTCTGTTCTTTATCAGCATAACTGTAAACCTGTCATTAGTTATACCAGTCAAATAAAAAATCGTATTAGAGTAGGAGGGAAGATTGAAGATGAGATCTGCTCGCGTTTAGCTGCTATTTATGGTGAAGCTAACGCGCCAAATATTGTAAAACAGCTGAGCTGGTATTATTTGTTCGATCAGAAACTAGAATACATCATTCATGATTGGACACAGATCCCTTTAGTGCATTACATGCTGTATACCATAACCCCTACGGACGAACAGCTCCATCAGCCGTTTTGCGAGCCCGCTACCAAATGGATTATATGTCTAAGGGGTAATATAATAGCGCACCTTCTGGCTCCCACCCCTGAGAATGTTTCTGCTTTTCGGGAATTCCTAGATAACGAGGATGAGGCTTTGCTTCATTTGTTTCATACAGATTCGACAGAAGTTCGTGTGCATAGGAGCCAAGCAGTTTTCATACCAGCTGGGTGGATATACATAATCAAACGTGAGCAAAATACAATTGAGTACGGAGGAGAATTCTTTCATAGTTATGCCATAGAGACACAAATAGGTGTTTGGCATTTGTATAAAGATGTTTACTTAGATGGATCTGATAGTGTATCACCTTTCGTTATTTCTCATTGGTTAGTCTTGCAGGCTTATTTGTCCAGTTTTCAAGATACGATGCTTACTACCAAAGAGGACGGATTTTCCCTGGAGGACAATCAGGATATGTTACCGCATTTCTCACCGTTTGAGTGTCGTGGGATGTTATTTTTGATCGAGCTCCTACGGTCCGGACGTTTTCCCCTTTTAAAGAAATGCATTCCATCTTCAGTGAATTGTGCTGTTTCGTTGCTACAGAAAATTCAAACTATTATTTTGCACGAAAACATATTTTCAACATTTTCAAGTTCGACACCTAACGGAATAATGTTCGTTGGTACTCCTAATCTCACAAACGTTTATCAATCTAAAAATAGAGACAATAATAAGAAGGTAAAGCGTCCATTAGCTGTTGAATTCTCATCGATAAGACCGGAAGGAACTTGTGCAGAGGTACCTGAATCGTATAGCGAAATAACTAGCTCGAAATATCAAAGTTTAAATGTGTCTATCCAACTTAAGAATGTTGATGAATTCCATCCAGACAATTTATCACTTCAATCGCATAGTTCTACTTCTACTAATTATTTAAGTGTCATGTCGGAGAGTTCTAAGTCTGCTTATGTCCCAGTGTCACAAGATTCCGATCTTATCTCTGAATCTTCTGATCTAAATAATGAAATACTAGTTCGTAATGAGGTCAAAACTTTAAAGCTTAGTCCTGGACCGATAGAAGTATTTCTCTCATCATACCTGACGCCTGAAGTGTTAGAAAATTGTGAATTATGTCAGTATTGTAAGTATAACACACACCCTAAGCTAAATAGAAAATGTCTCCTCTACCGCATAGCCGACGAGACTGCCTCCGCCTCCAGCATCCTCTATGCCCCTCCTGTTTTCCTGAGGTTGGTCCAATTATTGCGAGTCTACGCCCCATTATCCCCCAACTCATTTCTAAACACCCTCCTAGGCAAGATAGTAAAGATATCTACATATCCTGTAACTCTGTTATCTGAATCTAGTCTGGTAGAAATACAAAATGCTATAATGGTGTTACAAACACCTCATGATAGTCCACTTAACCAGAGTACTCCCTTCAAATTGTAGCTGTAATAATCACATATTTGTGCTATTCTTTATTCACTCAAATATGTTTGCTTACAGATTCATTTAAATCTGACTTTCGAGTAAATATTGAGCTCAATCTTCTCTAAGGATATTCGTGTGCCACTTTATGCCACTTTATATGCCACTTTACCGATTGAAAATCCATATTATAGTTAATGTCTATTAGGTGTTTTAGGATAAATAATTTTATTTCCAAACTCAATTCTCTCAAATTTATGTCAGTTACTTCTTCACAAAACGGGGGTGCTCAAGCTCCGAGTGAGGTGTCAAAGGCAGACCCCCAGGGTGCTAATCAGACCCCTCAGACCCTCCTCCCCCCTCCCCCCGACTACATAATCCCCAGAGATAAATTCTACGCCAGATTACGTGCGGACAATGAAACTTTTATGAAAACAAAAGTCCCGCAAAAGATAGTTATAACCCTCCCTGACGGTGCTAAGATAGAGGGAGAGTCTTGGGTAACCTCCCCTCTCAGTGTGGCACAGGGGATCAGCCAGGGACTAGCGGACCACGCGGTGATCTCCCGAGTAGACGGCGTCCTCTGGGACCTGACGAGACCCTTAGAAAATGACGTCGATAAACTAGAAATTCTAAAATTCGAAGACACGAAGGGTCAAGAAGTATTTTGGCATAGCACTGCTCATGTCCTCGGGCAGGCAATGGAGTTATTCTACGGCGGTCTCCTGTGTTATGGACCCCCTATTGACGACGGATTCTTCTATGACATGTTTATGACCGGTAAACAAGTCTCCAGCAATGAATTTCCGAAATTAGAGGATATTATGAATGGCATTTGTAAACAAAAACAACAATTTGAACGCTTGGAAGTTAAGAAGGAAACTTTACTAGAATTGTTCGGCTATAATGAGTTCAAATGTAGAATTATTAACGAGAAAGTTAAAACCTCTTCCACCACCATCTACAGGAATGGTCCTTTCATAGATCTCTGTCGGGGGCCTCACATTACAAACACCGGTAAGATTAAGGCTCTGTCTCTGACTAAGAATTCATCCTCCTATTGGGAGGGGAAATCCGAGGCTGAGTCACTCCAGAGAATTTACGGAGTTTCGTTTCCGAACTCCAAACTTTTCAAAGAATGGAAGCATTTCCAAGAAGAGGCGGCCAAACGTGATCACAGGAAGATCGGACGAGAGCAGGAGTTGTTCTTTTTCCACGACTTATCCCCCGGGTCCTGTTTCTTCCTCCCTAAGGGTGCTATCATCTACAATCGTTTAATAGAATTCATAAAGGAGGAATATTGGAAGAGAGGTTATCAAGAAGTTATAACACCTAACATGTATAATGCTAAGTTATGGAAAACTAGCGGACACTGGGAGCACTATAAAGATAATTTGTTTTTATTTGAAGTTGAAAAAGAGAATTTTGCACTCAAACCGATGAATTGTCCTGGTCACTGTCTCATGTTTGATCTCCGACCTCGATCCTGGAGAGAACTACCCCTCAGAATGGCAGATTTCGGGGTCTTGCATCGAAACGAAGTTTCTGGGAGTCTCACGGGTCTAACTCGTGTCAGACGGTTCCAGCAGGATGATGCACACATATTTTGTACCATGGATCAGGTACAAGATGAGATTACAGGAGTATTAGACTTCTTAAAAACTGTTTACACAGTCTTCGGTTTCTCTTTCCAATTGAAACTAAGCACACGGCCTGACAAGTATATCGGGGAATTGTCCGTATGGGACCGGGCAGAGGACGAGCTCAGGGGAGTGTTGGATCAGTTCGGAGAGCCCTGGGAGTTCAATCCTGGGGACGGAGCTTTTTACGGACCAAAGATTGACATAACTCTCCAGGACGCGATAAAGAGGTCTCATCAATGCGCTACGATACAGCTAGACTTCCAGGGACCAGAGAGGTTCAATCTCACATATGTGTCAGGTGCAAATGAGCACAAGAGACCAGTTATGATCCATCGAGCCATTCTAGGATCCGTCGAGAGAATGATGGCTGTGTTAACTGAGAACTTTGCCGGAAAATGGCCCTTCTGGCTGTCTCCTCGTCAAGTAATGATAATCCCCGTAGTCCCTAACTATAATGATAAAGCTATAGAAGTAGAGGGGGCGATACGATCAGCTGGGTTCATGGTAGAGTCTGATATTGGTGACGATAAGATGAATAAGAAGATTAGAGATGCTCAGCTATCCCAGTTTAACTATATATTAGTTGTAGGAGAGAAGGAATTAACGAATAATACGGTTAGCGTAAGGATGAGAGATAGACAGGATTTCAAGACGTATAATTTACCGAACCTCTTGGAACATTTTAGGAATTTGTCGCTGTCTAGATCTGGACAAGACGATGGACCTGTTGTCTAGTTTAATGATAGTTTGTTAGATTGTAGTGATTAGATGACAAATAGATTATTCATATGGTAATTTGTTTATGTTTACGAGTTTATTGAGGAACTAGTGAGAGCTACAAAATGTGGCTAATATCTCCAATGTGTTAAAATCCGCGAAACCTCAAAACTGACAACCTATCAGATTTGAGGTTTACCTCGTATGATTATATGACCAATAGGATTCGACCTTATGTTGTTGTTCTCAATAGTCACATCAACAAATAGTATAAATACAGAAAAATAATTTTCAAAGCTTAATTGAAAAATATGCCGCGACAGATTGATTTTAATCCTAGCTTCAACGGGTCAGTGCACTGTAAAATATTCCATTCAATTCTTAAATATAAAACTTGGTTGTATTAATATACAAGTGTTAATATATTCTAGTTTAGTTAATATGCTACAAGAATACAGTCCGTTACTCCACTCTAATAGCTCTAGTTTCAGGAGGAATCATGCCAGTTCTAATCCTCTCTCCGATATAACCGGAGCATCATTCTCACAAACTATTTCGATCCCAGAAGAGAATAAATCGAAGCGCTTCTGTATTGGCATTTCATCAACTCTAGTTTTGTCTCTAGGTGGTCTTATTGTAGGCTACGGGTTGGGGTATTCATCACCTGCTAGTGCTGATCTGTCCAAAAGTCCTCTTAACGCGATAATTTTTCCATTATTCTCCTCTCTTTATAACCTCGGAGGAGCGATAGGCTCCCTCCTTACGCTAGCTACCCTGAATCGGTTAGGTAGAAAATTCTCACTTTATCTAAGTTTGATTTTATTCCAGATCGGCTGGCTCCTAATCGCTATTGTACCCAAGAATCCGTATAGTTTAATAGCGGGCCGCGTGGTCTCAGGACTGGGAATGGGGATTTGTACGACTGTCACTCCAACTTATCTCGCCGAAATATCTCCCCCAAAATATCGCGGATTTTACTGTTCATTTTTCCAGTTTTTCATCGCATTAGGAATTCTTGTAGTCTATTCCCTCGGGGCCTGTTTAGGTACTCTAACTCATCACGGAATAATCAAGGATACCAGATACCTATCAGCTGATAACTACGTGTACCTTGCTCTCTTTATCGTACTAGTTATTACCATCCAATCTATCCTATTGTTCTATCTTTACCCTTCTCCTTACTGGCTCCTTTTTAAATCCCTACACGCTAAGGCTTATAAAGTATTCTCTTATTATTGGGGGTATAGCAATGAGGCCAGTATCGAGATATCACAAGTAGTAGGCCGTGTTAGGTATATAGGGCCTAATCAGATTAGAACGCTCCTATTACCTGAAGTATTCGCGCCCTGTCTGGTAGGGTGTGGGATTATGTTCTTTCAACAATTCACCGGGATTAATGCACTCGTATTCTATGAATCTTCGATCTTACAGACTTCTTTACTAAAATACGAATTGAGTGGGAATGTCGCGTCAATTCCTCCTGCTTTAGTACAAGTAATATTCACGATTATAGCGTCGTTATGTGTGGATAAAATTGGCAGAAAGAAGCTGTTAATCCTAGCTAGCATAGGGATGGGATTCTCTATGGCTATTCTTACTGTTTATGAAGTATTCGTTACTTACCCTAATTTATACTTGGATTGTACTCTATCCGGAAATGCACTAGTTGATAGTATTCAATGTCAGCTGTTAGGATGGACTGCAATCGCGTCTATTTGCATATTTAACGCCGCATTTGCGTTAGGTTGGGGGCCTGTTCCTTGGATAGTCGTAGCGGAAATTACAAATGTCAGATGGAAGAATTTGACGATGGGTGTTATAGTGTTTGTGAGTTGGTTTTCGGCGTTTATCGTAACTCTTATTTTTCCTTACTACAAAGATCTTGTTTACAGTTTTGGAGTGTTTTCTACTTTTTTTATTTTTAATATTTTATCGATTATTTTTGTGGTTATTTTGCTGCCAGAAACACGGAAAAAAAATTTGATAGAAATTGAGAATTTCTTCGGAAGCAAAGCTTTTCCTTTCTTTCGTTTCTAACTGGAATTTTCTAACTTTTTACATGTATTTTTTGTAATAATTTTGTTGTATTTTAGGCATATTTTATTAAAAATATATATCTCTTTGTTTACTAGTTATTGATTTGTTTTGTTTACAGGGAAATTGTAAATATGCATTTGTTCCTTGGGTATATTGTCCATTAAATATTCTTATATTGTATAATACATTAGATGTCGGTTATAAGAACACCCTTGGGGGTAGCGACACATGTTCTTATAACCGGTATAATATACAGGAATATATGAGAATCCTTTTCCAGAGGATGGTGCTTATATCCGGTATGTTCTTATAACCGGCATTCACTGCCCCTGAAAATGAAGATGGTACTCCAGGTGGCTCTATCGACACCCAATCCTCAACCAAAACCAGAACTATCCTAATATTTTAATTCCATTTCCAAGTATTAAATGGCTAAGTTAGCTTCCACAATAGTAACACAATACGAAACATTCCT
Organism: Oopsacas minuta; assembly: GCA_024704765.1. Taxonomy (NCBI): domain Eukaryota; kingdom Metazoa; phylum Porifera; class Hexactinellida; order Lyssacinosida; family Leucopsacidae; genus Oopsacas; species Oopsacas minuta. The sequence goes on along the minus strand of JAKMXF010000133.1, from coordinate 205,476 downwards.
GAATGAAAAGTTGAGAGGTGACTTAGAGAATTTAAGGAAACAGCTGGATTGTACTTATCAAGAAATCGCTGAATATCTAGAGTTACAGTTAATGCTTGTTAAAACGAGTGACACTGCAAATACCGGATTCAAAACACGTGTGGATATCGGATGTAATTTTTATGTCAGAGCTCAGACAGACCCTGTGGGTCGTATTATGATTTGTGTCGGTTTGGGACTATTTACAGAAATGGAGCCAAGAGAGGCACTTGACTTTATTGAGAAGAAAATCAAATTTCTAGAAGAGAGGGTCACAAAACTTAAACAAGATTCAGCAAAAGTTAAAGCAAATATTAAAATTGTGTTAGGAATTTTAAGAGAATTACAATTTGGAAGTAAACAAAGTGAATATTGATTTGTTGTTTATTTTGACAATTATAAACCATATTTCCTCGAATAATCGCCTTGGCTACTCTTCAAGCATTTACTATACTTACAAACTATTCATTTCATTAACACTAGTATGGCAAAACAGCTGGGAAGGATAACAGAATTCGGACTGGGTATAATCCCTCTACCTGGACATAGCAGGACATTCCAGCTATTGATACGTCACATAGGAGAGGCCAGGACAAAGTACGAGGAGGACAAAATAGTGGAGAGAGAGGTCACATTCCTGAAACAGAATATTTCAGCTCCTGTCATATCTGTTAGGGAACAGATGGAATTCATTATCAGGATGATATATGTTGAAATGCTAGGTAAGTATAGTGTTTGTTTGTTTGTTTGTTTATTTGTTTATTTGTTTGGTTGTTTGGTTGTTTGTTTACTTGTTTGTTTGGTTGTTTGTTTACTTGTTTGTTTGGTTTTTGTTTACTTGTTTGTTTAGGACACGATGCATCTTTCGGATACATACAGGCAGTAAAATTGACACAGCATGGTACATTAATGGCTCGTAGACTAGGCTATATGGCTAGTGCTATGTTTATGCATAAGAATCCTGACTTAGGAATGATGATAGTGAATTCATTACAAAAAGACTTGTCATGTCAGGATATTATGAGGGTGAGGACTAAAACAGATTATAGTAGAGTCTCCGAATAGCGGACTCATAGGGGACATCGCTTCTGTCCGTTTAGGGAGTTGTCCGCTTCTCGGAGACTGCTAAAGTATAGGTTATATATTTATCACCTTTCTCAGAGATGAGTTCAGCTGTTTTATAGATTAGCATGGCATTAATCTGTCTTGGACACACGGTAACAAGAGAGATGTTACCAGTAGTGTTACCCTTGGTAAAAGAGTGCTTGTCTCATCCTAAAGAGCTAGTCAGAAAGAAAGCTATAGTTGTTCTATACAAACTATACAAACAGCAAAATATTAACGAAGGTGCTTCAAACGTGTTAACTATAGAATCTGCACCTTTGGTGTCATTAGTGGAGAGGTGTTTGTCTGACAGAGACCCTGGAGTAATGTCCTCCGGTCTCTCTGTCCTCTATAAACTCGTTCTGGAAGAACCAGGGAAGTTTAAGGGTCTTGTAGACTCAATGGTTAATATATTAATGCAGGTGAGTATTCAACCAATCATGTTTCGCTATACTATAGTGTTTATCATATTTTCACGCCTTAGATTGTTACACATAGAGTATCAATAGATTTTGAATATCATTCCGTTGTGTTGCCATGGACACAGATAAAAATGTTGCAGATATTGTCAATAATTGGACAAGATGATTTGAGTATTTCTAAACGGATTTATGAAGTGTTGGATATCTGCTTAGCGCGTGCCAATCAGGAGGCGTCACAGTTAATTGGGAAGGCGCTAATTTTCGAATGTGTCCGCACGATAAGTTGTATTTATCCTGACACAGAGCTGATAATGAAAGCCGCCGGTGCTGTAGGAAGGTTCCTCTCATCTCCGAGTAATAATATCCAATATTTTGGTATTACTTCTCTATCTCTTTTAGTACAGGTTTGCATTCTATAGCTAGCATTCCTTTATACATTACTTGTTGCTAGGAAATAGTAATTAAATTACTCACAATTATTTTTACCAAATTCACTGATATTACTTTTGATATTTTCACTAGTACAACCCCCACAAACGGGAAATTGGGGCAGTAGCGGGTAGAATGTTTCTGCCTCCCCTAGCACTCGGTTTGTAGAGATTACACTTTCATACATTCCATTGTACCATTTAGGTTGAGCCCCAGCATGCATTGGAACATCAGGAGGTAATTATGAGGTGTTTGGATGACCCAGATGACACTTTAAAGAGGAAAACTCTAGAACTATTGTGTCGCATTACAGGTCCTGAGAATGTGTCGGTTATATGTAGCAAACTGACTGAATATCTAGAAAGTGTCACAGATCAGTTTATTAGAGGTGATTTGGCGCGTAAAATTACAGAAATAGCTGAGAAACACGCGCCGAACCATGAATGGTTTTTAGTTACAGTCTCCCGCGTATTTCGTTTGGCGGGTGATCTGGTCCCACATAATGTAGCGCACAATTTAATGCGCCTGATAGCTGAAGGAATTGACAGTGGAGACGCTAGTGTTGAAAAGGAATTTCGTATCCAAGCAGTTACTATTTTTAGTAACATTCTTATAGAGTCAGATACTAATTTGAATATTCCAGATTCTCTTATAAGAATTGTTGCTTGGGTGTTAGCTGAATACGTTTATTTGTGTCCCAATCTGACACATATTGACATCGCGTCAAGACTCGCAAAAGTTTTTAGAGAGGGGAAACGATCAGCTGTTACTCAAAATTGGATTATCCAATCAGTGATCAAGTTAGCTCTCCATGATGAACTTGTTAGAAATTCTATTGACACCTTATTCGCCCAATCAAATTTGATTCTTAACATAGATACGCAACAGAGATGGAATGAATACAATGGAATGCTAAGTTCTAAATATAGACTTGATACCTTGCATCCCTTGGATGGGAGCTGTGAGGACATGGGAGTAGATTCTACCCTGGGGTTCCTGACTAAATTCTCCAGAGAGGCCGAGAGGACCGGCGCTCCTGCTTACAAGCCCCCTCATAGTCGAAAGGAGGATAAGCCCCCTCAGAAAATAATAGAAATTAATTATAAGCCATACGAAGCTCCACCCAAACCAGCTGTTAGAGCGTTACCTACTCCTGCTATATCAAATATCGCGCCTAAGCAGATGAATAAATTCACACCTATATCAATTGTGTCGCCTGAGCCAGTTCTGCCATCTACACAACCACCTGAAGGGAGTTCGACACAATTTCATTCCAACCAATCCATCAATCGTCCGTGGTCTACAAAAGGATATCAAACAAAGAACTCAGAATTGAATTCTTTTGAACCAAAAAAATTTCCACCAACAAAATTGAGTTCTAATTTCACCAATTATAAACCTGACACAACTATATCAACAGTCAATGCTCACCCGACAGTGCATCACGAAGACCCAAAACGCAAGGAGGCGAATTCCATATTCGCGCACCTTGCACCTCAGGGGACCGGTGGGGTCTTGTCCCAGACAGGACGCAAGCCCAAGAAAAATACTCCTACAGGGGGGATAGAAAATCTCCTCGAGCCTCAGTTAACCAATTTGATTCAACCAGAAGTACCGAATCAGAATTCAGTACTTGTTGAACGGGAAGTAACACCTCTATTGGTCCCTAATTCAGAGACCCCTCTCTTCTCAGATACTTTGTTAGACCCAACAATAGAGCTAGATAATACGGAACTAGTACCAGAACCAAAAGGTATTAAAACAGAATCTGTTTTATCAGAACTTAACTTCGATAATGAGAGTGGATTTGCTTTCATAAATGAATCGTTTCCTTTGACTAATTATAACCCCCCCTCTAAAGGGCCGGAAATGAATCTGGAACTAAACGAATTTCCGAAAGATGAACAAAACTTTTTAGTTTCAGATGTAAATATTCGTGTGACGTATGTGAAAGTCTTTAAACCAGAAACTCTAGTTCTATTTTTAGTAATTACTAATCAGATACAAGATGCATTACAAGATATTCACTTCAAATACCAATTCCCTTCAAATTTGAGACATCTAGAAAGTGTCACAAATAACCACTTAACACTTGAAGGCTTGGAGGGGTTCGAATCTCACCCAGAGACTCTAGAAATCAGGTGTACAGCACCTGCAATGAACCCAACAGTTAGCGGCGAGTTGAGTTACAAAGACACACGGAAGACTCAACAAAGATTATTTTTTAACCTCCTAATCACAACTCGAGACTTGATGCGACCTCTTAACCTAACACCTATCGAGTTCCAAAATGAATGGTCCTCTTCTCATATGTTCCGAAAGAAAATGGTGACGATTAGTCCAGCGGGCATTCCGAATATTTCAGAATTTATAACATTCTTTCGACAGAAACTAAATGTCCAAGAAATTGACAGAAACAAAAATGAATTGCTTTTTGCGGGGACTTTTCTTTCAAAAGTGAAATGTCTGTTTCATGCAAATTTTAATGACGAACTGTCTTCCGCCGAAATCAAAGTTCTTTCTAAGAATAATCTTCTCAACGATTCGATCGCACACTTTTTAGAGAAAAATTTAAAATAACAATTGACTGATAATTTTACAAATTAGTTTGTAAATATATTTATGAATTTAGTGTCATTGGACTTGATTGTTGTAGTTAATTATCTTATCTTATGATTAATCATAATTTGACACTTTTGTAGTTGCTAGGATACCTTGTGGAATGTTTATGCTTCTGCGATGGTGCAAGTTGCGCCAGGTAATGTCGCATTTCGCTACGCCATCCAAGGTTGGCTCTGCTACAATTGGTACATGTGTAATTCACTATAAGAGCTGTTAGAATCCTCCCATTTTGGCTCACCCGCGTTCCTTAGATAGCTGTAACACAGAACTTAAGTCTTCCTTCTAACCTTTCTAATTTCATCTCGCTGTGATCAAATACGAAAAGTAAAGTAGGAGTTGTCACATTAGGCATAATACGACTTCTTAACGTCACCATAAGATGAAAATATAAGGGACTGAAAAATAGCAGAAAGGTAAATACATAAAGAAAGCAAGAGATAATCAAAAACTCATTTTTATAAGATAAGGTGTCGGAGCGACACCCAGGCATAAAAGCCAACTTACCTGTAAGTTTTTTTATATGAAAGTTTGTAGAAGTTTATAAAGCAAATATAATTAAGTATTGTAACTACTTATATCTGATATTGAATATAATCTTATGGGTCTATTTTAATGAATACAATTCTATGTAATTTGATGATAACTTACGATACATTATGGGTTGCTTATAAATTTGATGGATTTCTCAACCTCTGATCTCACATGTAAAGTAGGTTAGTTCACATTTATTGTAGACTCTGCTTAATTGAGCTACCCGGTTAATCTGCCGCTCTGCCAGAAACAGAACCATACAAATAGTGTTAAATTACTCCGGTTTAAGCGGGCCAACACCTTTATTCCGCTTAACAAATCGGGTCAAAATGGTCTGGTCCCGACGTGACCCTATTAAGTGGAGTCTACTGTATTTATTTTAATTAACTCTAAATGAGATTATTTTCTATTTTCTATTACCATAGGAGAAACTTCAATTTGAGTTTATTATCCCGCGTATATTTCCACATTTTCCCGCCTAAAAGCAGTGATGTCTATTCTCCTCCCGCCAAAAACCATAATCCCCACTCAGAAAGTTGTCATTATCCCGCGTTTTTCTATACAATTAGCTTTTTTGTTAAATTTAGAAAATTTTCCAAAGGTTACTGTATCCCGCTCAAAATTTATATTTCCCCGCCAAAAACCCAATATCCCGGTGAAATACGTCTCATACTTGGTTGCTATGCATGTATCACAAATATTTACTATAACACTTAATTCTAATTCAATTAACAGTAAAGTAAGCAATGACGTAAACAATAAATATCAGATTCATATCACTCAATCGAGTTTCCATACGAATCGTCACGTGTTAGATTGCGCCACTTTACTCTCTCAGTTAATCCTCCTTTACTTTCACACCTTCAGGGCTATTCACCTCACCTCTGTCTTCATCTGGTTCAACTAAATCCTCGTCATCAAACGCTCGGCTCGGAAACAGTCCAGCTAATGGACAAGATATTGAATTGGGGTCGAATTCTGCTCTCTCTGCGATTGACATTTTGGGGAAAAACCTGTCAACTAAAGCAGGTATTTTTTCCCTTAACTTAGGGATCAGTGATTTCCAAATCCAGAAAAGGAGAGGAATCACTATACACGAAAATCATACCATATCCCACCTTTCAAATAATACAAAATATATTGTGTATATTTATTAGACTATAGTAGAGCTAAACTCATTCAGTTTGGTTGTATAATATTGCTATGAATTCGTATTGTATCTATATGGCAGTTTTAGGTTGAGTGAACATATGTGAGTGAGGATTGTAGATTTATTGAGCACACGCGTAGCATTTGAGGAGGTGTTAAATAGGTCAAACTTCCATTTGACCCAGGGGGCTCAGTCTCTCATGGCATAATTCCAACCGACTATCAGTAATCATGAATAGCGGACTTACCGAATTCTGATAATATTCTTAAATATATACAAGCATAGTTCGCGATACAAGTTATGAATGCAAATAGTAACTTGCTGTCCAATGGAGACATGAGGTATAATACAAAACCTACAGTCCCTTACTATCAATATAATACATACAAGGTGTTATTACTTATTAGGAATAATCAAATACACTCAACTCCCGTTAGGCGAACACGGATATATGGAGATACCCGCTTACATCAAAGTCTTAAATAGCACAAATATGGTCTCTAACCATCTATGTAACATATACGTAATTCAGCGATCATTTCGAACTCTGCAGCTTGTTCTTGATATATATTGTAATGCAGAGCGAGCATTTCTGGAATATTGCAAGATATTCTAGGATACTTACCCGTTAGTATTATTTTAATCAGGAAAATATTAGCAATTTCTATGGAGAAAGAATCTGGTCTTGAAAGTATTTTAATTTCTTATACGAATCCTATTACAAGCGAGATTGAGGAAATACCCTCTCTCCATGAGAAATGGCTGTTAGATATAGATTTCTTTCCCTACTGGAAATACCCTCCTGCTCTCCTACACGACGACCAAGACTTATGGTTACGCTCCCTACACGCCCTCCGTGATGACGTCATCACCTTACTTCGACTTCCTTTACACATATTTTGGTCACACGTCATTTATGATCCAAAACTCCATATTTTACTCGATTCATTTTTGAAGATTACCCCTGATATTATAGAGGACTCCCCAGAGCTTTTGGGTCACGAGGTCTTTCAGTCCTACCTTGAAGTAATGTTCAAAGTATTCCTCCGAATGGGGACGAATAGAGAGGCACAATACACGAAAAATCGGACTTATCCTGATTTCAGTGCAACGGCCTTTGCTGATTTGCTTTATGATAATTATCTGTTTGATTTACCGAAAATACTCGATTTGTGTCAGATTTTTAGTTCAAACAGAAATCTGTTGGGAGAAATGTTAGAGGGAATTTTCCGTAAACAGAAAAAGTATTTTTACGATATTCAAGAAATGATTCGGACGACTCTTTCAATGTTGTCTAAAATCAGCGAGGAGATGGGCTGTAAGTTACACCTTGGAGATGAGGACAGAAAATTGGCACGTTTGGGAGATAATCCAACTAAACAATTAAGTTTTGACAGATTTTACGAAATAATCCTATTTGTGGAGGATATTTTTACTAATTTGGAGAGTTTTTTCGTCACTTGTCCGTCTGCAAGTCAGTGTTTCACACCTTTGTTCATGAACCACTTCGTCACATTTTATGAATTGTTTCTGCCAGGAATTGTACAATTGTGGTTGCTATACAAACACAAACTATGTGACAAACAGGAATTTATCAAAAGTAGTTTGAGAAAGACTAAGTTTAATTTCTGTAAAATATTCTCTTATATCTTTGAGAATTGCTATTTTAAGAAATTCCAAGTAACACCTCTCGTTTTGGAGAATATTCAGGCGCCACTTGAAGATTTTCTCACTATTTGTAATATCCTAATTGGAACCAAACATCTGTTAAGTGAATATTTAAAGATTTTTGACCTGAAAACCGAATTCTCTCGCATGAAAGATTCCGGTATTATAGATGCTATCCAATTCGGGTATTTGACCGAACCGCTCAGTTCAGATGAGCCTAAATCGGAACCAAAACCAGAACCAGAACTAGAAGAAGCTATAGTTTCAATTCAAGCTATCCTTCCTGATGTAGATACTGCGAGTATTAGAGAAGTTTTGAGATTACACAATTTGAATGTTCCGCATGCAATCAACACTCTATTCGAAAGAATACCAACTATTGAGATACCACCAACTGCCAGAATTAAAGAGGTGTTAGTTCCAAAACCACTGGAATTAGTGTCACAACGGAGGAATATTTTCACAGGTGACAAATTTGACATATTCACAAGGGATGATATAGACACCAGTCTTATTCATAGAGGAAAGAAGGATCGATTTTGTGACGGAAGAGATTTCCTTAATAATCGGGATCTGAGTGACGCCACTTTAAAGTTAGCTAATATGGAATTAGAATATGACGATGAGTATGATGATACATATGATGACATTCCATGTGACGTAGGTGTTGATAAGGAAGATACAGAGTGTATTGAGCGCTTAAATCCTAAAGGAATGTACTCTAACAGATATACTTATCATACTGATCTCCAACAGGGGTCTGATGAGGATGAGGTAGAACCAATACAACCGGTTCATGCCCCACAGTTTGTCAATAGAAAACCTGATAACAGAGGGTTAGTTTATCATATTTTAAGCACCTAATGGTACATGGCATTACCCCTAAAATTTCTCATGATATATGAATCCCTATCTTCACCCTTGGGGTCTAATTTATCCTCAAACCCACCCTAGACAGTTGGCAGGACAGATTATATATTATTATTCACATTTCCTATTCATCTTAGTTACCAACACCATCAGCATCAGAATGCTTATACAAGAGAAGCTACCAGAGGGGACAAACATGAACAGAGAGGGCATCACACAAGGAAGAAGGGGTCTGCTGGGAGGGAACAGCATCACTGGGATAACGCTGGGTACTATGGGGGCAGGAGGGGGACAGGAGGACAGGATAAAGGCGCCAAAACTAAGTATTAATTAGTTCTAAATTGAATTTAGTAATATGTAAAAAGGTGATAATTTGATTATATCTCTGAAGCATTTTAGTTCGTAAACAGTTGTTTACTCTTTCCTATTAGATGCATATTGTGTGTATCCTATTCCTTGTTTACACAACATTTGTTTACGCACAAAATATCACATTCCTTTCCATCAACAATGATACCCTCGCTTTTGTAACTGATCCACTCTATCTGAGTTACGTTATTGATGCTAAAGTTTTGCCAAATTGGAAAAGTGATGCTCTTATACATGATACACGTTTTAACACCTTAATGCGCGCCATTTCCCCAGCTTGGGTCCGCATAGGAGGTACACAAGGGGACCATATGACATTCAAAGAGGGTGATACTAATAATAGATTTGAAGATAACACCTTTTCTTCAAAGACCTTCCAAGACTTTTGCATTTTGGTTCAGAATTTTAGACTGAATCTCACTTTCGGCTTGAATTTACTGCTAAGAGAGGGGAACTTATGGAATCCGACGAATGCTGAAGTGTTAATGAATTATATTCTTAAATTGGGCGGAAAGTGTCGCGTCCATTTTGAGCTCGGCAATGAACCAGATTTGTATTTCGCACAGGGGTATGCGGTCAATGAATCACAGGTATATGTATATTTCCTCATATTCTGTGACGCTATATTCATATTTTATCACCTTATAGATAGTGACAGACTTCACTTTAGCCCGTAAAACTATCGATAAAGTGAACTTCACACAGAGATCTTTCCTCTGGGGTCCTGATGTCGCTTCGCCTCTCTATTCGGGGTATTTCTTGAATGTTTTAAAGTCGATGCCTCCTACTGGGGTCCTTGATGGAGTAACGTATCATCACTTCTATGATCAAGCTGATATAGCAGATCCTGTATACTCGTATGACCCATTAGTGCTTGACAAGTTTTTAGGTTTGTTGTTTGTTTGTTTGTTTGTTTGTTTGTTTGTTTGTTTGTTTGTTTGTTTGTTTGTTTGTTTGTTTGTTTGTTTGTTTGTTGTTTACTTGTTTGTCATACATTTCTATTTGTTTATAGGTTCATAAATACTCCTATAATCGATTTGGCTGTTTATTACTAGTTCGGTAGACACATTTAGTCTCCAATTCTCACACCTTGTTATTTACTTATTTACCAATATAACACTTCTAGATAGAGCTACTCAAGCAGCTGATTGGACACAAACCTATCAAAAAAATACAACTCTAATTTTAGGCTCAGTGGCAGACTACACGGGAGATGGTGCAGGGGGAATATCAGACACCTTCCTGCAAGGATTTATGTATCTAGACTCATTAGGGATAGCTGCATACCTCAAACATTCTATCTACTTCAAAAATTCTCTATTTGGGACTAAATACTCATCGTTATTGGAACTAACACCTGATCGATCAACAGTTAATCCTACTCCTGCTTATTGGATTACTTTATTGTATCGGAGGTTAGTTGGTAGCAAAGTTTTGAGTGTCACTGGCAGTACATCTCGTGAGAGGAAGGTGAGGATATATGCACATTGCCAAAACGGGACCAAAAATGGCTCAGTTGTCATTTATTTAATGAATCTTGCTGTGAGCGGACAGGAAATTGAGATTAGAAATGATCCGATGAAGGTATCACCACAATATTGGTACTTATTGTCCTCCCCTGACCCTGACCTGTCGAGTAAAGTTATTTTATTAAATGGAGACATTCTATCACTCACGAATAATACAATCTTACCAGAACTAACACCTGATATTAAGCCTGCTTCTAACTTAATTAAGTTACCAGCTAGGCAATATGGGTTTATTGTATTCCCTAGTGCTAATGTCAAACCGTGTAAAGTGAGTAAATAGTTAGGTGGGTGTTTGTTTACTTTTTCTCGAAGTAAACACATTTGTATATTTGTAGAATTTATTCGAGTATTTTCATTATTTATTAATGCGTGTTTATTGTTGTTTATTTTAGCTATTTACATATGAGATTTTGCATATACATATTAGCTAAATGGCAGAATCAGGTGTCGCTAATGTGTCGCATGAACCTAGTTTAGTATCAGAGCTAATGAGTCGTGTGATACCCTGTGTAGCTCAAGAGATAGATAGACATATTCAGATGGTTAAAGAGTGTTTTGAAGAAAATATGTTCCAACTCTCAGAGTTAATTGAGCGCTATTACGCGCGTAAAGACGTGACAAGTCTTATACTAATTGACTTACAAAAGATAAATACTGATTTGACAGATTTGAAAAATGAATCAAATCGAAAGATTGAAAATAGTAGAAACACCTACGACCTTAATTCGAAGAAAAACCAAATTGAAACTGAAATTAAGCGAATTGAAACTTTACTCACAACTGTTGATGGATTAATATTATTCCAAGAATTCCATCGTGACAGTATCATTGCTACGCAAGCGAGGTGTTATATTGAAGCAGTCGCGAATGGAATTAAAGCTGGCGAACAACTGAAAGTGTTCGGTGGTAGAATTCCAGAACATTTATCAGTTCATATTCGTAGGGAATACGAACTGAATATGGAACTAATTCGTGACACAATCAGGAATATATGGTTCGAAGTTGTTAGAATGAAAGGTGTGAACAATATTGTAAAATTCGATGACGCAATAACTGTGGAAGTAATTTTATGTCCAATTTTTGAAAGTTATAATTTTGAAGAGATTTGTTTGATGTTGTCTGATCTGAAAATATTCTCCGAAATGTTTAGACAGTTTTCACACCTTTACTTGCAGTTTCTTATAGAGCCTATTTTTAGAATAAGAACTATCTCACTTGTCGTGAATGATTTCGGTTTGGAAGATAAAATAAGTTTTATTCATCAAAACGGATTTAATAATTCTGAAAAAGTCCCAAAATTCCTGACAAACATTTTCAAAATTGTGTCGCGACTTTTCACACCTTTTAAGCTTGGAAAGGAATGTTTGCAAAAATTGGGCTTTGTGGTTTGGGCGCCAATTATTCAGGGGTTCGAGAGTCAACTTTTGGAACCTGAAATGAGCGAATCTCTAAAATCTGATTGGTTGAAGTTAGAAGAAGATTTGGTATCATTTGGTATAATTACAGAAGATCAAAAGGTGTTTGCTAATTTAATTAAGAAACTTGTTACATCATTCAGAGAGAAGAGACAAGCCATAATCCTTGACAACACACGGACACTTTTGAAATCTGACATTTCCCTAACCGAACTTGTAAGCATTCAAATAAACGAGCAAAAATCTACGAATTTTTTCCCCAAAAATATGTCCGAAGCAAACCTACAGTCACACATACACTTATCCAATCACCCTCTCACCCAATCAGAGTTGAGCTATTTAGACGAAAATTTATTCATTTTCCCCGCGTGCCAGGTGTCAATATTCGCCATAGAATTTATCGAGAATTGTCGCGATTTGATGGCTGAAGCGACACAAAATGAAATACAACATGCTTTTGATGTTGTTAAGACAATTCGTTACATGTTACAGATGTTCCTAAGTTTCACACCTTTCTACCATAAATCACAGATAAATAATGTGGTCAGAAGCACAGCTGTTTTCTACAATAATTGTATGTTTGTGAGCCACCATTTAGTGACCCTTGGGTTCGAATTTCGTCCCCACATGCCGGAACCACTCAATACTGAAATATGCACTTTCATAGATTTCATTCCGGTGATTAGGAATTTGGGTGAAGAGCTTTGGCTAGAAATGCTAAACAAACAAAAACTCGAAGCAAAGGAATTTATCGCGGTTTTACAAAACTCAATTTCAGGTTTGGATGGTGACAAAGGGGAACTGGTCCAGAAGAGTTTTATATCATTAATTTCACACCTTGATCAGCTGAGCAGGGCATGGAAGGACGTGTTACCCCTCCACATCCTTAGGGGTACAATTGGCATCCTCTTGGACACCATTTTTGTAATTTGTATAAACTCTGTTTTCCAACTCACTGATATCTCTGCAAAAGACGCTAGTCAAGCAGCAAATATTTTCTCGTTGCTAAGCAACCGTTGTAAACCATTATTCCATCTTGAAACTGAAACTGATACTGAAACTGAAATATTGAGAGAGGTATGTGAAGAATGGATCCGGTTTAACGAGCTGATAATCCTATTGGACGCTAGCTTGAAACAAATAAAGGAAAGATGGGGAGACGGGATAGGCCCTCTGGGTCTAAATTTTAAAGTCAGTGAGATTCGTAATTTCGTTAGGGGAAGTTTCAAAACAAGCGATAAACGTGCTCAACTCCTCACTTGCATAGTTTAGTTGTTTGTTTACTTGTTTACTTCTCTGTTAGTTACAAAATTAGCATTTTGCAGTTTGAGATGCGATCTTAATTTGGATATTATGACACCTTATCATTTCCATTTTGTTTGTTTGTTTATCATTTCCTAGCGATGAAAACACAAATATTTACTAATCACAAATTGTTTGTTTATGTTTCTTAGCAATAAACAAACAAATATTCCCTATAAATCTACAAACAAGCATTCTAACAGATAAATGTATACAAACTTATTGTTGTTGACATTTTCACTTCTATTTGTGTCACAAACTTTGTCAATTCAACTGAACACAACAAATATTTGTGACAACAGACAAATTCCTTGTGACCAACTCTGTAGCTTAGAAAACGGAACAGCTGTTTGCTCCTGCAATCCTGGATGGTATCTCCATAGCAACGGGTCTTCTTGTGTGGAATGTGAACCTGGAAAATACGGACATGGATGTTTACAAAGGTTAGTTATTGACCAATCAGATTTTATCTTGAGTGTATATCTCACCTTTGTTTACAAATTTTGTTTACATTTAGTTGCATGTGTAACCAAGGCAACGGATGCAGTAGAATAAATGGGACCTGTGACTGTAATTCATGCTGGTCCGGTACCTCTTGTCAAAATGCTATATCATCCAACTGTTTCGAAGATTTCTTAATCAGTCCCGATAAATCACTCAACACCTATGGTAACCAGGTCCCCGTGCCACCTGACACCTTCCAAATCATAGATGTCCTCAAGGAGTTCTTCCCAACAGAAGAAGCGGACACAATTCTGAGCGCTGAGCACAAAATCATATCAAACAGACCCGACTCAGCTAGAGAACTGTTACAAATTACTGTCAGATTAGATTCAGTAAACTTTCTAACTCTATCCGACATGACAACACAAACTGCCCGCCAGAATGTGAAGTTAGGAACTTGGAGATGCACTCTAGTTGTACCGGAAGCTGGTACTGACACCTGGATAATAAATATTTAACAGTTACCATTATCACTAATTGAATTATCGCATTTTTACTATTTTTATTTTTCAAACTTTTCACTTCATTATTATTTGTTTACTTATTTGTTTATGTTTTGAATAATTGAATGTGTTATACTTGTTGTTGTTGTTTGTTTAGAAATGGCAGCTAGCTCTGTCAACCCATTCGACAAATTATTAGATTCACTCGACACTCCAGGGTGCGAAAAATGCCACTTTTACAACCCTCTGAAGTTGTCAGATCCCAGATATTCTAACCTCCCTTACTCAATACGAGTATTGTTAGAAGCTGCTATTAGAAATTGTGATGAATTCGAGGTTTGTTGTTTTGTTGTTGTACACTAATTTATCACATGATTAATCATATTTTCACAACTTTTGGTGAAAATTGAAGTGTCTTAGTTAGCTTCCGCCTGCTAATTAGGGGTAAACAGGGACGTGGAGTTCGAGTCTGACACTTTCAAATGTCTTACAAGATTATTTACATACGATTTGAATTTCTTTGCTAAACTGAAATATAGCCACGTCGAGAGTAAAGGTGTTAGCACGAGTAATTGACACTATTTATATGGTTCTGTTTCTGGACAAGTGACCCGATTAGCTGGTAGCATTATTAAGCAGAGTATGCTATTTATTTTGACAGGTTAGATCAAGAGATGTGGACATAATCTTAGACTGGGAGAAGCGACACACAGGACCACCAGTAGAGATACCCTTCAAACCGAGTAGAGTACTACTACAGGATTTTACAGGTGTCCCGGCTGTCGTTGATTTCGCTAGCATGAGGGACGCTGTCAAGAGGCTAGGGGGCGAACCTGCTAGAATTAACCCCATCTGTCCAGCGGATCTGGTTATAGATCACTCTGTACAGGTAATTAGCGAGGTGTTAAGTGATCCGTTGATATGTATGTTATAGTGTATACGAATTATAATTTGCTTAGTAACCAAATACTGTCTCAAATATTTTAATTCACTTAGGTGGATTTCTCAGGGAAGGGCGCTCTGGAGAAGAACCAAGAAATCGAGTTTGAGAGGAACAGAGAGAGGTTTCAGTTCCTTAAATGGGGCGCACGTGCTTTCCAAAATATGTTAATAGTCCCACCTGGTTCTGGAATAGTCCATCAGGTTAATCTAGAATTTCTAGCTAGAGTTGTCTTCTCTAAACCTCTCAAAGGTGACAAGGAGATCTTGTATCCTGACAGTCTAGTGGGTACAGATTCTCATACTACAATGATTAATGGGCTGGGTGTAGTGGGATGGGGTGTAGGAGGAATTGAGGCAGAAGCTGTCATGCTTGGACAGTCCATCAGCATGGTTCTTCCTAAGTAAGTATTCTCTTATGTATCTACAATCACCTCCCCTTGTATCTAACACGAATATATTGAAATGCCCGGTTATATCGAGGTGTGAAATTATACAAATATGGTCCCAAACCGTCAAAGTAACATAATTTGACCGGTCATGTCGAAGTAATCATCACGGTCCCTTGAGCTTCGATATAAGGGGAGTAGACTGTGATTCATAGGTAATTGGTCAGGGGTGCTAATCGGTGTACCCTTTCAGATTAAAGGAAATGAATTAACGCATATCCTATGGGAGTGATTTATTGAGGTTACCTTACAAGTTATCTCTTCTTAAATATCCTTATGGTATTTGGAACCAATTAGTGGAGGTGTTTGGCACTATTGGCAGAGGGGGGCGAAGGGGCTAAACTCCTATTTTTGTTATTATGTATGTCAAAATATAACAAACATATTTGTTTATTTTAGAGTTGTTGGCTACCAGCTAATTGGACAACTAGGGCCCTTAACAACAAGTACAGACGTTGTACTAACTGTAACGCGTAATCTCAGACAAATAGGAGTAGTAGGAAAGTTTGTGGAGTTTTATGGACCAGGTGTGTCCGCTCTAAGCATCGCGGACCGTGCGACTATTTCTAATATGTGTCCGGAGTATGGAGCAACTGTCGGTTACTTTCCTGTTGATTTCCAAAGTATTGATTACTTAAAACAGACAGGGAGAGAAGGAGGTGTTGTAACGAGGATTGAAGCGTATTTACGGGCAGTTGGAATGTTCAGAGATTTCAATGATTCTAAACAAGTAAGTTTATGAGACACAAATTTGAATGTTAATTATTCAAAGAATTTTCCAAAGCCCTATTTACACCCTATTGGACCAAAATGGGCTGGATAATATAGCTACAGTTAACCCTAGAAATCTGTTCGAGATAGCGAATGTTGACCATGGAATATGATAACTCATGTGATAGATCCACCCATGTGGGATCCACGTGTTTTATTTTGGGCTCACAGAATTGTATATTATATTTTCACACCTCTAGGATCCAATATTCTCAGAGACCCACCAGCTGGACCTGAGTACAGTAGTCAGTTGTGTGTCTGGACCTAAAAGGCCTCACGATAGAGTATCTGTATCTGATATGAAGCAGGACTTCCTACAGTGTCTCAGCAATAAAGTACGTGTGCATATGTTATAAACTGGAACTATAAATGTTTACATTTCCTATTGTCATGTTGGGGCATTCGGAAAATTGACAATACATGCATTTCTTGTAGATCGGATTCAAAGGGTACAACATACCAGCTGACTGTCTAGACACCTCTGTCCAATTCTCACACGAAGGGAAACAGTACTCCTTATCACACGGGTCTGTTGTAATAGGCGCCATAACATCCTGTACAAATACCAGTAACCCATCAGTGATGCTAGGAGCAGGACTGCTAGCCAAGAATGCTGTAGAGAGAGGTCTTAAAGTGTTACCTTACATCAAAACAAGTTTATCCCCGGGGTCTGGTGTAGTGACCTATTATCTACGAGAGGGAGGTGTCGTCCCATATCTGGAGGAGCTAGGGTTTAACCTGGTTGGATACGGGTGTATGACGTGTATAGGAAATAGCGGACCACTTTCTGATGAAGTAGCCGATGCCATTGAGAAAGGAGATTTGGTTACCTGTGGTGTCCTTTCTGGTAATAGGTAAGTAAGCGTGAATTAATCAAATGGTCTTAACCTGCTCCTAAATACGGAAAAGTCCCTGTTACAATGGTGAAATAATGAGAATATTCATGCGACAGGCGAACTTGATGCGGGCGAGGTGGAGCTCTGACACAAATTTCCAACTAACAGTTGTTAATAATCAATTAAATATAGGAATTTTGAGGGAAGGATTCACCCCTTAACACGGGCAAATTACCTAGCCTCTCCTCTACTAGTGATCGCGTATGCGCTAGCAGGTACTGTCTGTATTGACTTTGATAAAGAGCCAATAGGATTTGACCCAGCTGGTACTCCTGTTTATCTGAGGGAGATATGGCCCAGTAGGGATGATATACAAACAGCTGAGAGGACGTTCGTGTTACCTGGAATGTTCCGTGAGGTTTACGCTAAGATTACAGAGGGCAATTCGAGGTGGAACGATTTAGAGGCGAGTTGGATTGGTGTAATCTGGACCATCGACTTTATCACAATTTGTCGCTATATTTAGGCGCCAGACTCTCTCCTCTATCCCTGGGATGAAATGTCCACCTACATCAAACAACCACCATTCTTCCAAACGATAGGTAAACACCTCCCGCCAGTGACAGGTGTGACAAACGCGCACTGCCTCTTGCTACTCGGCGACTCTGTGACAACGGATCATATCTCCCCTGCTGGCTCAATAGCTAGGAATAGTCCTGCCGCCCGACTGTTAGGCTCAAAGGGGCTTACACCTAGAGAGTTTAATTCTTACGGTGCTAGACGGGGTAATGATGCTATCATGGCTAGAGGTAATGTTGAAACGAATATTTGTATGCACTAATTACTGAATATGTCTTATCCGCCGAATATTCTTATATAATCTGTTTTGAAGATAATTACTTACTCAACTCTAGTTATATCTAAGCTTAAGGGACGGTGATGATTACTTCAATATAAGAGGGAGTTAACTGTATTTATATTGTTGTTTACTTGTTGTTTGCTTAGGTACTTTTGCAAATATCAGATTAGTCAATAAACTGGTCTCAAAGCCGGGTCCTAGAACACTCCACATTCCATCAGGTGATGAAATGGATATATTCGACGCGGCCGAGCGTTACAAATCTGAAAATCGTCAGCTGATAATAATCTCAGGGAAGGAATATGGTTCTGGTTCCTCGAGGGATTGGGCAGCGAAAGGACCGATGTTACTCGGTGTTCGCGCGGTGTTAGCAGAGAGCTACGAAAGGATACACCGGTCTAACCTCGTCGGAATGGGTATAGTTCCTTTAGAGTTTATGCCGGGGGAAAATGCAGAACTACTCGGCCTGACTGGGAAGGAGCAATTCTCAATTAATATTCCTTCTGACCTTAAACCGGGTGATGAAATCAAGGTTGCTATGGATACGGGACAGGAATTCAGAGCTCTAACGAGGTTTGATACGGACATAGAGCTTGTGTACTTCAAACACGGGGGTATACTCAATTACATGATTCGACAAATGTTGTAATTAGAAAGGTGTTTGTTAGGTTAATATGCTACTATTTTAGATAAGAATTATTTGAATTATTTATTTGAGTGGATTAAGTTTGATAGAAATTAATAATAACATTTTCTTATCTAAAACACAAATATTATTATTATTATTATTATTATTATTATTATTATTATTATTATTATTATTATTGTATACAAATAATATTTAGTTTTTGTGTGTGTAATTATCAATTTTGAGCACATAAACTAATGGGAAGATAACTCATCCAAACTCTATTCTGTAATTTTACGGTCCTGGTGGATTTTCGTTTGGTATCAATGGAGTATTCTCTGATATCAATAGGGTATCGTATGATATCAATGGGGTATCGTATGATATCAATTGGGCATCCTCTGGTATCAATGGGGTATCGTATGATATCAATGGGGTATCCTCTGGTATCAATGGGGTATCGTATGATATCAATTGGGCATCGTATGATATCAATGGGGTATCGTATGATATCAATTGGGCATCGTATGATATCAATGGGGTATCGTATGATATCAATTGGGCATCCTCTGGTATCAATGGGGTATCGTATGATATCAATGGGGTATCCTCTGGTATCAATGGGGTATCGTATGATATCAATGGGGTATCCTCTGGTATCAATGGGGTATCGTATGATATCAATTGGGCATCCTCTGGTATCAATGGGGTATCGTATGATATCAATGGGGTATCCTCTGGTATCAATGGGGTATCGTATGATATCAATTGGGCATCCTCTGGTATCAATGGGGTATCGTATGATATCAATTGGGCATCCTCTGGTATCAATGGGGTATCGTCTGGTATCAATTGGGCATTCTCTGGTATCAATGGGGTATTGCCTGGTACCTGTCTGGTATCACGGGTATCATTTGTATCCTGCTCGAAATGGTCTGTTTCCAGTCGGAATTCGTGATCTTTAGCTGGTAAGATATTATTGGTTTGTTCGATATTGTCAATAACAACATAATCATATGCAATTTCGGGATATTCTTTGCGTTCCAAAAATTCTAGAAATGCTTCATTCGAAATTTTCTCCAAATTTGAAAATTTTAATTTGAAATGGTTCAACAATGTTGGTTTGACCTTTTGCAATATGTATATAGCAAATTGTACTGTCATTACACCACTGAATCCAATAAGACCTCCTGTGACACCCCCAACTACTGCTCCAATCGGCCCTGCGACAGCTCCTACCCCTCCTAATACCCCTGCTGTTCCTAGTGCTCCTATACATTGAGCCCCCATACAACCTGTCACTTCCATTCCTTTGATCAATGCTAGTTGTGAAGATGATCTGGCTTCAGAATACATTTCTTGCGTCATCATCTCCATCTCTTCGGCTACGACATTTGAAATGTAATTTTTGCCTTGAGTAACTTTCTTTACTTGAAGATAACAATCAATGATTCTCTTGATAAAGTCCTTTCTTTCATCTTCTAAGTCCTTGATATTTGGATCATTCTTCGCTACCCACGTATGTCTACCTCCTGCTAGTTTGTATATTCTTTTGATTTCAGGATTAGAGAAACTTTGACGAATTTGCCTTTCAACATCATTTGGATTATGAACTTTAAACACGATGAAGGTGTAATCCCAGAATTTATTACCA
Organism: Oopsacas minuta; assembly: GCA_024704765.1. Lineage (NCBI taxonomy): Eukaryota > Metazoa > Porifera > Hexactinellida > Lyssacinosida > Leucopsacidae > Oopsacas > Oopsacas minuta. Next base: position 184,964 of record JAKMXF010000133.1, on the reverse strand, counting down.
CCTGGATGACGATCGCGGTTTTCGTATTGATTTGGTAAATTCCTAATCATTTCCGAATATGTAGTCGTGAAGGCATTTGTTAAGTCGATTAGAATTATAATCACAGATATTCCATGCCCGATTAATTTTAGATCCTTGATAGCGTTTTGTACTTCTTCTGTTATTTCTATTTTTTGTCCTTGTAAATGAAGTTGTAGGTCACTACTAAACAAACATTCGATTTTGTACTTCTTCTGGTCTATTATATTATTTTCTCCCTTTAAGCCAAGTCTCTTTTTAATCTCACTGGCTTTGAAGTTGGTGTTTCCTTGAAACAGTAATCTTAGAGTAGTTATAGAGAGCTGATAGAGTTCTTGCATAACTTCTACTTGACCTTTCTTCCTCTTTGTATTTACATACATATATCTACCATCTACGCGAGTAAGAATTTTGTCTAAATCACCCCATTTATCACTAATACATTTTTCTTTTAACTTCTGATCTAACTTGTCTCTCTTGAACCCTCCAACTAACTTGTCAGCATGTGTGAATACAACTACAGCCTGATTAAAGAAACTAAACGAAGCTAACCGGAGTTCGCGGGATAATGCCACAATACTTGGTTCGAAATCTGGATCCATACTCTCTGCAGAGATATCAATCACAATTACGAATGTTACGAATAAAGTAGGGGTAGCTCTCCTAATGCATTGTGTGATATTCATACTATGTGTAGCTAGTTTGAATTTCGGGTCATTCAAACCGGGTATATCAAATAGCTGTATTTTTACCTCCTCATCTTTGTCCGGAACCCCAGCGCGGGTTATCACCTCCACAAATTCTATCTTCTGTGTTGTTCCCATTGCGTTTCGGTTTTCTGGTACTTTGAATGGGTCTTTCGGTACCCGGCCCGCTTTGCATAACAAGTTCCCAAGGCTACTTTTGCCATCACCCATTTTACCGATAAATATGAAACTTCTGTCAACTGAATTCTTATTCCCCATTTCTCCTCAATTTTAATTTCTTTCCAATAACTGTAACTTTATATATCGAATTTCTCGGGGGGTAGTAATGAGATGACATCATAACAACAGCTAGTTCTGATATGAATCATATTATTAACTTAACTTCACATAACATATGAAGATGAATAATCTGGCATTAGAAATTCAGAGCTCTAACAACAGTAGCGAGATTTGATCAGGCACGTAGCTAGAGCAAGATATTCAGGGGGGGCAAGAAGAATTTCGGGAGGGCAATTGCTGGGATAAATATTTTCGAAAAGTTAATTACTTGTGTATAACAAGTACGATCCAGTCTCCTTTCCTTACATGTATAACCTTTTGACTTCATCAAGTACCAGATTACTAAGCTAGGGAGCACTAGACTAGTCGACATTATATAGAATGCCATATAGTAAGAGTATTTATTAAGATACTAAACTCAATTCAGGGATACTATTTGACATTACAAAGGAAAGCGGCGTTGCTTCATCTGCTTAAAATGTTCAATCACATCATTATAGCAAAGTGTTTCTACAATATCTTTACAAGAGATAACAGGAGGGCAATATGGTTGAGACGCACAGTGGTCATTTGCGAGCGCAAACGAGTTTTTATTCTCTTAACAGATGAGAACATTCGCACAACCTTACAAGACGTCTGAGGGATAGTCACAAGAATTTGGTATAAATTAAGCTTTGAAAACTGAAACCCTAAGAACATCACCAATGCTTCAATCACTTCAATGGACAGTCTAACTTCTGACAACAATTACTAGCGGCCTGTAGTAATTCAATTAAATTATAGCAGAAATTCAGTGCCTGTCAAAATAGAACGAGTTTACTATCAATGAGCGTTACTTCCTGTCTAGTATTAAAACCATCATCGCAACGCGAGTTATTAATTCCATATTTTTGACGATGCAGTTGAAGTACAGAGACTATTAACTACAGTGGAGTTTGCTTATTAGCAACTCGGATTTGCAGAAATTTAGTTGCTAATAGAGCAACGAAATTAACATTATAATCCCGTTTGGGATCCAAAGCTGATTGCTAATAAGCTAGCTACACTGTAGATACAAACGGAAACTTCCAAATTTATCTGGGGGGGGCGAGAAAAACTTTTGGGGAGGCAACTGCCCCCCTTGCCCCCCTGTAGCTACGTGCCGGGCACAACTAGATGTCACTACGAGTATACATACCAAATTTGGTGACTTAATCTCTAAAAGTGTGAACAGCAGAGCCAAACTAGAGGAAGAAAGGTATCCAATAGATTGATCCCATGGTATCAAATAGTACCCTGAATAACTCAGAAAATGTATAAACACACTAATCACTATAATTGGGAAATAAACAACAAATAATAATAATAATAATAAACAATGGGACAGGAGATTAGAGCATCTGTAGACAGTTGTCCTCCTTCATGTCACCAACTGTAATATAGCCAGATCGTTGTATAAATATGCAAGAGGGACGGAATATTTGACACAGTTCATGTCCTGTCTCACAAACTGTTTCTATGAATTCTCCAAACAGGCCAAACACTTTGATGGAATTATCCCAGAAATCGCATATGTATATTCTCAATTCATTTGTGATAGGATTATAGAACAGGTTGAAGTTGTATGCTCCTACTATCTGATCCTCTGTGAGTATGGACTCTATGAGTTCTCCTTCTAGAGAGAACCTTTGTAGAGGAGAGGGAGATCCTGTGAAGAGACATACAACACAATCATCAACAGCCTTCATGTCCTGTAGCCATGGATACCTGTTAGGTATCTTGGTATGCAGGATAGGATTGAGTAGGTATTCTTGTTCTATACGGAGAGGATCTACCTGCATACGGATGAGACTAGGCTTAAGAGTCCCCACATACAAATGGTTACTGTTAGAGGAGGTACAACAAGCCTGTAGTATTGAGATGTCGTGTTCACGTTTCATGCGAAATATCTCCATACTATCTTCCCATGTTATGCTGAATTGTACTATTAAACTTGTATAGCACACGAATACGGACGGTTTGAAGTATGTCAATGAGACAGGAGTAGTAGTAGCTAAATAAGGATCATGATACGAATAAGTAGCTGCAAAATCTGTAGCTCTGTAGAGTGTGACTGTATCACCATATCTATCCGCTACTATTACGCTATTCATAACCGCAATTATACCAGCTGGTGTATCTAATTGCCAAAGAGCTTCTCCACCTCTATCAACACCAGATGCTACAGGGATGTTCCTCTCTTCTTTGGGTGGAGCTATCAACATGGGATCGTTACGAGTGGTGATAGCATATGAAGGAATGTTTATTCTGTTGTCGTAATAGTGACGGATCCTTCTTTGTATTAAATCATATATATCCTTCAATTCCTTATCCTCCTTATTCTTCCTGACGAGATATTCTAGTGACCTAGCGTCTCTGTACAGGTTAACTAGTTCATTGAATATGAGAGGCACATCCCCCTCAACAAGTGCATACTTATCCTCCATCCATTTGCATTTCTCTTCTATCCTATCTGCATTCCTGGTTTCCAACTCATCTCTAGCTATCGCATACTCCATATTGAGCCTGTTCAGCCTCATGTCATACTCCTGACGTGTGATACCCCCGGGAAGCAGGTCTCTCTTGGATGGATTCACTGGTTTCATCTCTTCCTCTATTTCAGGATCTACATAGAAAATGAATTCTCCATCAATGAAGTATTTCATTCCCTTCCTCATGCATTTTGAACACCAAGGTTCTGGAATAGGATAAGTCCTCATCTTTAAGATCTCTGCCTTCAGTCTCAATCTCAGAGATTCGTATCTCTTTACTATCACACTCTCGATCGGTTTTGGGAGTTTAGGGACTATCCGATTCTGAATTTTATCAATCTTTTGCTCAGCTGTCTCCTTCCACATGATGAGACCGTTTAGGGAGTATAGAGAAGGTTCTGCTAAAGTCCTCTCTATGTAGTAGAGGCTGTCTTTGAATTCAATAGGGAGGAGGTTATCGATGATTAGTAAAGATATTTTATGTAAATGCTGGTCGTATCGTTCCTGGAATGAATCTTTGAGAGGGACAGGAAGTATTTTACTGGAGATTACAGATTCAAAATCTTTGTAGAGAGCTGATAACTCGTCAAGAATTCTAAAAGTTATGTTTACGGTATATGCCACTAAAAAAATTCTTTCCATTTCAAAGAGGATTTTTGGTATCCTAAAAATATTCCTGTACTCCTCTATTATTTCGTAATATCGTTCCTTCAAGGATACGCGTGTTTCTGTGGACACTACGGAGGCTCCAGACAATTCGGATATTGCGTTAACATTAATTTCTTGTAGGATAACGGACAGCATGTCCTTTATTCTATTCTCGTACTCCTTCAACATCTTCTCAGTTTCTGAAGGTGTTACTTGGCTCATGTTTGTTGCCATTTCCAATATTCTTAGTCTTCAGTTCTTTTATAGAAATATCTCTTCTTTAGAATTTGTATTAGAATTAAGTATTACTTTCTATGTGAAGTAATGTGTTTCATAATGTGGCTTAATAATAGACACAATTACATAATTGCTTTCTATGAAACTCAAAATTTCAAATTCAATGAAAGTAATATTTTGTAATATTATTGTTGTTATTACTTTCAATGTTTGTTGAAACAAAAACTCGAGGATATTATAATTAACTCAAAAGGCGTGAAAATATGATTAATCATATATCAATAAATACAATGACGGACAATCCATATAGCAGTGGTTCCCAACCTTTGTACTCGCAGACAGTGGCGTAGCCAGACCTTGAGCTCAACCTGGGCACACCTGGAGCACTAATTCACTTTTAGTTCTTGGCAGTACAAGTCATTCAAACAATCACCTATGATAATAATAGTGTATATTATCCAATAAGTAATTCTAGCGATTTACAAACTATTGCTAATCACGACAAGCATATCCTGCGATTCTTGTGCTGATAAGCAAACCGGTCCACAACCACTTCTAATGGAAGACTAGAAGCAATATTGCTTTCTATAGACAAAATGGCTAGATTATTAAGCCTTAATTGGCTCATGGTTGAGCGCAGATAAGTCTTCATTCGTTTGAGAGAGGAAAATGAACGCTCACAAGCTGCACTACTAACAGCAATAGTTAACGCTATGTCTAGTAACCGTAACAACTCTGGAAAGGCTGCCTTCAGTGATCTTAGTTTGTCAATAACGTCATGAATATCTTCCATGTGTCGATTTCTCAGAACTTTCTTCGCTTACATCTTCCTCCGAAATTTTGTAATTTACAAGAATAGACTTGATCGTGGCAACACAGTTTAGCAGGTAATTTGTGCTTTCTTTTTCGTGGTAAACTGCTTATTTCGATGTCGTGACCATCTTCAACCGTTAGAGCTTCATTCCAAATTTCTTTCCACTGTTTCTCTGATCTGTAACTCTGAAGAGTTTCAATGGTTGCATCAATCAATGACATTGCAGCACTAAAATCAAGGTCAGGATCCTGAAGTGTCTTTGACAAAACGTTCGTCATAATGAAAAGATGGTTGAACATCACTAAGCATAATGCGAATTAAAATTCAATTATCTGAAGAAAAAGTCCTCTTGCCTCTATTGCTCGATCTCGCTGCACACCATCAGAAATGGATCCAATAGTTAATAGGGCTCCAAAAGTCTCTTTGAAAGTCTTAATCGCCTCAAAACGACATACCCAACGTGTTTCAATTAGGCGTTTGAGCCGCATGGCTGTTTCTCTGGCCTTTGTTCCGCTTGAACTTTCTCGAACAGGGCATTAAACTTCCCAGAGGATAGGAATAAATACACTGCTTCCAATAACGAGAAGAAGTCCTATGCTATAGGTACACCCTTTATGAAGTCGACAAGAACAAGGTTCAAGCGATGTAATCAAGGTTGCACTTATTTGAAATTAACAAAAAACACTCGAAAATATGTCTATTGAGATTTTACAAAGCTATGGTTGAACAATAATAGGGCAGTAATGTAGCTGTATCCATTAGAAAAGAGTATATTTGGAATCCCTCTTTAGGATGGATAAGCCCTTGCAGCAGCCCCTAAGATTGAAATAGTGAGGTCGTGGGCCCCATAATAGGTGCGACAACCGGGGCCTGGCCCCCCCTTGGCTACGTCACTGCTCGCAGACCTCCAATGGATACATGAAAAGTGTCAAATTAACTAATGGCGCCAAAATAGAATAATCCAAAGTAGTGATCAGTGAATTCACAATTTTAACACTCATAATGGTAGGAATGGCATAAAATGTGTCGGTTAAGATGGATCGAATTTAATTATCAGACAAATCTAAGGTGTCAAGGCGTTGCATCTCCTGGAAGAGCACCCTCTCCAACTTTGTGAACCCATTGTCTACCAATATTAAGCGTGTCAAATTCACGAAACCATTAAAGTTGTCTGTTCTCTCTTCATTAATAGAATTAGAAGTTAAATCTAGTTCCAAAATTCCATCACGAATTTCAGGCGCAATAAATTCTAAATTTAGAATCCCCGCGTTTGTTATTGACACCTCAACTAAAGTGATTATTGTCTCAAACACAGATGGCAGCGCGACACTAAAATCCACCTTGTCAAACTCGATTTTCGTCAAAGAATCCAAACCAACAAATGCACTTGGGGAATTTTCGGCGTTCACTTGGGCTTCGCAAATAAACTTCACATAAGTCAATGAATCCAATCCAGCAATGAAACTCCAAGAAATATCCGTAGCGCCACTTGACACCTCTATGTCGACACATTCCAAAGTCACCATTTTGGAGTTAAAGCGAAAAATAGGAAAATCACTAAAAATAACTTCTGTGAGCGCCAGATTTTCTAGATTCGGAAATTCCCTGAAAAATTCATCCGCCACAATAAATGAGCCATTCAATTGAATTGTGTCAACTGCCACATTCTCATCTGCCACCACCAAAGTGACACTTATATCCTCTGTCGCAATCAAAAGTACAAAATTTAATTTAGTTACCACTCCACTCAAAGATATTTCCTGTAACCGATTATGTCCGAAGTGTTACAATCGTAACGAAAAGGAATACTATTTAACCAATTCCCGCACCCACATCGAGATTTTAGCACCTTATGGTGTCATAAAGTGACACATTTTCCCGAGCGTATTCGGTTAATTTACATATTTACAAGTATATGAAATATTCTCATGAATTGAATATTTTGTATGATGACGTCATAAATGGTGAGATATGAAATCAAGTGTGGAACTGAAACCAAGTTCCTTTCTAGAAATTTATTAACACTTTCTAGTTTTGCCTAGTAAATACCCTGAATAACTCAGAAAATGTATAAACACACTAACCGCTACAATAAAGCAAGATATATCTAGAACTGAATAGAGCTTACATTTGTAATTAATTTATATGGAATACAATAATACAAAACTACAGCATGCCCTCTAGAATAGCATTCCGATCCTCTGGTTCCGTAACTATGCTACTCACAGTACTCCTCCTACAATCTGGATCTACATTATTTTGTTCTGAACCAATTAAACTGCTTATGTACATTTGATAGAACTCTTCATTTGTCACCTGATCATATGGGAACAGTTGGGAATATGTAGCTAGATTTGGGGAGATTTGTTTCAATATGAAATATGCTATTTTAGATGAGATATATTTCCCTCTTGTTAACAACCCCTCCACTTCTGTCATTTCTCTATACATTTCTTCTAAATTCGGGGTCTTTTGAAACCCAATCACCCTCGAAGGACTTCTATGTCTCGCCAAATATTCAATAGAGTTCTGCATTTCCCTGATAACTGATCCATCGATGTATCCCCGCCCCTCACTTTGTTCCTTCACCAACAAACACCCCTGATTGATCCTTTGTACACATATATTCCTCGTGTCTCCTCCCGTAACATATGTGTACCTAAACCCCGCTTGCTGTACGATCCTTTCAAGTGCAATATTCCTCTTTATGTTATCAATAATTATATCGTTTGGATTTGTGTTTGGAATGTTTGGTATCTTGAAAACTATTAGAGTATGTTCCCACCATTGTTTGTGTAGAATTGTGTGAATTCCGTAAGTGTCGGGTACTCCCATTATGTGTCTCTCTGTCTCATCAGTGAAAAGATCTTTTAAGCTTATCAGCACAATAATTACCGAAATTCCTTGAATTATCTCTTTCAACTTTATCCCCGCTCTTACAATCTCTTCTTCAAGTTGTATCTCTCTCCTTTGTCCTCTGTTTAGATTTAAGTCTTGGTTAAAATGAAGTGCGATTATATATTTCATATTTATGAAGTGACAGTTCCCAGAAATATTTAAATAGTTTTGAAATTCAGAGCTTTTGAAATGAGTATTTCCATGGATCATTAGACGGACTGTAGGTCGTGATAACTTGAACATGCGTTTCAATATACTCACCCGGTTGGGGTTATTTATATTTCGAGCGTCCACAAACACATATCTCCTATTTACGAGGTCGAGTAAGAACTGTAACCATTTCCACTCTTCACTCTGGCATTTGTCCTTCAATTCTTGGTCCAATTCTTCATGAGTGTTTCCCTGTAATTTGTCCTTATGTGTTAGTACGACTAGAGCGTTTGCGAAAAAACTATAAGAAGCTTCTGCCATTTGCTCTGCTAACGATAAAATATTTTTCAAGGATTCCTGAGGGAAAAAACAGCCCGCAACTGTTATAACTATCACAAACGTGATTGACATTGGAGCTTTTGACATTTTCAGACACTTTATTAGATTCCCACTGTGTTTTACAAGATTGTGACTGGGATCATTTAGTCCCGGTTGATCCATAACCTGGAACCAAACCTGTGGATTGGTATTTTGTACTTCTATATCAGCTGAGTTTATGAAACTCTGTACTGTTTTAACTTTATCAGTTAGTCCACTTGCCCCTTCATGCATGTGTGTAGGAAAAGTGTTTGCTTGATTCACTAGTAGATTTCCTAAAGTGCTTTTCCCGTCGCGGGATTTACCAATTAACACGAAACTACGCTCGATTTGGTGGACAGTTTGACCCAAATACTGTCCCATATTTCCAATTGGTTATTTTGAAATTTACGGAATGAAACTTTATATCTCATATTAAGTATGTGCATAATAATATATCATATTTGCCAACTGTCCCGCATTTTCGGATATCAGCTGTGACTAATGCCCCGCTGATACCTTAATAGTTCATATTTACAGGGGTTTGGCTTATGATTCAGGGGGAAATTGCTCAATCCAGGTGAACAGTTGCAAGTGGATTTTCCCTGTTTATTGTAATCCATTCTAATGCGGTTATACTACGTCATACGCTAACTTGTACCTTCAGCCGAATAATCACTCGCTGGAGTAATCGCCCCCAAAGGTGTTGGAGTGTTGCTTCTATATTATTTGTCTTTAATTAGTTAATTGGATTATTCATGTCTGGCAGATTCAAGATATCGGATGGAGACTGGATTTGTTCTCAAGAAGGGTAAACAACTATTTATATATTTATATATACAAACAAACAAACTATTATTATTGTTATTGTTTTTCAGGTGTGAAAATATAAACTATGCGAGGAGAACTGAATGCCACAAATGTCGATACCGTAAGTGTCAACCTTAATTTTACATAAAACTCCACTGTTAATGAGAATCTTGTTTCAGTTCCACATGATGTATACCTAAGCTATCTCATTATTTCATGACGTCACCATAATACATATTAACCAATTCATGGAAATGTCAATGGCTTCTAAATATATTAATTACCGTATTTCCTGAATATGCGCCGAGAGTTTCATGTCCACGAAAAAATAAGCCCCGAGGCGCTTATTCGGGGAAATACGGTAAGCGTGTTAAGTGAGGTCTGTCATTACTATTCACGCGTTAGTTATTACATATATTGTGTAATTGAATTTCCAATAATGACAATATTCACGTGACAGGTAAACTTGATGCTGGTGGTGGAGCTTACGACTAACAATGGCTTAACAATCATAGTGTGTATTAACCTCCCCCGCTATAATATTTCTTAGCTTATAACAAAATGAAACTGAGTGTCATGAACAATTTGTTATCACACAAAGTTTACTGTATTATTTTATCATTTAGCGCGCCCAAAATTCGCGCCTAAACTCAAGAAAGTTGGCAGTGAGATTGGTAGACACGCGGCCAAGAAGAGTGGTGGTCTATTCAGTGCTGAAGACTGGCAATGCTCTATGTGAGTAACTATTATTAATGTCCCCTCTTATTAGATATGTAACCATGGATGGTAGATTTAGTTTGGGGCGCATGCATTAGTTCAATTTTTGGTGATCGAATGCATGCCTTCACGGGGAATTTTCATTTATTTTTGTTGTTTTGCATCCAAATACTCTCAGCAATCCACAGCCTGCTCCGGACCCAACTCGAATCCAATCAAACACCACACAAGTTATCCAAATAGTCTACTGAAGTGCTCGTCTTCTCAGCTCAAGCCAATCTAGCTAGATGATACATGAAAATGCCAATTCTAACACCTTCCAACGTGAGTTCTAAATACTCTCAGTAACTCACAGCCTGCTCCAGATCCAACTGACGCAAACATCACCAAAAATTTGGACAAATGCATGCGGCCCAAACTAAATCCACCATCCATGGTAAAATATCTAATACGCATATGGAGAGGACCAAATTGTCAAAATATGAAACCAAGAGGCCAATTTTGTAATTATACGACCGTCCAGATACCTTTCAAACTACCCAAAACAGTCCTTACTGTATTTATAATAACTATTAGGAATATTCTGTGTATTTGTGTGTCTAGGTGCAGCAATATAAACTGGGCAAGAAGATCGGAATGTAACGTCTGTGATCATCCGAAAATGGGGAAAGTTGAAGAGCGTACAGGTGTGATATTAAATATTAACATTTTTGTGTTACCATGGAGATCAGATAGACACATAGTAATGTTTGTTATTTGTATAAATACAAAACAAAGTGTATGTGTGTGTGGATTGTGAATATGTGTAAATATCTGAGAAAGGTGATAAAATGATATACAAATTAATATCAGTTATTGAATGGAATGTGATTAATCAAGGAAGTGTTTCCAATATCTAAGAGATATCTCTCACAATCTCTGAGAAATTTCTAGGTATTGGAGGAGGTTTTAATGAGAGAGAAGAAGTAGAGTATATCAAGAGAGAATCAGATGGCGAATATGATGATGTATGTTTATAGTTTCATATTATAACACCTTATTTACATATTATGTATACCATAGTTCCATATTGCTATATGTTAGTTCTATAATTATTTGTGTATTTACATAGTTTGGAAGGAAAAAGAAGAAAGTTAACACATCATCTAATAAAAAGGTATATGAAAGACTTTAATATATCATAGTGGTGCTAGTTTGATTTCCTGGAACTATCTACATTGAATGGTTCTATTTCTGTCCAAGGGGTCCTATTACCTCTCTTTAAGTAGAGAGGCCAAATGGATCCATTTAAAAGACAGTTTGATCCTTGTTTATGAAACTGAATATAATTTAATTAACTCTATTTGGTAAACAAATCACTGAAACAAATTTGTTTGCTTTCAAATACAAATTTCCTATTAATTAAACTTTAATTTCAGTTTCATAGAAAGCAATTATGTAATTGTGTCGCTAATTGTGTCTATTATTAAGCCACATTATGAAACACATTACTTCACATAGAAAGTAATACTTAATTCTAATACAAATTCTAAAGAAGAGATATTTCTATAAAAGAACTGAAGACAAAGAATATTGGAAATGGCAACAAACATGAGCCAAGTAACACCTTCAGAAACTGAGAAGATGTGGAAGAAGTACGAGAATAGAATAAAGGAAAAGCTGTCCGCTATCTTACAAGAAATTCACGTTGACGCAATTTCCGAATTGTCTAGAGGGTCCCAGTTGGATATGGAAAATCTGAATAGCAAGGAGGCCTCCGTAATGTCTACAGTACCACACATATCCTCGAAGGAACGATATACCGGAATAATGCAGGAGTACAAGAATATTTTTAGGATACCAAATATCCTCTTTGAAATGGAAAGAATTATAGCACCATATAACGCAAACATAGGTGTTGGAATAGTGAACGAGTTATCAGGTCTCTACAAAGATTATGAATCTGTAATCTCCAGTAAAATACTTCCTGTCCCTCTCAAAGATTCATTCCAGGAGCGATACGACCAGCATTTACATAAAATATCTCTACTAATCATCGATGACGGCCTTCCTATTGAATACAAAGACAGCCTCTTCTACATAGAGAGGACTCTAGTAGAACCTTCCCTATACTCCCTAAACGGTCTCATCATGTGGAAGGAGACAGCTGAGGAAAAGATTGATAAAATTGAGAATTGTCTAGACCCTAAACTCCCAAAACCAATCGAAAGTGTGATAATAAAGAGATACGAATCTCTGAGACTGAGACTGAAGGCAGAGATCTTAAAGATGAGGACTTATCCTATTCCAGAACCTTGGTGTTCATATTGTATGAGGGAGGGAATGACAGACTTGATTGAGGGAGAATTCATTTTCTATGTAGATCCTGAAATAGAGGAAGACATGGAACCAGTGAATCCATCCAAGAGAGACCTGCTTCCCGGGGGTATCACACGTCAGGAGTATGACATGAGGCTAAACAGACTCAATATGGAGTATGCGATAGCTAGAGATGAGTTGGAAACCAGGAATGCAGATAGGATAGAAGAGAAATGCAAACAGATGGAGGATTGTTATGCAGATGTTGAGGAGATGATGACTTTCACATTTAATGAACTATCTTTCCTGTACAGAGACGCTAGGTCACTAAAATATCTCGTCAGGAAGAATAAGGAGGATAAGGATTTGAAGAAAATATATGATAATTTACAAAGAACAATCCGTCACTATTACGACAACAGAATAAACATTCCTTCATTTGCTATCACCACTCGTAGCAATCCCATGGCTGTAGCTCCACCCAAAGATGAGAGGAACATCCCTGTGGCATCTGGTGTTGATAGAGGTGGAGAAGCTCTTTGGCAATTAGATACACCAGCTGGTATAATTGTGGTTAAGAATAACGTAATAGTAGCGGATAGATACGGTGATAGAGTCACAGTCTACAGAGCTCATGGTCTTGTAGCTAGGTATTGGGGTCTTTTCCCTTATTTAGCTCCTACTCCTGTCTCATTGACATACTTCAAACAGTCCTTATTCGTATGCTATACAAGTTTATTAGTACAATTCAGCTTAACATGGGAAGATAGTAAATATATATCTATCATAAATCATGTACACCACATCTCAATACCACAGGCTTGTTGTACCTCCTCTAACAGTAACCATTTGTATGTGGGGACTCTTAAGCCCAGTCTCATCCGTATGCAGGTAGATCTTCTCTGTATAGAACAAGAGTGCCCACTCAATCCTATCCTGCATACCAAGATACCCAACAGGTATCCATGGCTACAGGACATGAAGGCTGATAAGAATTGTGTTGTATGTCTCTTCACAGGATCTCCCTCTCCTCTACAAATCTTCTCTTTAGAAGGAGAACTCATAAGGTCCATACTCACAGAGGATCAGATAGTAGGAGCATACAACTTCGACCTGTTCTTTAATCCTATCACAGATGAATTCAGAGTATACATATGTGATTTCTGGGATAATTCCATCAAAGTGTTTGACTTGACTGGTAAATTCATAGAAACAGTTTGTGAGACAGGACATGGACTGTGTCAAATATTCCGTCCCTCTTGCATATTTATAGGAGGCTCTGGCTATGTTACAGTTGGTGACATGAAGGAGGACAACTGTCTACAGAGGCTCTAATCTCCTGTCCCATTGTTTATTATTATTATTATTATTATTTGTTGTTTATTTCCCAATTATAGTGGTTAGTGTGTTTATACATTTTCTGAGTTATTCATGGTACTATTTGATACCATGGGATCAATCTATTGGATACCTTTCTTCCTCTAATTTGGCTCTACAGATGCTCATGAATTTGTCTATCATATGATAAATCTTTCGTCACCGTTTTGAGTATACATCACACTTATGAAATTTACATTTCTATTTATAGAATCGAGAGAATAGAGATACTCCAAGTGAAGGCGATCTCTCTAAATACAATCTAGACAGTGAAGAGGTGATAATATAAATTCCATAAACACTAGCGGTGTGTCAGTAACGAAAACTCTAAAATTTATTCGTCGAGGGATGTATTGACATACATATCCGGTTATAATAACATTTTCACACCTTCACTTAATCATATTTACATCTTTTAGTGTATTTTCTAATATTTGCTAGAAATTAGTCAACACATGTTCTTAGCTAATTGAATTATTAAAATGTTTTTGCACCGTTGGGGGCAAAATTGTACCAATTCACACTCTAGATGTATCTACGACTATTTGTTGTTGTTTATTTGTTGTTGTTTACTAGTCGAATGAAGACGTGTCAAAATATGAGTTAGGATCAGAATCCGATCAGCCAGTAGAAAGCAAGAATAAAGTGGTTGGGTAATCTCAATGGTTCGCTTGTCTGAATGTTACTAAAAATAGAATGTTTTTGTCAATTATTTATTTGTCAATGTTTAGACAAAAACACACTAAAGGGAGAGTGCGAGCTTATGGCAGAGAGAGAAGGTTATATTCATAAAGTAACACCTGATAATTAGTTCCAGTTTCATTGATATTGCTAAATGTTTATTTTTAGTAACAGAGATAACAAACGTGTTAGTTCCAGTTTAAGAAGGAGGTACAGTTCGTCTTCTAGTCAATCTCCCCCTGGTAGACGCCGGCACCGCTATGACAAGTACAGGAGTGACAGTAGGAGGGATAGAAGTAGGTCTCCTTACTCCCGCCACTAGTGCCATATTGTGTCCGTATATGAATTGTGTCACAGTTTATTTGTGTCTTAAAATATATCTTGTATACAATTTTTTGTTTTTTGAGGAACTGGTGTTAACTACCAACTTGGAATTTGGTATGTGCGTGGAATATGATTCATCTAGGTGTCAATTCAAATATCTAAGAGAAATCTCATAAACTCTCTGAGATAGGTGATAAGATATATTGACCTATCAGATTTGAGTGTTGCCCCAGTATTATTAGCCTGATATTCTATTGGTTGAATTTGTTTATACTTAAGGTGTGAAAATATATATATTACTCATAGTTCCAGTTTGAGATATTTTAGAGGAAAATGGCTGTTAGATTACTTCGACCAATTATAACTGCTCCTCAGGGTGTGTCACTTTGGCGCCCAATTATAAGTATTCCCGCCCAAACCCGCCAGTATACAATCCGCGGAAAGAGTGCTACTACATTCCAGCGCGCATTCTCAGAGGTGTCAACCGATAAACCACTTTCTGCCACTTCTGGCGACACAAAACTTACTCAAGAACAAAAGGACGAAATAATGGATCAGGAATGGGTTGACTATTTCAACCAATCAGATATTGACAAATGGTTGCTTCGAAATGGCTACAATAAACTCTACGGTTTAGACATGGTTCCAGAACCAAAAATATTAGTTTCAGTTCTTAACGCCTGCAGGAGACTTAGCGACTTCCCTTCCGCCATTCGGGTGCTAGAATCTGTCAAACTCAAGGCAGGGGGTAACCCTGAAATATACGACTACGTTATACAAGAACTGAAACCGACACTAACTGAACTTGGCATTCCAACACCTGAAGAACTTGGAGTTGCATAGGATAGTGTCATATTACTTAAGTGTTAGGATTACTTATACGCGATCTTGTTACTCATGTTATATTTACTATGAAAAGGTTAATCACATTTTGACACCTATTAACAACACCATATGGGTCTATTTGATTCCATATTGCTGTTAAGCATGTCACCTATAATGGTACAACTATTAAAGACCATTTCTGAAAATGGACCCATCGAGGGGGGGTCACTCAAAAGTGTCCTTATTATTAATTACAACTTTGACACCTATTATTAGCTACAACTAACAACAAACAAATAGAAAACAAATGCATACATTAAGGTTAATAGCCCGCCCTGTGTACAAGATCGGGAGGAGATGGTCCCATGAGAAAACTGGTGGTGTTCCTGGTTCCTCTCTTCCTGTTGATATTAATAATAAGTAAGTTGTCATGGTAACCAATATGGCCACAAATATGTACACCTACATGGGTACAATTGGTCACAGACAGCATTTGAAATGGAACTAACAAAGTGTTACATTTTAATATTTGTTTATTTTTAGGTTTCGAGCTAGTTTCTATTTACTAGCTTGGACAGGGACAGCTTTCGCTCTACCATTTATTGCGGTGAAGTTCCAGCTCTGGAAAAGTGCGGGCGGTGTCAGCTAGTTTAGTTCCATATTGTGACACCTTATTGTTATACGAATAGTTCATACTCACTTTACTTCATATGTTTGTTTGTTTGTTAAATGATAATAATCACATACTGTAGACTGCGTTTAATAGGGCCACACCGGGGAGCAGACCATTTTTACCCGATTAACCTGTGGCTCTGTTAAGTCGAGTCTCCTATAGTATCAATAGCATACACCATATCACGTTACCATGGCAACGCTAGCTCCACCACAGTATGAGAGTTTAAGGAAATACAGCTCAGAGCAATCTATACTGAGTACTGGTGACGTCAAGTATGATCCGATGAGAGGTATATGTTGTTATTTGTGAGTAGTTTATTGAGGAATTGGTAGGTGTTACAATCTTAAAATTTGGTATGTGTGTGGAATGTGGTGTACATATGAGTATGTATAATTATCTAATAGATATGTTTATTTGTTCCTGAGAAAAGGTGACAAATGTGTCCACCTATCAGATTTTAGGGTTTACACTTTTTGAGACTGTAAATTGATTGGTTGAAATAATTGTTATCATTCCAGGTTCACTACCCTTGACATCCAATCAGAATGCACCTTTGGATGAAATAAGAGTATTCACATCTGATAAGAAATTTATTATGGTACCACTTGAACTTGGTTCCAATTCAACAGCTGATACTCTATTGGAACTATGTTTATCATATCTAAATATTGAACAAGAACTAGGTAAAGATGTGTTTGCATTATGGGCGGTATCTTCTAATCTGGAACTGCAACTGAAACCAACTCATAAACCAGTTAGGTAAATATGTTTATATATTTATTTGTGTTTACTTATATTCGCTCTCCTATTCACACCTTTAGAGGTTAAGACAACAAATGTGGCATGTGTACTCATAGCGACCTCTAGATGTGCTCCTTACATTTGAAATTTTCTTATGTATATTTTAACACCTTTTCACTGGGTTTTGACAATTATGAATACTCACATATAATTGGCTGGTGCAGGACTTTAGCACTGTAATGTATTTGTATTGAATGTGTAGACTGCAATTTTATTGGTCAATAGACTTTAATAAGTGACACACTAATTTATCATATTTTCACACCTTTTAGTGAATATTTCAAAATTATCCTAGGGATTAGCTTACACCTGCTAATTAGGGGTAAACAGTGACGTGGAATTCGATTTTGACACTTTCAAATGTCTATCACGATTATTTACAGACAATATTTCTTTGATATATGTGATTATTATTGTTTACTAGGCTACTACTACAATGGCAGGGACTACTAAACTCGTACACAGACTTAACAATTTCTGAGACAGTACTGGAAGTACCAACCTTGGTGTTAAGAAGATCTTCGTATTTGCAACTGAAACTAGAGAGGAGTATTAATAATAATTCTGCTCTATACTTACTCTTCTCAGAAGCTAAGTATAATTTCTTGAACTCGAGGTGTGAATATATTCTATTGTGTAACTTCCAAAAGCAGGAATCCTTTTGTGGAGGTTACAATGTAATAAACAAGTTGTTTACTGTTTATTTGTTTACTTTAGATACACATTTTGTGAGATGAGAGAAATCCAAAAATTAGGCGCGTATTTGGTACTATCTGAAGGAACTAGCCAATCAGATTTCTCGCTAGAATGGCTAATCCATAAGGATAGAATCAATGAGTATCAACCAATCAAATCGCTAGGAAAGAGATCTGGTCTGGACGTGTCAACAAAAAATAAGAAAATAATAGTTTGTAAACAATTATTTAGCTCAATACAAATACAACAAGCCAAGGGACAGAATTCTAACACCTTTAGGACACTATTTTTACAGAGCTGTCAGAATCTAGCTATATATGGAGCTGTGTTCTTCAATGGAGTGGTAATGATTTGTTTGTTTGTTAGGTTGTGTGTTTGTTTGTTTATTTGTTTATTTATTGTGATATTTGTATTCAGCTTTCTTTAGGTAGAACGACCAATCAGTTTTCTAGCAAAACTAACTCAATCGAGCAGTGACAGGCACATTTTTGTGGCACTTAATGCCATCACTTTACACATAATAGATTATGCCACAAATGAAGTTTTATTTAAACTATATTATGACCACTTTTCATGGTTATATCAGCCACCTTCTAGGAGTGGTAGGTATATGATTAATCATATTTTCACACCTTTTGAACTTCTAATTCCAAATTTTAGGTGGCGAAGAGTTTTGTTCTCTTTGGATTGAATTTGATTCAGTTTTGGAAAATTCCTTAGTCGTATCTAAGCAACTACAAATATTCTCAAAACAATCCTCATTAATGGATTCATTAATCCAACACCATGTGACAAAATTGAGCCACAGACCGACACAAATTGAAAACCCAAACAGACCACAACCAATATCTGCACTCACTATCAGTCAACCAATAATAACGCCACATATTGGAGAGGGACATTTCACACTTCTCTCATTTTCCGTGGACGGCGAGGAAATTCCTAAAAGCAAAATTAGGCGCGGAATGACAACTTTTAAGAAAAGTGTTACTTCTTAAAATGTGTAATAGAATTTGATTGGCTGTGTGATATGTTTCAGTTTGTGTGTGAATATTATTAAAAATTCTAGAATATGAAACCCCGCCTAAAAGTCGAAGATCCCGCCTATTTGTCTGATGAGATACGCGTTTCCCGACAAAATGTCCCTACAATAGAAATTTGATTGGTTCTTGTGAAGATCAAAGAAAGCTCGCAGCAGCTAAGATCATCCCGCGTAAATGTGACAAGAATAGAATATAGTATAAATATACATACAATGTTACTAAAAATAAACACATTCCTTTGTAACTAATTAAAATAAGCTTTTCTCGCTATTCTTAAACTCAACTTTTCTTTCTCAAGTAACCACATCGATTTGAAATCTTTAAAGAGTTCTGGACACACTCCTTCCAGTTTAAAGTATTCAGATTCTATATGTGAAATTGTGGCATCAACTTCTGACAAGTTTTTGAACTGTTTTGGACATGGTTTCAGTCTTCTGACCAATTCGCGACTCTTTTCTTCCAAAAATGTGAACCCGTGTATCTTCATTTGGACATATTTAGCGCCTAACACCTCAATTTGACATGGAACTTTTTCATAATTGGTATCATCAGGAATATTAGCATTTTTAGTCCTCTCACTGAGACACATTATTTCACCACTTAACACCTCGATAAGTGTCCGATAATAAACACGATCCCTCCATTCCTTAGGTATGCCACTTGTGCCATAAAACGCGCCAGCTATCTGCCCATAAACTGCACCAACAGTGTCCGAATCATCACCCAAATTTGACACCATAAGACAGCCACTTTTAAAAGTATCCGTTTGATAAAAACCCCATAAAGCAGCCTCTAATGTGTCGACTACGAATCCTGTCGCTTTTATATCAGGTGGTTCTTTCGTTTTATAGCTTCCTTGTGCCACTTTTGACACCTCTGGAGATGGCACATGTTTCTGCCAGTATCCTAAACCTATAGGACTATAATTTTCTGACAGCAGTTTTTCTTTGCTTTCTCCTTGAATACAACCAATCAGAATTCCTGTAGAATACACAGGGATCATTACTCTCTCGTGACAAATGATCCTCGACAAATAAGGGTCTCTCCCCCGTTGGCACTTTTAACACCTAGATAAACCCCTGCCAATTGGGCACGATGCCACTATGAAAGTGTCAAGTGGTATTATGGCACAAACCTGCAAAATACCTACACGCATCTATTGCTATTTGAGCGCCATGTGTAGTACGGGAGTGTCTAGCTGATAGTTCCATTGCTAGTTCCGGATTACTCGCGTAGGCAAGTGGCAGAGGACACAATCTCATCAGACTACCATTCCCAGCGGCCCGTTCAGAGGTTGGACCGGGATAGGGGGTAGCAGTCTTCTTGAACTCCTCAAGAGACTTCCTGACAGTTTTTCCTAGAATAACCATGGATAATAGTTTTATCCAATAAGATATGTGCTCTGTAGTGAAATGTGTAGCAAGTTAAAGTGGAACTAATAAATAGTTTAAACTGGAACTAATAAATCGTTATGTTAATCTAATTAACGAGATTTTACTGGCAGTTTGCAATATGTTAACATTTACACTACTGGACTATGGATAAATGGGCTAAATTTCCTGAAATATTTGAGCCACTATTGTGTCAATAACACTTACTCTCTCGACACATTGTGGCTCAAGATATATCTACACTTCTCAAGTATCCATGGTTGATTTATTTGTTACTAAAAATAACTCACCAATATCAATTAGTTCTCCACAACAATTGAAATGCCATCCTACATACCAAGAACAAAATCTCATCAGCTGATCTACCGGGTTATATCCTTGACATTCCACGACACTTTCCGCGACACATAGTGCCATAGATGTGTCGTCTGTCCATTGTCCTGGTAAAACATTGAATTTCCCGCCCCCAACCATGTCTGTAATTGGCTCAAATGAGCCAGGAGGGAGGGTCTCTACTGTAGTTCCAATTGCATCACAAATTGCAAGACCCAGTAAAGACCCGTGAATTTTATCTAACACATCTTTTGATGCCATTTCTAAAAATAGATGTATAAACAACAACAAAAAATTTGTTTATTAGAAATGAAAGTGGCACAATAATTGACCCATAATTAACGCGCCTAAATAAATCTAATTTTGGAATAGAAATTATTTTCAAAAACCAATCAATTCAAAGCTTTGTAAACTGAATTTCAGCTACTTTTAACAAATAAAATAGGCTTAAAAATACTTTACGAAATTAATTTTTCCTTTGAAATTCTTAAGTAAGTAACAGATGTTTTTATTTGTTTTGTGTGTCAATAAATACTACGGAACCTCCAGAAATGGATGTCTGGGGCGCCGAAAATGCGGCCCGTTTGTGGAGGTTCATTAATACGGGACAAGGAATTCGTCTATGTATTTTTCACTACGTTTCTAGAAGTTAACCGTTTCCAACAGGCCTCGTTGTTTTTTCCTTGAAATTCTTATATAAATAACAGAAGATTTTCTTTGTGTTTGTGCGTCAATAAATATGTTAAATTGCAACTGAAACTAATTATATTTACGCAAGTATTGAATAGAACTTTTGTAATTCATTGAGAGGAAATTTGTAGTATAAAACATTAGAAGAATTAAAATTTTGTTGTTTCTTGTTTGTTGTTGTTTTGTAGGTTATTTGTGTGAATATATTGATAAATGGGTAATCAAGGAAGCAAAAAAAGTGAAGATGTTGATGGTGAGTTTGTTTACTATACAGGTGTCAAATTTTACACATTTTGATGCCTATTTCAGAATATGTAAATCCCGCCTTTTCTGGAATATTGTTGACCAATCAAAAGCCAGTCTAACCCTTGCATTTTATTGGTTGTTATTATTCTAAATTTATCAAAATATAAGAATTCTATTGGCACAAATGATGTGTACATAAATGGCGCGTGATATATTGTTCTATACAAATTAATGCTCGATCAGCTGATTGATATTATAACTATCATCATATTGTGTTTGGGACTAGCCATAAATATGTACAAATCACACTGAATTTGTTTACTTGTTTACTTTCTATCCATTCACACATTAGCATACTTTTGTTTATCAATAAAGTCACAGCCACTCGCGACACCAAATGGATTCATCCAAAGTGGCTTAAATTGGAAATCTGGCATAAATATAAGTGGCAACTTTAGTGTCGCTGTTGTAACCAGCCCAATGAATTGCCCTCTGGTATAATATGCGAACTTACCAACTGTCCCTTGATTATCTTCAGCCATGTGGTAAGTATGCATACGGGACATATTTTTCATACTCAATAGTAAATTCCATGTAGCCTATACTGTAACTAAGCAAAAAATAATCTAATCCTCAGTTCTTAAACAGTAAGATTGTGTATAAATACAAAGCCTTTATTCAATTAATAAGCATTGAATAATTATGGCTACTACATCTATTGGTACTTATCCAGGTTTGTTTGTTTGTTTGTTTGTTTGTTTGTTTGTTTATTTGTTTGCAGTGTGAATATACATATTGGGGATAAAGGAAGTCCTCTTGGGTCTGTGTATGTGAACCTTCTATCTATTTTCGAATTTCGTTCTCACTGGATTATTTACACATTTTAGAATATACATACCATAAGGGCTAGGATTAATCATATTTTCACACCTCAGGGCAATCCAGCAAGTGTCTAAAATATGAAAATGTCCATTGAATGACACAATTTCCTATGAAAATATGTAAAAACCATTTCAAAGTATATTTATCACACCTCATGAATTATCATTGAATATTCACGTGTGTATATTCTGAAGTGTAATATTCAATATACGTATAATATAATTCACACTTATTTGTGTAGGTTTATTATGTTTTGTGGTTACTCAAATGTGAATATACACAATATGTAAGATATCTAGTATTCGATATCATAATTCATGGAGGGTGGATTAGTTGTAACACCTTGATATCGTATTTCATTAACTCCCATCACGCGCTGTATATAGTGTAATATAAGATATTCTTAGTTACCTATTTGGTATTTGGTATGTCCCTGATTATTAGCATTCAGACACAAATGTGCACACACATGCCATTTTGAAGATATACCTTTATTTCTGTATTGAATTTATTTGACTGCTTCTATCAAACAGTCAATTCCCGTTATACCAAAATACCCGCTTATATCGAGGTGTGAAATTGTATAAATATGGTCCTAAACCGCCAAAGAAACATATATCCCATTGGTTATATCTAAGTAATTATCAAGGCCCCTTCAGGTTAGATATAACTGGAATTGACTTTAGTAGTAGACTCCGCTTAATCAGATTAACTCCTTTATTCCGCGAAGGAGTTATCCAACACTTTTATGGACGGTAACATCTTGATTTTGTACTAATTTAAGTCTCATGGGTGGCTCAATTGGCACTTCTAGACACCCTCCAAACACCTAGATAAACCCTGTCCCTATGTGACCCTATTAAGCAGGACCACTTTACATAATTCTCCAAATTCCAATTTTATATAAATATTCACATATTTAGTGATTTCTTGAGTTTTCCTTTTGGTAAAACAAACTTGGTTTAATCTGACAAAGAGAGTTCTAATTGAAGCCAATTGTGTCACATCCATATAGCTCTAAAAGTGTAATTAATATGTGAATAAACGCGCACGTAGATAGTTCCATATAAGTTATGGAACTATGGTATTTATATGTGCCAATCAGTGTTGAGTATTTTTTGTTACTAATAATAGAATTGTGAATATTTTCTTTCTTCAGTTAAAAGATTCCTGGAACAGGCAAAAGAAGAATTTCTACAAAAATGGGACGCTCCCTCAAAGGTGCGTCTCCCCTAAATCAATATTACACACCTTTACCTCAAATTCCATTGGTCATATGCTTGCCCAATAAGAATTGAGGGTTTTCCAATTTGTCAGACTGAAATTCTATTGGCTGACGAATAATTGTACGATCTATTTTTAGAATGATGCTAAATTGGACGAATTAGACCGCATTAAGACGCTAGGGACAGGATCATTTGGTAGAGTTGTCCTGTGTTTACACAAACCATCTTCTAATTATTACGCGCTCAAAATACTTGATAAACAGAAGGTATGTTAATTATCTTTGTCCGCTTAAGTTGACACCTCTTGTCGATCTCATTCATGGGTACAATTCGCAGGATCTTGCAATGTACACCTGAACCATGGATAGTTTCAACAGTTAGTAAATGTATTTCTACATTCTAATGTATCGTTAAGGTTGTCAAGTTAAAGCAGGTTGAACACACACTCAACGAAAAACAAATATTAGCTTCTATCTCATTTCCATTTCTTATTAGTATGGCTTATTCTTTTAAGGTAAGTAACAAACAAATAAACAAACAAACAAATGGTGTTGATATTTTCTATTTTAGGATAATACGAATTTATATATGGTGCTTGAGTTTGTACCAGGTGGTGAAATGTTCTCTCATCTCAGAAGAATTGGCCGTTTCAGGTTTGTTATTTACACTTTTGTTGTTATAAACATGAATTGCTACATCTCATGATAATGTTCCGGTAAAACACCCCCTGTTCCACTATTTTCACACCTTGGTTGGTCTATTTGACAGTACCACAGTGTACCTCCTATCTCAATATTACCACATTCTGTCCCATATCCTGTAATACAAATTTTGAGATCCCTAGTTATATTATCTTAATATGGAACTATAAACCATAGAATTGGAACTATCAATTACTAGACTCCCCCGTTTGTGTATGTTTATAACATCTAAACTCTGGCTGCCACAATATAGAACACTTTGTTATGTCTCTGATGTGTCTCGAGCCTGCCTCCACTATTAGAATATTAAAATAATAATTTTGTTTGTAATATGATATTTTATAGTTACAATTTCCCTACACTATCAGTATGTTAATTTGATTATTACACTAATAATCAAATTCTCATCGTGTTAGTTCCAATTTATACTAGCAGCTGATATTTGTATACTGCAACTGATTAGTTATTGTAACTCAAATATGATTACAGGACACAATATGTCGCAACACGAATTATGTTTTTGTGTTGTGTTTGCATCTGTGTTTATTAATTGTTTATTGTTGTGTCTTGTAATTCTGTTTATGAGAACTTTCAAATGACACCTCACTTTATTTTGTTGTTATTTATATGTATTTATAATTTAATGTTGTTTTCTTCAATCGCTTGTAAATAAATTCCCCAATAACATCTGGCCCCCTCCCTCTCTGGCGGTCCTCCATGATCCCCTGCTCCCCCTTGTCCTCTAGAGTCCTCATAAGGTATAAATTGAATTTAATAAGTCACATAATTATCATTTCTAAATCAACCTTATTTTAGTCGTCCATAAAATAAATGTATCAAATCGGTAGAGGATTAATCATATTATACATATGATGAATCAAGAGAACCCGCCAGATATAAAGCCACTTATTGTCAATAATTTATGCACCAAACCACCTGTAATTGTGCCCATTGAGCCAATTATAATAGATTCTGATTCGTCATCTGATTTCTCGCCTTTGGAGGAAGTTTGTTTGGAAAGGAAAAATG
Organism: Oopsacas minuta; assembly: GCA_024704765.1. Taxonomy (NCBI): domain Eukaryota; kingdom Metazoa; phylum Porifera; class Hexactinellida; order Lyssacinosida; family Leucopsacidae; genus Oopsacas; species Oopsacas minuta. The sequence continues at coordinate 159,600 of JAKMXF010000133.1, read as the reverse complement.
AATTCGGACCTGTAATTGAAAGTGACATTGAAAGAGAAATTTCTCTAGAATTGGGGGACTCGCCTATCAGTTCACCAGCTATTAGTTCCAGTCAGGATGTGGAGGTTATTGGAGCGTCACTTCACACATTTGATCCCGACACAACTGGACACAATCCTGACGAGATACAATTATTTTCGGATGATGAAACTTTTCCGCGCGTGTTTCAACCACCTGCCACTGTGTCACATATGAATTCATCAACTCAAACTAATGAATTTGATTTCCCTGCCACTTTCAAAAAGTGTCCACCAAAGCCTGCCACTTTCAGAAAGTGTCCACTAAAGCCTGCCACTTTATCAACACATACAACCACCCGTAAGAATGCCACAAATAGAAATAGGAAGAAACACAAAATTCAGCGAATTTCAAAGTCAGTGATTGATTTCAAACGAAGTGATATCCCCTCACAGTCAAACGTGACACATTTTGAGCCAGATCGACAGACTGTGCCAGCTACAAATCCCTTATCACCACTTTTCACACCTAGTTATGCCATGGCAGCAGCTGCCACATTATCAGCAGCATTTCTTCAACCATTTCTACAAATGCAACAGGCCTCAGGTGCCACTATGCCATTTGTACCACTTCAAGAACAACTGGCACAAAAACAATCTGATCCACATAAGCCACAATTTAATGAAGGACCATCTTCCACTAGTGATTGTGTCGGGACACAAATGGGACACAAAAAAACTCGACACAATCCCACGATAAAGTGGCGGAATAGTGCTCAATTTCGTGAGCCTGATCCTGAAATATTTGAGCCACCAATTGTCACTTCCCCTGCCACTTTGACACCTACAAACCCTCTGCCATCTTTCCAACTGACACATTTACGCAACCAATCAACCGACACAATGGACACATACCAAACCCCCGACACAACTATACCCACTTTAAAGACATATTCTTATCAAGAGCCACTTTTCAAACTGCCATCTTCCCAAAATTCAAACAATTCGGAACAATCATTGGACAGTCCAATTGATGATCGTCTCATAACATATGACGCTAATCCAATTATTGCAGGCGGGCGGAGAGTTGTAGATTTCACAGATTTGGCGCCTACCACTACAAGCGGAACTATACAAGAATTAGCTGCCAGTATAGGCCCAATTGAAACTTTTGAATTCCATCAGGGACTTTTGTTCTCCAAGGCAACGGTCTCATTTTACATTCCTAAACACGCGCTTCAATGCAGAAGAAAGTTCCATATGCTCCTACTGGAAGGTGTACATATTTGTTGTAACTTCGCGGATACTGTTGGAGGACAAGTCTTGAAGTTCCCTGATTAAGTGTTTATTAGTTTTGTTTCCTTAACTTGACCACTAGTGAATTTTGAGGGCAGGCAATTCATTTTTAGGCGCTAAAGATATTTGCGCTTATAACTGTAAATGATTTTATTGTTGTTTATATGTTTGTTTACTTGTTTATTACTTGTTTACTTGTTTAGTGAGCCTCATGCTAGATTCTACGCAGCACAGATTGTGTTAGCTTTCGAATACCTACACTATCTTGATATTATATACAGGTTTGTTTGTTTGTTTGTATGTTTGTTTATTTATTTGTTTGTTTATTTGTTAGTTTGTTATTTTGTTGTTATTTAGAGATTTAAAACCTGAGAATATTCTTATTGACGAGCAAGGCTATGTAAAGGTAACAGTATTTAGTATTACTGAACCATGGATATTGTTCAAACATTTACTTCCTTCTAACCTATCAGATTACAGACTTTGGATTCGCTAAGCGAGTGAAGGGCAGGACATGGACATTATGCGGTACCCCAGAATATTTGGCGCCTGAAATTATCCTCTCAAAGGTGAGAAATGCCCCCTGGACTATCCCAATTGGACCAAGAATACTTGCAACCTCCCCGAGATTTGACATGAATTGCTATTCCGGGAAATATTAGGAAATTCACAAGTGTACTCCTATTTATACTTTTCTAATGTGTATAGGGATATAACAAAGCAGTTGATTGGTGGGCTCTGGGAGTTCTGGTCTATGAAATGGCAGCTGGCTACCCGCCATTCTTTGCTGATCAACCTATCCAAATCTACGAAAAAATAGTTGCAGGAAAAGTGAGTTAATTAGCACCTCATTAGGTGGTGCAATATAAACACCCATGATTCCAATTGGTACCTTATGAAATCTATTTTTAGGTTCGTTATCCCGCACATTTTACAGCTGATTTGAAGGATTTATTACGGAACTTATTGCAGACAGATCTGACGAAGAGATACGGAAATCTTAAGAATGGTGTGAATGATATAAAAGGACATAAATGGTTCTCTAGTGCTGACTGGATATCTATTTACCAAAAACAGGTTAGTAAACAAACAAACAAGACAAACAGACAAATCAACAAGTAAACCAACAAACGAATAAGTAAACAAATCAATAAACAAATCAACAACGAATGGACAAACAAACAGATAACTAAATTAGCAAATATACAAATCAACAAACAAACAAATAATCAATCAATCAAACAAGTAAACAAGCTAATTAACAAACCAATAATTAAACTAGCAAACACAAACAAGTAAACAAATACATTTCTCTGTATGTTATTTTATTTGTTGTTATTTACTTGTCTAGATGGAAGCGCCATTCCTCCCTAAGTACAAGGGACCAGGCGATCCAAGTAACTTTGACGATTACGAAGAGGAATTGATTAAAATATCGGAAGTCGATAAATGTTCTAAAGAGTTCGCGGCTTTTTGAGAAGTCTCATATATCCGTAGTTGCTATGACTCGGAGTAGTTATACAATACTATAAGTAATGTATTAGTATTCTGTAATTGTGGTCTTATTATGACAATTATCACCTCTCTTAATTGTGTCTCCCTCTCCCCAGTATGGTCTGATTATGAGGGGGGCAGTCAGCCAGGCAGGGGAGGTGGATACAGCACATATCAGTGCTGTTGGGAACTCCTTTTAATAGGGCCACATCGGTACCAGAGAGCCTTTTGACCCGATTAACCGGAATAAAGGTGTTAGCCTGATTAACTTGTGGCTCTATTGAGTTGAGTATACTGGATAGACAAAATAGATTTAATAAACATGGCTGAGCCTAGCAACGAGAACATCCCATCGGTATTTATTCAGATGGTTGACTGGAAAGGAGGGTATAGTCCAGAACTTTTCACAGATGACGTCACTCAATTTATTTGTCCAGCCTGTAGCGGTGTCCTTAGCAACCCGATCCTGCTTAAAAAATGTGGACACATATATTGTGACTCCTGTTTACGCCACTTGAGATTAAAACATTCCTTCTGTCTGTTGTGTAACACCAAAATATCTCCAAAAGATTGTGAGGGTGAACAACAGATTCAGAAAATAATTGAAGAGATTGTTATTTCATGTCCTTTCATGGTTACCAAGGAGTGTAAATGGAATGATAGTGTTGTTAAACTGAGTCAACACCTTTCTTCTATTCATAATGTCAAGTGATTGTTTGTATTATTGTTTACTTTTACATGTTTGTTATTCAAAATGTTTATTTATTTATTTAGAATTGCAAATGTTTTATTCTATCAAATTTCGTGTGAATCTTCCAGACCAATCAGATTTGAGTGTCCTCCTCCAGTTATGTAGCCTGATATTCTATTGATCATTTTGTTTGTGGAATTCACATTTGTTTGTATTTACATGTTTATTTCACACCTCTCTCTCTCTCTCTCATGATATGGTTAAATTAAGATAAGATTATTAACACATTTCTGCCTCTAATTCCCATCAAAATATCCGTAAAAGTTCGTCCAAAAAGTGGCAGTTAGAACCATTTATAACTCATTGAAATACTAAATCTCTATCCATGGTATATAAACTGGCATGAAGTGTCTTATCTGGGATTGAATGGCTCCAGAAACCATTTCCGACACTTTAAAAGTAAAAATATTCTCAGAAATGAATTACAATAATTTCTATAATATGAATATTTAATAATTGTATTTATAATTAACATTATACACCAATAGTGCCACATTACACCTCAAACAGTATCCAATTACGCAACTATTAACTTTCCCGACATGATTATATGTGGCACAAAAGTGGTTTGAATCAACCATTCAATTCACACATTAGTTGTCAATAAAGAAGTCTATTCATTCACTAATTAGGCTAATTAGCTAATTCAATATGCTCAGAGATAATCCGTATTTAAGTGGAGGATTACATTTTATTCTATTTCTTACTTTCTGGTTATTGACGACACTTTTTGAGGGTATTGTGACACAATTAAGTGGGTGTGTACTGTTCTGTTTGTGGAAAAGTGGCTCAATTGTTTGGGTACATTTTTGCAAAAGTTCTCATATTGATATTTATTAATGTTATACATTTTTTGTTTACTTGTAGAGAATTAATTGCGCCACTTGGCCAGAAACAGAACCATATAATTATTGTTAAATATCCGCCACACCTTAATCCCGGTTAAAATGGTGTGAATTATCTCTGATAATATTTTAATAATATTTATTTGCAATTTGACTATATTTAGCTTTTTAATATATTTATGAATAAATATTAGATTAGCGCTTACGTCATATATATATTTTGGCGCTTGAATATATATATATATTATGGCGCGTAATTATAGGAAAAATACCTCAAATTCTTCTGATTTTTGGCGGTTGAATACTCTTAACTAATATTCTATAATGTTGAAAACTTTGGAAACTTTTTTGTGGATTTTCCCTTTCGCTTTTGAATGTGCAATTCCTAAAGATATAATGTGTTACCATGGTAACCACACATTCCATTCAAATTAGAGAAAATCCCTGAACGTGGGAATTCAAATTGGCGGGGTATTTAGAATTAGGCACAATTCTGTTTTGTCACATTTCCTTGGACATTCGGAACCATTTTGGTTCATCACATCCTCCAAACAAGGGGGGATACACACCCTATGGTCCCATGAGGAACATATTAATTACTTTATTGTTACTAATAATAGCTATTAATGTAAGGTAACTTCCTTCAGTACAAATGTCAGTTGCTCTTCGACTCATAAAATGTTGTACCCATCCACGAGTACTTCAAAGTGAAGAATTGGATTATTCACATTCCAATCTACTCGAAATACCAACTGATGTGTATTTACGCGCCAAATCTCTGGTGGCACTCAGTTTGAACGCGAATGCTATACGGAACCTGCCTTATGTTAGTTCATTTTGTTTATTATTTGTTATTGTTATGAATTTGTTTACAAATTTGAAATTCTAGGAATTTTTTTCTCTAACAAAATTATCACATTTGGATATATCTGATAATGATCTAGAAAAGGTGTCAGACTTAATTAAGAATTTCGGACACCTTAAAGCTTTGGATCTCAGTAAAAATGGTAAGGCCTATTGTTTGCTTTTGTATTTCTCATTATCTTTAACAACCAATAAGAATACAGCTTCTGGTATTCTTTAATCTTCAATTTTAGCATCATATGAATATTTTCACACGTTTCCATATTTTGTGTATATTACTATACATCATATGACACCTATGTGTATAATAACAATAATATATACAACTTTAATATAATTAGAATATCAAGAATAAAACCTCAAATCTGATTGGGCAATATTTCTCTGTAATTATTCATTAAAATTATCAAATCAACAACTGACCAATCAATGCAACTTATCTTAATTGTTACTTATAATAGAATTTACATACTTAAATATATCAAATGTTGTTGTTTGCTTATTTGTTGTTGTTTGTTTATTTGTTGTTGTTTGTTTATTTGTTGTTGTTTAGTACCAATTCACTAGTTGCATTTCATACCATTGTATCTCTCCAAACAATATTTGTCTCTCATTTTCTAGCTCACTTCTCTGCTTCTTTAATTCTATACATTCCTCTTCACATATTTTAGTTCTTTTTTTGTTGTTTATGCGATGTGTTTTAGCACCTTTCCGTAAGCATTTTTGTCGTTTTAGCATTGTGTATTGTCCTTTCAAATGTTCCTCTCTATTTCTTTTCAAAAAGTCGTCTAATAATTGTTTGTTTTCTATTTTCCTCCAATCGCGAGTGAAAAGATAGTCCAATTCTTGTTCTTTATCCATTTGTTGTTGTTTGTTTTGTTTGGTGCTAAAATGTCTTTTCTGTTGTTATTTATACATAAATTTTACAAAATTATAATAATCAAATTACCAACAAGAGGTGTGTCTTTCCTTTCACGTGTGTGTTGTTTCCATTGTCTTAATAACTGACGTTACGTATCATTGTTCTGTATGCTGAATCCAGAATTTATTAATATAGTATACACTTACAAAAGCTATTATTATTACAAATAATTCCAAGCATTAGTCGATTACGAAATTTATTACCACAATCACCTTCGTCCATTAAAATCAAGATTGCAACCGAATGTCCAGGGTGACCAGACGTCCTTTTGGGACAACCTGTCCTTTTTCCCTTTTTTACTCTGGATTCTAATGACTCTTTAATTAACACGGATATACATAGAGTGGATTGTAACTTACCGTATACCCTTATTGATCCTCTCTTCAGAATCTAGAATTCATAAGTCGGGTTTATTATTCTTACCTCGCTTTATTACATATTGATAACAAATATTACTAATTCTGTTTTGTTTCCTTACTCTATTGATGTAATATACTTTTTCATAGATTAGCATATATTGTTATTGTTCTGTTAAGTGATTTACTTATACATTGTATATCAGAGAAAAGTGTCCCTTTTTTTATAACGGAGACATCTGGTCACCCTGCGAATGTCAAATATTCGGTAATTGGTTAGGCTACTATTCATGAATACTGATATTCGGTTCGAGCGGTTTCAACTTTGATTAAAATATGACTGGAGATCGTGATCGCGATTCTTGCGCCGAAAAGGATTGTGTAATGCTCAATTACCTGCATTCATCAGTCCGTCCGTCCGCGCGGCCATGGAGAATATAGCAGTCAGATTGCAATGACATACATTTTGGTTTCCACATATGTCTAAAACTATCGAAGATATTAACCAAAAATATTCGGGGAAATGATCGGCGATCATAGCACACTGGTCAAAAATGTGTACCGATGGTGATCGAGGTATCAATACTAATATCCTACAATTAACACCTGTTATATCGAAGCTCAGGGGAGCGTGATAATGACTTCGATATATCCGATGGATTATATGTTACTTTGAGGGTTTGGGACCATATTTGTATAATTTCACACCTCGATATGAGCGGGTATTCCGATATAACAGGAGTTGAATGTATGTATAATTGTTTAAGGAATTATTCATGTTTAGTTCTAGAATTCGTCACGTAAAGGAATGCAATAAATCTAGCAATTTTCAAATATTTAAGAGAAATATTCACACCTCTGAGAGATGGCGATAAATGTGTCCACCAATCAGATTTGAGGGTTACATCAAACTGAAATTCTTTTGGTTGTTTGTATTAATTATTTGTAAAAATTATGGCGCGTAATATTGTGCCACTTTTGTATGGCACAATATGACATGTCTATTTTCGTAACTAATCATTTGATAGGTTGAAGTTCTACAAACCCTGAATGAGATCATAGTCATTGTGTCTCTTATCAAATTTATTAATAATGTCACTTATGATTTCTTGAGAGAATTCTAAGAATGCCATTTTCATGTGAATAACCATAGCAACCTATTATTGCAATAGCTATTTTGATAATTAGTTAAGAACTGGCACAACTGGAACAGGTCCTATTGGTCATGGTGGATGTGGGACACGTGTGGCTCGCCTCCTGCCAAATCCAAGAAACCAGAAATATTTGAATATTTACATTTTTGGTTACAGAGGACTTTCCCAATGACAGACACATTCGGGCATTATATTGTGTCTGTTGTAGGTGAGATGTCCGCTTCTCAAAGATTGCTTAAAGTTTATTCGCATATATTTTAAACTTATTTCGTTCCACAAGCTTGTCCGTTGTAGAGGTGTTGTCCGTTTTTAGGGAACTCCACTGTATACCATACTTCCCACACCTACCGAAATCCCAGAATTATCCCGGTATTGTTTATACGGAATCACGGATGTATTTGCCGGTTTACTCGCCTTTCCCCCCCAACTTTGTCCCTAAATTGCTATTTATGGATGGGAACTTGGAAATTCAGGAGTTTAGCAAATAACTTTGTCCTTTCTCTGTGGGACTCTCTTGGGCTGGTTGATCCTGTCAAATTTGGTCTCACGCTCGACTTGTGCACTTCATGGCTGCACTTAGATAAACCCCTGCTATTTTTAATATCCCTGTTTGAATAAAAGAATTTAGTTATGTTCATATTAGTATATTTATTTGTGGTCATCTTTTGTGCCACTTTTCACACTTCTGTTCTCACAAAATGTCCACATGCAATCGATAGAAGATTCACCAAAGCAGGTCTACACCTTCACAACCAAAATAGGCTGTTGGAATCCTTGGAATGTTTTGAAATGGCTTTATTGGATAACCAAACGCCTAACACATTCCAGAACCTAGCAACCATTCATATACAACTTGGTGATTGGAATGCAGCTCAATCTACATTAGATAATGCTATGAAAATATTCCCAAATTCTACTCAATTATTTCAAACTTATATAACTTTATTTTTCGCTCAAAAAAGATATTTTGACGCGCTTAAAATCGCTAGAAAATGGGTGTCAATTTATGATATTTTAGAATCTAACACCTACTTAGCAAGTACTTTATTTGAAATTGGAAATAAAATAGAATCACTTTATTATTACGAAAGGGCACTCAGAATTGATCCAAACCACGTTCCATCGCTGATTAATGCGGCTGTGATTTATAATGCAAATGGTGAGCATTCCAAAGCACTTTCCCTAGCTACCAGAGGTGTGAAAATCGACCCAAACCTCCTAGAAGGCCACGTGGTTATGGGTGCCGCGTGTATTTCCATTGGCCGATTCAAGAACGCTATTGTTGCCTTAGAAAATGCTCTAAACCTCGATCCAACCAACAGCCAATCAAAATGTAAGCTCATAAATGTCAGGCGCCATTTATGTGACTGGGAAAATTATGAAAATGACATAGCCGATTTGGCGCGTATTCTAAAAATAGAATCTGAAAATTCTTTCGTTATCTCATCGGAAAACAGACAGCAATGCAATTCTCCAGGAAATTTACTATTTTTTGATTTGCCAATTGAATTATTGAAAGAAATCGCGTTTATTAGCTCACAGAAACTCGCAATTTCATTGGCTGAGCAACGGAAATTAACCGCCAAACATAGGAATGAGAACCAATCAAATCACAGAGTTCTGGACATTTTGAAAATAGGCTTTGTTAGTTTTAATTTTAACAATCATCCAGCGAGCCACATTCTAGCACCTTTATTCCGTTACCTTAGCAACCAGAATGATACTCAAATATTTGCATACTCTCTCAATCCAATACACGACACGTGGACCAAAAACATTCAGAATTCTGTGAATATTTTCAGAGATATTTCAGATTTAGACATTCCTTCTATCCTTGAGGTTGTCATGCACGATGGAATTGACATTCTTATTGACCTGATGGGTTACACGGTTGGAGCGCGCGGGGAAATATTCGCCTGTCGACCGGCGCCCTTGCAAATTAGTTATTTAGGTTATCCAGGGTCTTACGGAGACCCTTCTGTTATTGATTATACAATATGCGATCCAGAAGCGTGTGAATTGGACCAATCGGACCATGAGTTTGCTGAGAAATTAATTCTACTCCCCCCGCCCTACTTTCCAGCTCCTCTTTATGAGATAAACAAACCTACAAGTATGGAGATATCACATCAACAACAACAATTAAAAATACCCGCTGGGAAATTTGTTTATTGTTGTTTATCAAAATTGTCCAAAATTTCTCCAAAAACCTTCCAAATTTGGTCAGAAATTTTATTGGACGCTTCCAATGCAATTCTATGGTTAATTTCTCGACCAATAGAAAGCGTGGGATTTATCCATAACGAATCCAATGCTTTAGGATTGACCAATCAAATTCTGATCTCACAGCCGCTATCTAGACCTGATTATCTGAAATACGCGCCATATATCTGTGATCTATTTTTAGATACATCGCCTTATAACGCGCATACCGTAGCGGCAGAAATGTTGTCAAGAGGATTACCTATCCTCACAAAGCGTGGAGTTTCATTAGCTGGTAGAGTAGGCGCCAGTTTCCTCAAAAGTATAAATAGAACCGAATTAATAGCAAACACCTTTTCTGAATACAAAAATATTGCAGTTAACTTTTATAAAAATCCAAATTCTTTGATTGAAATACGAAAATTAATTTCTGAGGAAATTCGCTTGAAAAATTCAAACGCATTTAACATTCAAAAATTTGGAAATTCTTTCCATTTTGCTATGAAAAGTATTTGGTATACTTCCATAAATGGAAATCCTCCCAGACACCTTTTGATCTATTAATTTGTCATATTTTGTAGAATTTATTTATCAACATTTCTCTTATATATTTATTGTTAATAATGGATATGATTAGGTGTTAAATGGGTGTGCCACTTTTAAAGATATTTTCTTCAATTATCCATGGTCCATATTTTAAAATCCTCGTTTATTCATGGTTAATTTTATTAATAAAATATAACAAATATCTTCAGTTATTTGTTTACTTGTTTGTTTATTTGTTTTAGCTCTCACCTGTCTTCCTAATACGATACAACATTGCGCCTTTCTTGAAGCTTTGGAATTATCTGTGAATCCTCTTGGCAGGTAAGTATATACTTTGTTTATTTATTTGTTTGTTTGTTTGTTTATTCATTATTGAGGAAGTGGTAACAGCTACAAAATTTGATATGAGTGTGTAAAATGGTGTGAATTAAGCATATGTAAATTTCCAAGCGAATTATTCACATATTCTCTGAGATAGTGTGTCTGACCTATCAGATTTGAGGGTTACCCTGATATTTTATTGGTCCAATTTACATAATGGTTTAACACCTATCTGAGAATGTGAATTGATTGGTCCAGTATAAACCTTTGTTAGTCATTGTATTATTGTTGTTTATTGTTGTTTATTGTTGTTTAGAGTTCCAGAACACCTCACACAGCTTCATTATTTACAAGAACTATACATAAATGATATTTACTTAGATGTTCTGCCTGACACTATTGGGAGGTGAGTCATATATGAAATTTATTATTTTGTACAATTTCACACCTTTTTCTATACATTATCAGCTGTTTTATGAGAAAAAGGGGCTCATAGGAATTGCCCTCCCCTCCCTACTCAGTTAGGAACCATATTTGCCCTATGAATTCTTTGATAACACCTTCTCCAATTGTCCATGGTTCATTGATATATTTTCATATATTTTTGTTTACATAATTTTCTATAATATTATTTACAAATATATTTGTTGTTCTAATTTTGAGTTCACACTTCACTTCCAAAAGATTTGAACTATTAGCTCTGGATATTTATGAACTCTTAACACTTTGGTAATATAACTAAAAGATACTAAATTTATAACAATCCAAGATATTAATTACTTAACAAAGACTCGTGGAGTCTGTTTTTATTCAAAGTACAATTCTGGAATTTTGGTGGATTATCAACACGCCACCTCTAAGAGGGTAAACCACCTAGCTGACACTAAATTGAAATATTATGCCTGTTAAGGTGTCACTTTAAATCAGAGAGCACAAGCCACTTTTCGACAGGATTGTAAATCCATATTGGGAGCGGTTCCCAACCCTTTCCACCTGTGTACCTATACCATTTTACACCTTAGACTCCCTCCTAACCTATAGACTGAAATAGACCCTCTGGAGTCCCACCTGTCGTCCCTGAATCGCCTTCATGAATAGCTAATCCCCAAATTTTCGATCTTAAAATATAATAATTACAAAAGAATTTGTTTTGCTTATTGATTGTTGTTTGTGTTTATTGACATATCATATAACATATTGTTTATTCAAAAAGTGTCCCGGATATTTGTGGCAATAATAAAGCGACACTTTATTCCACATTTCTACTGACTATTCCAAGAAAGTTTCCCTTAAATATTATATGATTATTCTTCATTTGCTTATTCTGTAATTTGATTTATCGCATATAAATATAGCACTGATTAAGTTCCATATCCATAACATTATAGTTTCATATTGATATTATTAATTGCTAATTTCATTGTTCGTAATTTTAATGATGTAATTTGGAATTTCCCTCTCTCCATTTTATACTCATTACATTCGATGCAATATTTTTGGACCCCTAGAGATCGAGGAACAGGCCTAATGGCCTCCTCTCCTCCTCTCTAGGGGTCTGATCACATTCCACACACATAGCAACCCTTCTCCTGTGTTTGGCGTATTTTGTCTCAATCGGAGGCTAAAATGGGCCAAATATGACCCCAAAATGGTTGTTGTATATCCGTGATTGGTAATATTTATAAATGAATTACAGAGATATATCATTACTTATTTGTGATTACATATTCGCAATGTGTCTTCGATTGTGCCACTTGTAGTTTCATATTTTGTCGCAGTTTCGTCAAGATTTATCCCTTACAGTTATTAGTAATTGCTTTCTCATATATATTAATATTAATATCACCGTTCTAAAAATAACTACATCAAAATGTTGATGCTTTGTTAGGTGTGAAAATAGTGGCTGATTTACCCACTTCATTGATTATTTGGCGCATAAAATAAGTCTGAATTTGGGCGCTAAAATGAATCATGAATTCTATTTTTAGATTTATTCTCACTTAAATGTCCTCTGATCAGTGAATATGGTTTCTATTGACTGTAGTTTCCTGTTTGTTGTTGTTTACTTTACGCGTGATTATTATCATGCAGAATTTTTCCTATAAAAACTTTCAACTTGTTTATACTAATCAATTTCAATATTTTCTAACAACAATAACAACAACAAAACAAATGAGTGTTTACCTTTCAGAACAACAACTTGGAAGTATACAAGCCATTTTAATCCCAAATTGGTGGAGATTATTACCCGCCCAAATTCCAGAACTCATCGACACTAATAAATTAGCCGCGCTAAAGGGTCGAACCGCGCTTCTTCGGATTCTAGACAGTTCAGATATCCCAGAAGAGGTCAAAGTGCATATTAGAAATGTCCGCGACAAGTTGAACCGCCAAAAAGCTACGAAGAAATTTCGCGCCAAATCTCGTCAAGAACTTATTTGTCTTAAGCGGGACATTTCTCGCTTAATTAATGAAAGAAAATATTGGTTTGACTTAAGAGAACAACTAATCCATGAAACGGAGCAATATAAAGTATACCTTACCACTTAAATATTCATCTTTTCACACCTATGCTTTATCCATGTTATTCATAAATATTTGTTTATTTGTCTCTCACAATTTATGTGAATTTGTATTATTGTTTATTTCAGTATCAGAAAGGTGTTAGAATATGTATAATCACTACTATTTGTACATTCAATTAGCCGGATTAACCGGTAGCTCTTGTAGCGGAGTTTACTGTACATAGAAACATTCCATATTTGTTATAGTTGCGGGAGCATTTCATTCTAGGCGGGCTTTCCCCCGAATTGTATAATTTAGGCGGGCTGGCGGGTGTTACACAATTTTAAGCGGGGTTATGCTAAATCTACTTTGTTTTTATTGAAATATAATTCAAAGTTTTGCAGCAAAAATTTTTCATTTTATGACAAGAATATACAACTTTAAGTATTCACAGGATTAACACAGAAATATATATGAATTTAAATATTGTCACCTAAAGTTTGTCTGAGTATATCCTCAAAATTTATTTGGCTTGTGTCCTCGTAAAACTGAGAATCCATTCTGATTGGCGGAGAGTAGGTACATGAACTTTGTTGGGTGTTATATGAACTATGCATTGCCATTTGGTTTTGTGAACCAGAATTATCATAAGACAATCTTGTTAGTTCCATTTGATAGAAACTAATCTCTTCCTCGAGTTTAGTCTTCTCCTCTTGAAACTCTCGCTTCTTCATTTTTAGAGAAAGTATATCTTTAAATAATCTGTAAGCAATAGTTTGATGTTGCCCGCTCGTTTTGAAGGTGTTTCCCGCCTTTCGAACTTGTTTCTCTCTAATTTTGTTTTTCAACTCGCATTCTTTACGATTTTCAGACATTTCGTTTGTATATTTGTTTGTTATTTATTATTTTCTTCATTTCTTGTAGTATTTATACTTTTCCAATTTGGAATATTTATGCATATCATCATTGCGAAAATATGCAAATTTGTTTATTGCTTTTATCCAATATTTATTGTTTTAATAACTTTTGTTTGTCATTATTAGTCAATAATGATAATTTTTTGGCGGGGGATTAGGCGCTCAATATCTACAACGGAAGTTCAAAAAGTTCCCGACCCTACCCATATATTCAGGGTTCTATCTACTGGGGGGGGGGGGGGGGGGAAGCTTCTTCCCCAAACACTTCAGCTTCCCCCCCCAAAAATCTCATAAAATGTACTATTAATCGCAATATATTATACAATTGATAAATTATTAGAATATCAATTCATTGTGAAAATACTATTTGAAGTGTAAATAAATAACAAATGGGAAATCTTCATTATTAGGAATTAAATTAAAGGTTTGGTGTTTACTTCAAGGTTGTAATATTTTGATAATTGGGTACTAGGGATTTCAAAGCTTCCCCTCCCAAATTTAACATCCTAGATAGAACCCTGATATTGTAACTATACAGAATATACATGTACAATTGGGATATTTTCTGGAGATAATCACCATTAACGTCTATGACTCGTTGTAGAAGTTCTAGCCATTAGAAACATACTTTTTATAGTCTCCAGGCGGGATCTCTTTTAGGGATCTCCAAATTACGTTCCTTAGGTCGATTCTGGTATCAAAATGCCTGCCTGCAAGGTTCTTTTTCAACTTTGCACAGAGCCAGAAATCACAAGGTGCGAGATCAGGTGAGTAGGATGGGTGATCTAGCTCGACAACTCTCATTCTATTCAACTCTGACTTTACGAGCTTAGTTTATGTGACCGTGCATTATCGTGCAATAATCGCATGCCCCGCGGTCCAGACTTTGGCTTCCGCTCCCAGTAATAATTTTCTACTTCTGAGAGGCAACTGCTGGTATAAAAGTCCCCGGTATTTGTCTTCCCTTTTGGTATTATAATCTGGGCAACTGGGCCATGTGCATGAAAGAAAATTGAGTACAGGACCTTCTGATCTCTGAAGTCCGGCCTAGGATTGAGAGGAGGCGCCTCACCTTTTACGACCCATACCTTATTTCTTTCTTTGGATAGTGGCTCGTCGTATCTTATCCAAGTCCCGTCACCAGTAATGATTTCTGCCAGGCTTCTTGGATCCGAGTCTTTATACTCGGAGAGCATTTTTCTTGCACAAGTTACCCGACGGCCCTTTTGGTCCTTTGTAAGGGAATGCGGGATCCACCTCGAACAAATTTCTAACTTTCAGCTCATCCATAAGTATGGAATGAACAGCTCCCGTTGAGATCCCTACACTCATAGCTAACTCCTCAACAGCGATGTGAGGATCTTCTTCCACTCCAGCGAATTTCAGAGGTGTTACTGCTAGTGACGGCGGATTCGGGACGCCCGATTCGTTCTTCATCTTCCAGTGACTCGTCCTTCGCGAAACCGCTTGGTCCACTCCTTTACAGTAGTATATGAAAGGCTAGCATCTCCATAAACGACTTCCAAGTCAATGAGAATATCCTTCGTCCCAATACCAAGAAGCGTGCGAATCCTGACATAGTATCCCTTGATCCAATTTCAAATTTGAAGCCATAAATCTGGAAACTACAAAGATAGTTAAAACTGAGAAATTTTCTATTGGCGATATGATGAAAGTTAAAGAAGTTCTGAATAGATAATAGAATAAAGTTTGTTATGAATACAGATATGTAATATAATATCCTCTGTCTTCAAATTCTATGACCAAGGTCGGGAACATTTTGAACGCCCGTTGTAAGTTTGCTGACTTGTTACTATTTTTAGCTCACTAATTGGATATATTTCATTTAGTGTAACAGAATAACCTCAATTATAGTTAATACTAAATATTTTGGGTTAACTGGGACAAGGGGCGGTCTCAGAGTAGATCCTGTCCCTGTCAGCTAGATCCTCAGACAACCACTGCCCATTATATCATAAGATTTTGTCCCGGGTGTGCGAATTCCTGAGACCGCTCCTTATTGGGACATAAAGGGCTGGAAGCCATATGTCTCCATTAAACGTACTTGACTGTATTACCATTGTCTAATCCCTGGTTCAAAAATATCTTTATTGATGTCAAAATTGGCCATTGAAATACTTGTTGATAATTTGACAGCTGTTTTGTTGGTAATTTGCAGTAGCCCCGAAAATATTCAGAGGCCAAATATGCTCTTCAAACACTTGTCCATCTGTCCAATTGGCCCCCTATTCAAATCCAATCGATTTATATTATCCATGGTTTGTTGTAATACAGTGGCTCATGCCACCTCTGTGTCACCTGCCATTAAAGCCACATGGATCAAGTTTCAATACAAATCGACCTCTGTATAGCTGCCACTTGTCCATAACGGGTCAATTATACGATTACAGATCTGTATTTATGAAGACTTTGAGTATTTACTGTCTTTACAATTTAACCGGGTGTTACCCTACTGGGCCGGGCTAAACCTATTTAACCCGGGTTAACCTCCAATCCTGTGTGAAATAATGCTTTGATTGTTAATTGCATTCTGATAGTGATTATAGTTTAGTGTTTACAAACACGAAAGCGTTAATATTTCTACATTTCTTAATGATTATTAATAAAAAGTTGTTAGCTAATGGCATTTGTAAAACCAAATTAAAACCTGTTTGGAGTCATTAAGGGATTCAAAATGCTCCTTAATATAGTTGGTCTCTACCAAGGTTGCCCCCCTCCAACCGAATATTACCAGTATTCGGTTGAGCTACTATTCATGAATACTGATATTCGGTTAAAACTGTTTCAACCTTGGTTTCTACGTATATTTTTCTGAATTCACTTGGCACGCTGAACCTGACCAACCTGACCAGTGGCTACGGCCCTGCATATGCTACACCTCTTGCCCCCTTAGTTCACCTCAACTCCAATTAACAGCAATCACGAAGTGTCATTAATAAAGTTACTATCCCTTAAAAAGTTTTGGAAATCTTTGCTTCTAATTTTAGACAAAAATACTTTAAGAAATTTGCTTTGAAATATTTCATGGTTGCTAGGAAACATGAAAATATGTGATCGAATACTTAAGTGAAAGCTGTCTCTTATACACACGAACTCTTTATTTTAATCAATACGGAACTGAAATTAAGTTTCTATAAATAGCTACTTTTTACACATTTTCCGGCTGTAAATGTGAGGCTTCAAAAATGTAATTATTAGCTAATTTGTAAATATTCTTTGAATTTTATTTTTATATATATTTCAGTTCCAGTTTCAGTAATCAAATTGTTTGCTCAAAATTAATATTTTCCAGAATTATTCATATTCCCAATTTTCACCCATGGAGTCTCTATACTATTTCACACCTTTTGTGTGCCTCCTCCTCCTACAAATTTTGAGATTTGTGTATCACCAAGGGTTCCATTGGCACAGGGGTGTGGTCCAATTTGTACCTGTATTTGAGGAGTAGCATTCATATTTTGTAAGGTGTGATAATTATATAGCTATACCTTTCAATTACTCCTACCAAATGAATAATTACGTCAGAGAATATTTATAACAAAAATTAATTTGTTTACTCTATATACACACTTTGTTTACACAAACAATAATCTAATTAATCATATTTGCCAACTGTTGTATTTCTTTTGTCAGTTCTTTAATTTCCTTTTCAAGTTTTAATTTTTCTTGTTTTTTACGGGAGATCTCACATTCCAATCTCCGAAATGAGACCCTTTCTCGTTGTCTGAATGCTTTTAACGCGTTTTGTTGATTTATTCGCTTTTTACGTTTGTAAACAAGTTCTTTTTCCGCTTCGGTTATATTCGAATTTTTCAAAATTCTTGGAAGTTTCCTGCGTCCGTCGATCTTTCCAAGTTTTCCGTCATCAATCAGAGATTCGATTGGCTGTTTGTGTAGATAGTTTTTGGCGCCATCTTTCAGTAAATTGAAAATATTCATTTTGTTGTTTGTTGTTGTTTATCTTATTATTTTCATGTGTATTCTCTTATTTATATTAAATTTGTTTATACTTTCACTTTGCATTATTTGTCTATATTTATCAACATAGTTTCAGTTCCAATAGCTATTATTCCGAGGTTTTAGCTAACCAATCAAATTTCCTGATTCGTATTCTAACTCTTCGTTTATTAACCAATCTAAAAATAGATTTGAGCGGGTGATTTATATGTGATTAATTCTATCACTTTCGAATTAGAATTTTTATAATTATGCTATACTTATACAACGCCAAAGTTATAGTGGCACAGTTCCATATGTGGAGTGATGGCATAGTCTTGAATGCCCTTAGCAACGAGTTGTCGTTTAGGAATGTAAATATTTATAATTTTTCTGATATATCTTTAAAGGGGAATTTTGCTTTGAAATATTTCAAAGAAATTTGCTTTAATCAAATATGTGAATTTTGGAACTTTAAAGATTTGATAAATTTTACAAAATATTATTTATTGCAAAACTATAATCTTCGCTAAGTGTCAAAATTCCTTATTCATAAATAATATAATATAATATTTGATGCTTCATGATTTGTGCTTTTTATGGCAAGTTCACACTTTTGGAATTTCCTTTTGTCGCAATTGTATATGTCGCAGGAACTGACCCACAAAATTGTTCCATGGAGAGTGGGCTAGCCCAATATTTTAACAAGTGTGAAAATATGATTAAGCACATATTAATCACATTTCCAATTGCTATTACTCATGTATTTATTGCTTGTTTGTTTGTTTATTTGTATGTTGTTTACTATAATTGATTCAGAAAGTGCTTATTAGCATATTAATGGGAATTCACATAACCAATCTATCTAGTTACCAAATTGTATTAATGGAATTCTGTCACTATAGTAATGTAGTCTAAACCCTCACTAGACTTTACTTAATAGGGTCACATCTGGACCAGAGGCTATTTTGACCCAATTAACCTGAAGAAAGGTGTGCCTGTGGCTCTGTTAAGTGGAGTCTACTTGTTGTCCCATATTATTATTATTATTTACTCTTATTTCTATTTTTAGATTGTCAAATCTACTAATTTTAGAAGCAAGGGACAATAATCTGACCGATCTTCCAAGGTACTCATTGTCAAAAATTGAAATCCCATATATGTATAATTTATCACACCTCTAGTGGTCGAATTATGGCATATTTATTATCAGCTGTACGACCTGACAAATATGTGAATGATATTTATAGAATTTTAGAAGTAATATAATTCTATTTTTAGATCTCTGATAAGTTTAACTTTACTGAAGAGGTTAGATATAGGAAATAATCAGCTGACATTCCTTGTAAGTTGATTGGACGGTTTAATTAATAGGCTCTCTTTCCTTGGATACCAATTAGGATTATGGAATTCTAAAGGAATTTCAGATGTCCATTCTCCAAATCCACTTTACCAATTGGAATTCATTTTCACACTTAATATCCCGCCAATTTGTTCTCTAGAGCCCAGTAATCGGACACTTAACCTCCTTAGAGGAACTATGGGTCGATTCCAACAACCTCAAGTCTCTACCAAGGGTATTTATATACTGTACATAGCGAGAGTACACACGGTTGCTATGGTTAATCAAAGAATGTTTCTTCTTAGGATATGTGTTATCTATCAAATTTGAAGTTTTTGGAAGTGTCTAAAAATAGATTGGAATGTCTACCAAGTGAAATTGACGGCTGGACTTCTCTCACTGATTTGCACCTATCAGATAATTACATACAGAGCCTACCTGAGGCTATTTGTTAGTAATCCCCGCCTATTCTATATATTGTGGCGCCAAATATGTTAAAATGGCGCTTAAACATTCCCGATATGTTTAAATCTGTAATTTGTGACCATCTGGCCTGAGGCTAGAGTTTTGACAAAACACCTCTTGTGACACAATTATGTGGCGCATTCAGCAGTGCCACTTTTTATTTTATTATTATTTCAGGTACGCTAAACAATATGAATAATCTTCAAGTAAATAACAACCATCTGAATTCTTTACCCAAAGGAATTGGAAGGTAAAGTTTGTTTGTTGCGTTATTATTCTGGAACTGAAACTATACTGACTTTTTTCTAGAAAATGAATCTTGTTGTTATTTACAAATCATATTCATTTATATATTTACGCGTGAATATTAATTTTTCCTTTTAGGGAAATTTTTCTATCAAATCAATTTTCATATTTGTTACTAATTTTAGAATTTTCATTATTTGCTTTCATAATTTTATATAATATATAACTAGTTTTACTTGCATATTAGTGGCACAAATTGTGTCACTTAATGGGGCTAAATTGTCCTTATTGATGTTACCACTTTAGGATGAGATATTTGGAAGAACTATCTGTAGCTGATAATAAGATAAAGGTGTGTTTGTTTGTCTGATTTTAGTCTGTTTGACTGTGTGTTTGTTTCTTTTTATAGGTTTGTTTATTTGTTTGTCTGTTTGTTAGTCTGTTTGTTTATTTGTTTGTCTGTTTATTTGTTTGTTTGTTTGTTTGTTTGTTTGTTTATATTTTGTGTATTAGGATATTCCTTATTCAATTGGATCTCTCAAACATCTTATTAACTTGAATATTGACAACAATGATCTTATTGAAGTCACAACTGAGGTTTGTTTACTTATAATATAAACCAAACAAACAAACACAAACACATGTTATTGATTTCTTAAACGATTTGTTTATTTTGAAGTTGTTTATTACTTGTTTACGTAACTATAATATACACATTATTAGCCATTACAACAGGAGTCCATATAGCTATCAGCTTATTAATAATATTCACGTAACTGGAACTAAAGAAGTTAGTTTCAGTTTCAGTTTCAATTTTACTTCATGATTCGATTATAAGATTACTGGAAATTTTGTAAATATTAATAAACAAATATTCACATTGGAAGAGTCGATGAGGTTTTTTGGTCCAATCAGGTCACAATTGTGTCAAGATTATTATTTATCATATTTAACACCTTTGAATAATTTCTTAATTATTGTTTTGGTTTTGAAATTCAAGGTTTATTTGTGCATAAAGTAGCTTAAACCACTTCACACCTTTACATACATGTGTTTGTTTGTATGTTGGCTTGTTTACTTGTGTTGTTTATTTGTTGTTTAGATATCTGGGTGTCTGAGTTTGGGAATATTATCAGTTAGAAATAATTATATCCAGACATTACCGAGAGAAATAGCATTCCTATCTAACCTTGTGGTTGTCAACATATCAGGAAACAGGTAAACAAACAACCAATATGCTAATATGTGTTGTTATTATTTACTTATTTGTTTACTTTTAGATTGAAGTATATGCCATTCACGCTTACTCGACTGAAAAAGCTCTTGGCTTTGTGGATAATTGAAAATCAGGTAAGATTTGTTGTTGTTTACATCCGTTTGGGGTGTCCTTGGGAACCTAGGTGATTGATTGATTGGTACATTTAAGGGTCTAGATATGCACCATGGGTACAGAATTTTATAATATGAATATATTCACAGCTTTTTAGTGTTGTAAGTTAGACCAATCAGAATGCTACTGGATTTGCATAACCTGCAATTCTATTGGTTGTTAAATTTTGTCACCTGTTGGTGTTATTATTTATCATATGATTGATCATATTTTCACACCTTTCGTTTGTTTACTGTTTAGACAAGACCACTTATAGAAATGGAACCAAAAGAATTAGAAAATGGAGAGAAGGTTCTGACCTGTTTTTTATTCCCTCAAGGGACACCTATAGAATTGGAAGGTAAATACCTAAGTATCTGTTACGTAACTAGGGAGAGATCTTTATGTGAATGTCCTGACCAATCATTATACAGAATACACCCTCAAATCTGATAGGTTGACACAGGTTGTCACCTTTTCTGTTAATATTATTTGTTTGTTTGTTTGTTTAGAAATGTATTCTAGAGGGAAATTGAGTAGTGACAATGATAGTTTTGCTACCGATGTGTTCTCCGAGCTCCCACATAACTCATCTATTGTTTTTGATGTAGTTGAGGTAAACAAATTGATAAACAAGTATACAAACAAACAAACAAACAAGTAAACAAACAACAAATACTATACTTCACCATTTAGAGTACTAGTAGAATGGATAATTACCCAAAAGATATTTATACTCGACAACAACCGAAAAGATTTTCCAGAAATTCTGAATCCCCTTATGCCACTCTGCCAGCTTTAACACCTGATTCTGAGGTAACATATTTCATTGGTTGATTTCACCCAATCAGATTTGTTTTTATGTTTGTTGTTGTTTATTAGAGATTTCCATCTCGCGCTTATTATGCAACTAAATATGGGAAAATACAAACAGCTGACTGCAAAAACATACATCAAGTTAGTTCCAGTTCCATTTTAACCTAAATTGATGTAATTAACCAATGAAATTATTTCTAGTCGAATGCTTATTCACATATAAGTGAAGATAGCCAATCAAATCCGAGTATTGATAGACACAAATATGGCAGTTTAGGCGCCGGATCAAAAAGTTCATTTAATTCTGAAGGAATTTCTAATAATGGTTTGTTAAATTTTCACACCTTTCAATTGTTTCACTCTCAGGTGTGAGGACAGGATTTGACCCCTGAACACCCACCCCGGGGTGTGGTTTTTGAAAGGTGTCAAATCCTATTGAATTTTACTTTTGAACCATGGATAATACACTTTTTAGGATATGCCAGTTCAAATTCTTCTCATAAATTTCCTGTAAATGAGACAGTAAAGACAGATTTAAATGTGGCACAAACTCTGCCACGTATATGTGAGCCACATTTATGTGCCACCCAAGACTTTTCACACTCTAATAATGGTAGAAAACATTCTAAATTGTGGCAGAATTTGGGAAGCAATTAATTTTGTTCTATTTTTAGGTTGTTTGTTTTCAAAACAATTTTCTTGTTCTAACTCAGATCACAGCCACCATGTGTCACATAGGACACAATTGTCACCTTGTGCCACATTTTGTAATGATGATAGACACCTTGATTTAGTGTCACCTCCGATATCCTGTCCAGACACATCTAACCGCCACTTTAACCACCAATCAAAATCTCGTATGTCCAGACAACACGACAATTCTATTGGTTAGTTATTTCGAATAATTTCTGAATTCTTATTGGTCAAGTTAACGGGTCAAACCCTCAAATCTGATAGGACACATTTGTCACCTTAGAGATATCTCACTTGATCATCGGTTCCATAGATCCCTTCTTGGTCCACTGACGACAGCAGGGGTCAACAGAAATTGGTATAGGGGTCCATTAGTGAATTAAGTAGGAACCACTTGCCAAATATCAGGGGTGTTGTCATGGTATTTTTATTGAAACTGGAACTATAGAATATACATTATCCATTGTGTTGATTAACTAGAAATTTGAGCGGGGAATTATTCATATTTTAGCCAATCAGAATCAGATCTACGAAGCTATTATAGAATACGATCCTGATTATTTGAACAGAGATGACACGTTGTCACCTTGCAAACCACTTCCTGTGCCACATTCTGTAGACGCCTACTATTCAGATATTGGTATGAATATGCAGGGAGGTTATGAGAAACTTTTGAAAGAAATGAACATTCCATCTGACCCAAACAGTATCCAAGCACTTCTACAACTCAGCGCTCATTTAGCCAATCAAAATTTAGCTAATACGAATACTTTCAAATCACATGGCGCCAATAATAATCGGTAATTAACCAATCAAATCACAGCTTTATAAGATAATTCAGTGCTAACATTCCAATGGTTATATTAGGTATCCAGGAGACTTACAAAGGTATGCAGACAAGGGACACTATTCTGACGGAGGTGTTACTCACTCAAGATTCAATCTTGGTTATAGTACCAGACACGGAAATGTGGTATTTTATTATTTGTATATATCCATGGTACAGCAATACATAATCTTAGTTCCAATTTATAGTTCCATTTTGTAGTCACATAGTTCTGAGAAATTGGATTGTAACACTTACAGATGTCCTTCTCCTCTCTACAACATTCCATCGTCTCTTCCTAGATATGGAACTAACAACTTAATAACTGAATATTTAGTTCCAGATTGTACTGTCAGTCATAGCTGTACTCCGAATACTGTAAGTTAGGTTATTTGTCTATTTGTTTGTTTGTTTGTTTGTTTGTTAATTTCCTTGTTTATTGTAGGAGATATCATCTATGGCAGATGTAGCTACAGCAGATAGTGGCATTAGTAGTGTTAAGACAGACACATATGCTCCTTCATTACTATATCCTCACAATAATAATAATAATAACAAACAAGGTGCGATATACAATTACAATTGGTCCTGTCTAATTGTACACTTTGGACACCATTGCCCATTTGTGGACAATTGGAGAGGATCCGATATGTTTACATTTATATGATCATTTCCATATTTATTTGTTGTTTATTCTAGAAAGTTGTTTACCTAACCAGTTATCAACACAATCCTTGGAGAGTAATGACTCAGATGTGGTGAGTAAGCAACTTCTGTTAGATTCTTTTAGCTGTTTCTTATTTATTATTCTATTTTTAGTATCGAATTAGTTTATCTAAACAACAAACATTAGAATTTTCTGTTGTTGAAAGAATGTGTGAAAATAATAACAATGTAAGTGGCTATTTATTGATTTGGCGCCT
The DNA here is from genome assembly GCA_024704765.1 of Oopsacas minuta. Lineage (NCBI taxonomy): Eukaryota > Metazoa > Porifera > Hexactinellida > Lyssacinosida > Leucopsacidae > Oopsacas > Oopsacas minuta. The sequence goes on along the minus strand of JAKMXF010000133.1, from coordinate 134,794 downwards.
TACGTTTGTGTCTCATTTAATTATACTAATAATCTAATTAGGGAATATTCATATCTCAAATACATTCCGATCATTCATCTGGTTGCTATGATAAGCTCAGACAAGGTGATAGAATATTAGAGGTAAATACATAATAACATACTACACACCATATTCATAAACACCCATCACCTGTCTCAAGGTGTTAAAATGTGGCATCGTGCCAATAGAACAATGTGTCTTGATAACACCTGTTAATGGATATTTCAAAATTACTAATTTTAAGACGAATAATTATTTCCACAAAGAGTGTGTATTCATTGTCACTATCATCATGTAACACTTCGTGCCACATATACCGGACACTTCTAGCACCTTGGACTGCTCCAATAAGTGTGACAAAGGTGTTAGAATATGTATTTTTAGATTAATGGATTACGTTTGGAGAACTCAACTCAAGAAGAAACTATGAAAATATTCAATCTTGCAATTGGAAGTATAGAACTGAAACTAAAGAAAGGACAGTTGTCCACCCTTCTCTGACCCCTATTTCACTTTTTATATGTTTTTATGTATTTGTTGTTTGTTGTTTGTTGTTTACTTGACACTTCTCAATCATATTCAGGTCTGGAATAATTATTTATTGATATTTGTATATTTCTTATTTCTATAATTAGAACATTATTTACATCAACAAACACTTACTTTAATTATTTGTTTATTTGCTTATTCAATTCATTTGTTTGTTTGTTTAATTCAGACAATTTTAGGCGCCATTTATGGTGTCAATAAAGTTCTACCCTCATTTTGTAATAAATATGAATATATTAGGAGTTGTATAATGAAACAATTATGTAATTGTGTCGCTAATTGTGTCTATTATTAAGCCACATTATGAAACACATTACTTCACATAGAAAGTAATACTTAATTCTAATACAAATTCTAAAGAAGAGATATTTCTATAAAAGAACTGAAGACTAAGAATATTGGAAATGGCAACAAACATGAGCCAGGTAACACCTTCAGAAACTGAGAAGGAACGATATACCGGAATAATACAGGAATACAGGAATATTGTTAGGATATCAAATATCCTCAATAAAATGGAAAGATTTATAGCGAAATATGACGTAAACATGGGCGGTAGAATTCTTAACAAGTTATCACCTCTCTACAAAGATTATGAATCTGTAATCTCCAGTAAAATACTTCCTGTCCCTCTCAAAGATTCATTCCAGGAGCGATACGACCAGCATTTACACAAAATATCCTTACTAATCATCGATAACTACCTCCCTATTGATGTCAAAGACAGCCTCTACTATATAGAGAGGACTCTAGCAGAACCTTCCCTATACTCCCTAAACGGTCTCATCATGTGGAAGGAGACAGCTGAGGAAAAGATTCTTAGAATTCAGAATTGTATGGACCCTAAACTCCCTAAACCGATCGAGAGTGTGATAGTAAAGAGATACGAATCTCTGAGACTGAGACTGAAGGCAGAGATCTTAAAGATGAGGACATATCCTATTCCAGAACCTTGGTGTTCGTATTGCATGAGGGAGGGAATGACACACTTGATTGAGGGAGAATTCATTTTCTATGTAGATCCTGAAATAGAGGAAGACATGAAACCAGTAAATCGATCCAAGAGAGACCTGCTTCCCGGGGGTATCACACGTCAGGAGTATGACATGAGGCTAAACAGACTCAATAAGGAGTATGCGATAGCTAGAGATGAGTTGGAAACCAGGAATGCAGATAGGATAGAAGAGAAATGCAAAAAGATGGAGGATTGTTATGCACGTGTTGAGGTGAGAGTGACTTTCACATTCAATGAACTATCTTTCCTGTACAGAGACGCTAGGTCTCTAGAATATCTGGTCAGGAAGAATAAGGAGGATAAGTATTTGAAGGAAATATATGATATAATACAAAGAAAGATCCGTCACTTTTACGACAACAGAATAGACATTCCTTCATTTGCCATCACCACTCATAACGATCCCATGGAGATAGCTCCACCCAAAGAAGAGAGGAACATCCCTGTAGCATCTGGTGTTGACAGAGGTGGAGTTAGAAGTCTCCAATTAGATACACCAGCTGGTATAATTGTGGTTATGAATAACGTAATAGTAGCGGATAGATACGGTGATACATTCACACTCTTCAGAGCTAGTGATTTTGCAGCTCTTTCTTCGTATCATCATGCTTATTTAGGTACTACTCCTGTCTCATTGACATACTTCAAACAGTTCGTTTTCGTGTGCTATACAAGTTTATTAGCACAATTCAGCTTAACATTTAGAGATAGTGGTGATGTATCTGGCATGAATCGTGAACGTGACATCTCAATACCACAGGCTTGTTGTACCTCCTCTAACAGTAAGCATTTGTATGTGGGGACTCTTAAGCCCAGTCTCATCCGTATGCAGGTAGATCCTCTCCATATAGAACAAGAATACCCACTCAATCCTATTCTGCATACCAAGATACCTAACAGGTATCCATGGCTACAGGACATGGAGGCTGTTGGTACTTGTGTTGTTTGTCTCTTCACAGGATCTCCCTCTCCTCTACAAGTGTTCTCTCTAGAAGGAGTATTCATAAGGTCTATACTCACAGAGGATCAGATAGTAGGAGCATACAACTTCAACCTGTTCTATAATCCTATCACAAAGAAAAAGAGAATATACATATGTGATTTCTGGGATAATTCCATCAAAGTGTTTGACCTGTCTGGTAAATTCATGGAAACAGTTTGTGAGACAGGACATGGACTGTGTCAAATATTCCGTCCCTCTTGCATATTTATAGAACGATCTGGCTACATAACAGTTGGTGACATGAAGGAGGACAACTGTCTACAGATGCTCTAATCTCCTGTCCCATTGTTTATTATTATTATTATTATTATTATTATTTGTTTATTTCCCAATTATAGTTATTAGTGTGTTTATACATTTTCTGAGTTATTCAGTGTACTATTTGATACCATGGGATCAATCTATTGGATACCTTTCTTCCTCTAATTTGGCTCTGCTGTTCACACCTTTAGAGATTAAGTCACCAAATTTGGTATGTATACTCGTAGTGACATCTCGTTCTGTACCTGACATTTGGAAACTTCTAATGTGTATATTTTAACACCTTTTGACACCTGTATTTTCAACCAATCAGATTGTAGTTTTTCCAATTCTGCATGAATGTGTGTAATTAGTTTTGGTGGAATGTTTGTAATTTAATTAGTAATGATGTAGACTGTAATTCTATTGGTCAATACATTCAATTAAATACATATACACTGATTTATCATATGATTAATCATATTTTCACACCTTTTGGTAAACAGGGACTTAAATTCGATTTTAACACTTTTGAATGACTAAGAATATTCAAATTCGATTTTATCTTTCTTTGCTAGAATTTATAATAATAACTAATTAGAATTCTGTACAAACACTGATTTGTTATTTTTGATTATTTTCCCTTATTTCCTTATTTAACAATTTTATCCAATCAAATCTCTTTCTTTGTACTAAAAATAGCTTTATTTATGGACAGAATTATTCCTCAATTACATGAAGCAGCTAGGAATAATGAAACTGGTGAGTTCACTATTGTCACTTTAAGTTTTAAGAAAGAAGTCAAATCTGGTGGGTCCACATGCGGATGGTTCAGTTCAGACCCCTCCAGTACTCAAACTTGTCGCCTATGGATAACACGCCATATAGCAGTGATTTTCGGTCACAGACCTAAAACCAATAAACCCCGTTTGGAGTAATATGTTAGATTATGAGCCACAATGTGTTGACCTAGAGGGTTTATCTCGACACAAAGTGGCTTAATACCTTGACTATACAGCTGATCGGTCTTCCTTAAAATTTTAAGTTCAAGCGCCACTATTCAAAGGTGTTATAATTCTATTTTAGATAGGACACGTAATCTGCTGAGAAGATTTGAGTATCCTCCACAGATGGCTGTGTTAGCCAATGGTTTAACGCCTGCTCATGTGGCTGCTCTATCCGGTTCTTTGAGTGTCCTCAGAGCTTTGGTGGAATTCTCACAAGATGATATGAAGTAAGTATTATTGGACCAGGGATAATTTGAGTTAGATTTCGTTTTGTAACCAATCATTTTATAGTATCAGATAGGTGTTATATGTGTATAAACGTATTTCTGAGAGAAATCTGAAAACCTCTCTGAGATATGTGACAATATATCTTGACCTATCAGATTTGAGTGTTACCAGTATTATTAGCCTGATATTCTATTGGTCAATTTGATATACAGCTGGTATTCATTATTAATGCCTATTAGTTACGTATGTTATCATTAACACCTCATTAGAGATGGCGGGCACTATTGGAACCAGTTTTTTGTGTGTCATACAAGTGTTGGACTGACACTAATAAGGTGCCAGTGAAGTACCCAGATAATCCCATGCACTGGTCCCGTTACAGAGGTTACATTGTGTTTAATGGATTGAATAGTTTGTAAGTAATTTATGTGAATATTTTCATATATTTCCACCAATCAGATTTGTTGCTACAGCACAGGACAAACAAGGACTATCAGTCCTACATTATGCTGCTTTGAGCGGGGAACCTGAAGTGGTCGATTATCTCTTGAGTGAGTTTGGAGACTCTGCTACAATTCGAAACCATAATGGAGGATTAGCGATACATTTTGCAGCTGGAGCAGGTTGTTATTGTTTGGTCTATTGAATTCCAATTGTCCTGTATAGTAACTAAGATATTCATTAGGTAATTATCTCCAACGAATGGCTAAATGATACTATAGGTCAATTACTGTGAATATGACAACAACAGTCACTTCCATGTTTGTTTCTATTTACTATTTGGGTGAAGGAAGTGGTCCGTTAATGGCAAGAATTGTGGCACAATATTTCACACTTCTTGTTGTTATTTACCTCTCTGGTGTGATTGTTTTCTTAGCTTTATTGACATTTGTTTTCATGGTTTATGATTTGTATAACTTTTTCATTTTGAAATATTTATTATGTTTGCATTTCTTAGAGAATTATTCATGGTTACATAACTGGAACCAATTTATAACGGTCACTATTGGTCACCCTTGAGTTCATACGACCGCACAAATATTGGCCAAGAGGTGTGAATTATGATTAATCATATTTCCACACCTTTTAGCCAATATTTCCCTAAATTCTAACATGCTTGAATATGTTCTAACAAGTAATTACACGCTTTGTTTCAATAATGTACCAATGAGTCATATCCCATATGATATGGGACATTGTCTACCATATGATACATTATCCCTTGGGACAATTGGCCCATTTATAGGACCCCTACTAATTGATTAATCCAATTAGGACATCTCGAAGTTTTGAGGAAATTGGTCACGCATTCTGGCGCTCATTTAGCTAACGACAAGGACAATACAGGTATACACCACTTTATGACACCTTTTCACGTATGTTCCCCCTTAAATTATCATATTTTGACACCCTAGGTACAACTCCCGCCTATTTTTCTGCACAAGAGGGACATTTGGATTGTTTCAAGTATTTGTGTATTGAAGCATATGCAGATAAGTTAAGCAGAGCTGGTGATGGAATGACAACTCTACATGGCGCGACACAAGGAGGACATTTTGAAACGGTTAAGGTGTGTTTGTTTGTTTGTATTATTCGTTTTGTCAGATTGTTGGTTGGTTGTTTTCTGGTTGCATCAAATAAACAAACAAACAAACAACATAATCAATAATCTCTTTAGTGGATTGTGCAACAAATGGGTCCAAGTATTATCCAAGACAGATCAAATGACGGAGCTACCCCTGTACACTTCGCAGCAGGTGTGAAATTATGCATATTACTCCTTAGCAACCATTTAATACACAAATATGTATATTTTCTAGCATCTGGACATGATGATATTTTAGCATATTACCTACAGCAAGGCTCCACTCAGGTGTTAGTGGATAGTGTCGATAATCAGGGTGCTACTCCTGCTCATGATGCTGTTGAATATGGGTTAGTTATAATATAATTAGAGGTGTTAAGAAGCTCCACCAACACCAATATTAGTTCCTAATCGACCCATTTAGTATCCATGGTTATAGTTCGTCCCCATTTACAAGGGAATAGATTTGTCAAACATATTTTGTATTTAGGCATTTGAAAGCTCTCAAAATTCTTGTTCAATACAACGCTGATTTGACTATAGAAGATGATGTAAGATATGCATTCCTTATGACAATTTGGTAACTATGATATGAGTTATAATTTTAGGATGGAGAGAGTCCATTTTCATTGGCTATGAAAGCGCCAATTGATGATCCCATTTACATATTTGTGAAGGAATTTGTGAGATTGGCGCCTTCTCCAATGAGACCCCGACACATCCGGAATGATTCAGAGCCCGCCTCAATTGTGTCACAATCTGACACCTCTGCGAAACACCCAAAAACATCAAGACAAGAAGCAACTGAAATACAGCAGGCAGCTAATCTGGCCAATCAGATTCTGACTCACAGGACCAAGCATGTAAGAGAACAACAGCAGGCTGAAAGGTAATAATTGATTGGCTGAATCGGACATAATTCTCTGGAAACTTGAACTCCATTTAAAAAGGAACTGAAACTATGAGGTGTTAGATACCGACACCAGTACATAGCGTGCCATTTTGGTAGACCCCCTGGGTGCTACCGTGTTTATATATTCATAAATAGAAGTGCTAAAGAGAGACAACGAAAGAGACGTAAGGAATCACTTCAATTAGCTAAAAATAGATTATTAGCTTTTGATCCTCCACGACAGGTAATGTGACAAGCACCAATCAGATTACAGGGTTTATATATGTGTATTTTAGCATCAACATTCCAGAGTACGATCTCGTAGTCAAGATAACATAATTGAAGATTCTCCAATTCCAGCGACACAATCTGATAATGTTATGCCACGTATGAAACACTATTCACATGGTAGACACAGGTAGGACACATTGTGCCACTTTGTATATTATTCATGCCACTTTTTAACACCTATCTAGACCATCGCACCATAGGAGACCTTTTGGGTACGTGGACACAGAGGATCTCCTCTTGGACAAGTTTGTTACCCATGGGTTCGGAATGCCAGCTCCTGCTTTGAAGAATTTGAAACATGCGAAGAGAGTTGATCTTAGTCAGGTGTCAGAATTAGTGAAGAGGCGGGAATCTATTCGTACACGAAAAGATGTTTATTTGTATAGACAGAAACAGCTGATTAAAATTAAACAACAGTCTATGTCTAAGAAAAAGGTGTGAATATATACATCTATATAAGAATCAACAAATTTACTTTTATCTTTTAGATTCTCAAATATGAGGATATACAAAAAAAGTTAGATAAGCCTGTTCATGTTTCTGACACATTTGAGCCACCTGCACCACCTATCACCCTCAATCCTGATGTGGCACAAGGTGGCAATAATTGGGATCAATATATAGAAACCGATTCTAATCCAGATAGTGTAGATGAAAGGTAACCAATCGATTTACATGTTATGACGTAATATAATTATAAGTAAAACTCAAATCTGATAGGTCAGACACATTTGTCACCTTTTCTCAGAGATCTGTCAATATTTCGCTTGAATATTAATATAGGTTTAAAGTTGTGCCACTTTTCATACATATGCCACTTTTCAAGTTTGTGGCACAATCTTATAATTCACACTTTCTTAACCAATCAAATTACACTCTCCAATAGGTACAATATAGCAGCTGGAATTGAGTTTGCAACTTTAGCACTTTTGGCTCCTTCCTGTTGTTCCGCTTTTACAAGTCCCCTCCCTGAGGAGACCTTTGTGGCCCTAGAGGGCAAAAGGGGACAGAGGGACAAAGAAATTAAACTAGGGAAAATGGAGAACAGACAAAGACAAGTTTGTTTATTTGTTTGTTTGTTTGTTTGTTTGTTATTTTACTCTAATACAGGTAGGATTTGGAGGCTCTCCGGAGGAGGTGTCTGACCATTCAGATGACCCGTTCACTTATGACGATATAGAGGCACGTAGGAGAGGATGGGACGAGACCGCTCCAGGTGTATATACGTCCAAGAAGAAAACCTCACATTTCATTGGTGGAGACGATTTGAGACAACCTGGCGATATTATATCACCTAAAGAGAAATCCAAAAGTTTGTTATATAATTGGATTATTCCTGTACCCCAGGGGGCAGATTTGAATCCTATGGGATCACTCTGTCTCTTAGTTTCAGTTATAGTTCCAAATAGGTAAGAAAATGAGTGTGAGTAAACGCTTGAATAGTTTGAGAAAAAATGTGTTAAAATACAGACAAACACAGGATTGTTCCGGTTCGAATTCATCACTTGTTAGTTACGCTTCTGATGGTGAGGGTGCAGACGAACCTGACTCAGAAAGTAAGTTACCCTCTCCCCCCTTTCCCGTCCGAAATAGCCCCCCCTTAAGGTGTGAGAATTGTATATTCATATACTCAACTGTTCAACCAATTAGTAACGAGCATTTAGGTAATATTGCTGAGAGCTTTGTTGGGCCACTTTTCACACCTCCAGCTCGTAAAATGAGTTTTGATTCAGGACAGCAACCAGATGATTTGACACCTACTGCCGACACATCGACACAATTCAAATATATTGTACCAGAAACAAAGGCTATTAGGCCTAAGTTAATGGTTAGTTAATAATTGTATTACTGAACCATGGATTATTCTAGCAATAGAATCTATCTGTATGCCACATAATGGAGTGGCTGAATGTGTCATTATAGATAAGTGGCTCAGTTTAATGACGATATCCCCCTCTTCTCATATATAACCATAGATGGTGGATTTGTTTATCTGCTTGTATGTTATTCTACATAATTTAGACGCATTCTCTATCCATGGTTCAATAGGGGCGTATGTATTAGTTCCATTTTCAGATGTGTGCGTTAGGATAATTCCGATTTTGATATTTGGACAAACGCAAACATCTTAAGTTTGGGCTAAAGACGCGCCCCAAAATTTATAATAATCAAATAGGGAAGCGTATTTGTCATATATCCATAGTCCAGTAATACAAATCTTTTAGATGAATCAGCCAGAAGTTTTCACGCCTCCACCTCCTCTCTCTGAGAATGAAATAGAACCAATAAATATTCAGCCACCCAAACCAGCTGTAAAGGAAAATATAATTATACATACTTCTGGTGTAACCAGGGTAACGGATAGTCGTAGAAGGAATGTGTCAGTTCCAATTAAGAAATCTACTCCAGCTGTTGTCACTATTTGTACGTTGTAATATTCAACCAATCTATTGCAAGGTTTACAGGTGTTATTCTTTAGCTAATGTATTGGAACTTCCATCTGGATCTGACAGCTGTTCTTCCCTTGAACCGGAACCAAAAGAAGTAACACCTATTAAGTCCAGTAAATTAATTGGACAGAATAAACCTGATCAGCTGATTGGTCCGAAATCACCTGCCAAACCTGATCAGCTGATTGGTCAGAAGTCAGCTGAGAGGAACAGTATATTATCCGACAGCAGTGAGTTGTGATATGAATATATTAGTAAGTAAACATATTTGTATATTTGTTGTTGTTTAGATGACGATTTAGATGCAATACTTAATGAACTTGATTTGATTGGCTATGACTTACAATTGGAAATAGACGCGTTTTCTGAGGTGACAACTCCTCCGACACAATCTCACAAAATTCCTGTACGAGAACCAAAGATCTCTAAAGTGGAACCAAAACCTTCTAAACCAGAACTAAGGAATTCTAAACCAGAACTAAGGATTTCTAAACCAGAACCAAGAAATTCTAAACCAGAGCTCAGGAATTCTAAACCAGAACTAAGGATTTCTAAACCAGATCCAAGAAATTCTAAACCAGAACTAAGGATTTCTAAACCAGATCCAAGAAATTCTAAACTAGAACTAAGGATTTCTAAACCAGATCCAAATGTTTTCAGAACAGAACCAATGACTTCTCAGAAATTAGACATGAAACATTTTGAGAATACATTTACTCAAACACTACAAGATAAGAAAAGTGACAGAGTGTCACCTGCGGAACCAAAAGGACGTGCGAGAGGTGGCAGAACGCCAGGTGGTCTAAAATTGTCTTACAATGCTGAAAATAATTATCCAGAATCTGTGGTTTGTTGTTATTAATATTATTTTATTTGTTGTTGTTATTTGTTGTTGTTTTTATAGGATGGTTCCAGTTTGGTGTCTACTACCAGTAAAATAAGTAAACAAGAATCTGAAATTCAGTCCCAGATTGATAAACATGAAAAATTAGTCACACAAGCCACAACAGCCAATCAGATTCATCTTGACAAACAAACAGAATTACAGCTGCAACTTAAAAAGGCTGATGATGCTGTGAGTTGATTGGTTGTTTATTAGTTTACTTATTTTCGTTTATATTTACTAATTAGATACGCAGACGCAGCTTTTCATATGAACAGGCTCAAATACAGCTCAGAAAGGTGTCAATGGCATCTAAACAGCCACAAGTGGTACAAGAGGCGCGTGAAAGAGCTGACCAATCAAAGTCCTCGTTAGAAGAAGCAAAATCTGAACACAAAAACATTAAAGAACAATTGGAAATTCATGAACAACAACTTAGTCAACTCCAAGATACTTTAGGTAAACAAACAAACAAACAAAAAACAAACAAACAAACAAACAAACAAACAAACACACGCACACACAAACAAATAAACAAACTAACACACACACACACACAAACAAACAAACAAACAAACAAACAAACAAACAAACAAACAAACAAACAAACAAACAAACAAATAAACAAACAAACACACGCACAAACACACACACAAACAAAATATTATTTACACCCCGCATAGCTCATATGATAAAGTTCAAAGGACAACAGAATGATCTTCTTTTGCAGGTTAATATTAATATAAGAATTATGGTTAAGTTCTATTTTTAGTATCAGTTCTATTAATAGCTTAATAAAGATAAGGGACATGATACTGAACTGTCAGAGGAAATACCGGTGAAACGGAGACCCCCTGAAGCACCCGAACAATCTCCTAAAAGTATGTTATTATTTGTTTGTTTGTTTGTTTGTTTGTTTGTTTATTTGTTGTTGTTTACAGGTCCAGACGATAGAGTTGTATCAACTCAAGATGTGTTAAACTCAAGTAGTGATGATGATGCGCTCATTCCTCCAGCTGAGAGTTGGAAACTAATATCATCACAAACAACTGCCACTATTCAGAGAACAAGTAACTCAGAGCTACCCGACCACCTTGTGAGACACATTGCGACACAATTCATATAATTAATCACTAATAACATCTCGGGTTTTTGGGCACTATTCTAATTTGAATTTTAGAATGCGCGCGTATTTTTTGGCGCCGAATTGGAATTTACCCGCCAGTAGTGAAAAGTTTACACCAAGATTTAATTACTCAGCTTTTCTTCTAGTTCCAGTTCCATAACACAAAATGACTGCTATTTTTATTATTCTTGAATTTACCTTTTGTAAATAGAATTTATGAATAATGCCAAATCTGTAAGAATTGTCCTTTTTATCAAATTTTATTTTTCCAAAATGTGTCCATTGTGTCGCAAATAAATGGTTTTGATGCCATATGTAATATCTCATAATTCAATTTAGACAGAGAGCTGTAAGGACATAATAACAGAATAGTTTCTTATATCATATATACATTCTTAACTTTCTATAAATATGTAAACAACATGTAAACAAAACAACAACAAACATATGAGTGGGATTACAGAATTTTTGGAGCGTTACGGAACTATCTCTGAACTTTTGGTTCCAGATTGGCGCTCAATCGCAACTGAAACATATCCTAAAATAGACCCACTTTTGGATATGAACAAACTCCTAGAAATAGACGCGCGCCATAATCTCCAAGAACTTTTGCGCGCCTCAAAACTCAACCAAGCAGAACAAGAGTTTGTAAAATTTAAAAAACATAAACTTCACCAAAATAAGGCGCTAAATAAATACCGCCAAAAATGTTCAATTAATTCCAGCTGTGAGGAATTGGATTTGGATCAGCTGATCCGAGAGAGAGATGAGTTAATTGAAATCAAACGTCACCTGATTTGGGAGAAAATATATTATGAGACAATGTTATACGAGGGTGCTAAATAATGGGACAATTGGACATTCCACAGCGACACAAATACATATACTTGTTTACTACTTTGTTTACTATCATCTGCTAGCGAATCATAAACAAGATTCAGCATTTTGCATATTTTTAGGGCCTTTTTTGTTTACCTTTATATACTTATCAATAAGCTATTGTTATTAATAACCATTTCATGCCACTTTATGCCACTTTTTTTGACAGATTTCTGCTACGAATTACAAGAATTTTACAACTGATTTGAAAAGTGGTCAAATGACACCTCGTACATTGGAACTAACAGGTGTTTATTATTCTTTATGGAACTAAATCAGATTTGCATTATTCATAATTGTGTCCTGTATTTAGAAGCCACTCGTGGACACATTTCTATTGCTAGCTTGAAGAGGAAAGGTGAAATACGTAACTCACAACCTTCTGAGTGTAAGTGGCATGAAGTGGCATTACTTATTTATTTATTTATTTATCTGTTTCCTTTTTATAGCTGTCCAACACAATTTAGAAAACAAACCCAAAGAGGTAATTTAATTGGTTAATATTCTCACATTCCAGAGTAGCTTTCCATAGCAACGAGTGTTTATATTTTCAATTATTGTTTTTATTATTATTTACATTGTTTACTAGCCTGTAGCTGTTAGAAAACTGGCAGTAAGCCACTCGAAAGAGGAATTTTGTGTTACCTGCCAATTGAGAGTTTATCCAACTGAGAAATTCATAGCTGATGGACGGGTTTGTTTTTGTTTGTTTTTTGTTTGTTTGTTTGTTTGTTTACCATTATTTATTGATGAGGAATTTTGCCACAAACCATTTGTGAATTTCACACCTTGTCTGTAAATATCGAATCTCAAATCTGGGTGTGCGTTGCCATAAACAAACACAAATAACAATATGATTAATCCAGTGCTCCCAACCTTTTCCACACTTGGACCCTCTCTACCAATTCTTTGGACCCCTCCTATAGACTGCTATTCAATTTTGAGATCATGTGGTTCCCCTGCTGTCCCCCGTGTGCCACAAAGTGGTCCGTGTGTCCTCAGGTTGTAACAGCTGTTATATATTTACTTTAGATAATGCACATAACTTGTATAAAGTGCTCTGTTTGCAAGCGTCGATTAACTTCCTCCCAGCTGTTAATTAGAGATCATCAGCTGTTCTGTAGCGCGCATCTACCCAGCTGATTCACACCTATCTTTGTTGTTATTTACTAGTTAGGTTATTTGTTTACTTTTGACTTATTCTTTATTATTTTTCCTCTTTTATCACTTTATTAATATTTTGTTGTTCCTTATTAATGATTTTCTTAAAATTCATATTTTCACACTTTTACTGTAATAGGAACTATCCAAATTAATAGTTCCATTTTATAACACCTGAATATATTGTATAATACTTTAAGTTCCAATTTCCTGTAATAGACTTCTATAATTAGCTATAATAAGATGATACACACTTCATACAGTATTTTCCTTGTAAGTATTTATATTCATATTTTCACACCTTTGTTTATATTTATGATTTTAGATCATAATTGTGTTTACCTGTGAAGTATTGACAGTTTTTACACCTATTCCACCAATAGTATTCTCCCCAGCTGATTATACATTCTTAGTTCCAGAACACACTTCAGTTGGAGAGATAATTGGTAATTTGAATCCTATTACAAATGAGGTTGGTATCATTTTAACACCTTCTGTAATTGGAACTAACATGTTTAGTATTGACACTAATTATAATGTTGTAACCGCAATTGACGCGCCAGATTACGAGACACTTACTTCAGGTAACCAATCAAAAAATTGTTGTTTATTTATTGTTGTTTTATGAATAATATTTTAGTTCCAATTCACTTCCAGATAAGTACTACTTACACATTCCAAACCCACGACTACGTTGCCACAACAAACATAACAATATTTATTACAGACATTAATGACAACATTCCTATGCTATCATCTAGTAGTTACTCATTCACTTTCACAGAAGATCAAACAGCTGATTCACTAATTGGATTTGTATCAGCTGTAGATATTGATGGGAATCCTTATAATTGCATTAGTAAGTTGTATTACATATAACACAGCATTCCAACTGCTTTATTATGTTTCTATGAAGTTCACTATTTTGCCCATTTTACTTTCCCCGCTCATAATACCCGCCTTTTCAATATATATTTTGGCGCCTTTTTTGGTTAGTAACCCTCGTATTTGATTAGGTTATTCAATAACACCACCTGGAAATGGAACTAGCCCTATTTCAGTGACAGAGGAAGGTGGCATAACTACTTCAACCACTTTCACACCTGGTGTAACTATGTATGAAGTAGTGGCTACAGATTCTGGTGTGCCACCTCAATCAGCAAATGCCACTATAGAAATTACTGTCATAGCTGCCCGCACTCCAGATGGTTAGTTTATAATTTGGCTAATATATGTGCCATATAAAAGTGTCACATTGGGTGCTATCTGTGGTTAGGGATATTCACACCTTTGGAGAGACAGCTAACTGACCCATTGTCCTATTCTAGAACCAGAGGATCCAATATTCCAACAAACAGAGTACCACTTCCTCCTCAGAGAGGACGTGGCACTTCACACTGAAATTGGATTTGTGGCAGCTAATAGAAACACTTCAATTGTGGCTACAAGTTCATTTCTGTACTCCGTGCCACAACCTGAAATGGTTTTTCAGATTGACGCTTCCACTGGAGAAGTTAGTAACCAGGCAAGCCCATTTGACTTTGATTCTGGTGAGTTAGGTGTTAGATTGTGGCAGTAAGACACATTTTGTTTCAATCTGGACTCAACTTACCATTTAATGATATTTAAATTATGGTACAAGGACACATTTTGACACTTTCATATTGGAACCTTAATGGATTAAAATTATGACAAGCGACACATTCACAGGTGTTAATATATTCTATCCAAAGGTACCACAAATTACTCATTTTCTGTTACCGTAAAACTCTCAATAAATGGAAGTATTGAAGTACAGAGCAAGGACGAGTCCTCAGCAACTGTCTATCTCAGGAATGTGAATGAACATTCCCCAGTCATTGCTATAGATCCATTTTCTATAACAGTGTCAGCTGACGTGCCTGTTGGATCAGCTGTTGGACGGCTACCCTCTGTTACTGATTTAGATGGACAAGATGACTTCACTTATTCCATAGTTACAGCTTCTCCATTCAGGTATGTGTGCTTAAAATCCTGAATTACTGATTAATTGCTTTTGAACCATGGATAATGTGTCGCGGACACATCCAGACCTCATTGTAGATGGCTGACACATGAGTTGATGTGGTTTACTCGACACATTTAATGACTCAAACACCTCAATCTATTGTATAATTTTGAAACTCATTATCCATGGTCCATTAATACAATTTGTCTGGTGGAGTACTGTAATGTATTTGTATTGATTGTAAACTGTAATTTTATTGGTCAATACACTCTATTAAGTGTAAACACACCTATTTATCATATGATTAATCATATGTTCACACCTTTTGGCGATTATTTCAAAATTGTCCCAGAGACTAGCTTCCACCTGCTAATTAGGGGTAAACAGTGACGTAGAATTCTATTCTGACACTTTCAAACCTCTAACACGATTATTTACATAAAATTTGAAATTTTTATTTATTTTTAAGCATAGACACAGCTGGATTTATTTACCTCAACACAACTCTTAACACCACAATTTCTGAGTATTCTCTCACTTATGAAGTGGCAGATAAACCACTTTTAGATGTCACACAAACAACTACTGGTACTATTAATATATTAGTAACACCTGCCAGCATGCCACCTGGTGAGTACCCCAATAAAATTCCTTCTTCTCTTTCAGTTATTGTTTATTTGTTTATTTTAGAGAAGTCTCTACCAACAAGGAATGTTGTTTACACACATACTTGTGCAACCATTGACTCACATTCCTTTGCCTTTACATGGTTACCACCGACAGACAATTCTAACCCGACACAGTTTGAATTAATAGTGACTTGTACTTTATCAGCCACAAATGAATTGGTTAATTCTGTAATTGTGTCGGAATCAGCTGCTACTGTTGTCGTTGATGCCACTTTTGATAGATTCACTCAATGTGAATATTTATTGACACCTTATCCAGAGGGTCCACCAGTTTCAAATCCTATGGATCAGCTGTCTTTCAGTAAGTTTGTTTGTTGCTATTATTTCAAGTAAACACTAAAATCTGATAGGTGGACACATTTGTCACCTTTTCTCAGAGAGTTTGAGAGATATCGCTTAGATATATGAAGTGGTTCCTTGATTAATCACATTCCACACACGTACCAAATTTCAAGTTTGTAGCTCTTACCAGTTCCTCAATAAGTTCGAAAAAACAAAACAACAAATATTATTATTATTATTATTATTATTATTATTTACTTTAGATAATATTGCAGTAGCTGAGTACAGTATTGAAGTTACCAATCAGAGTTTGATATTTATACAAATAACAAACATTACTATGTGTCTATCTGATATCCATGGTAACGAGCCACTATTTAACACCTCTATCATCCTATCAGATGCTAGCTCACAATTGAGACAATTTGATGGAAGTTATTCTAACTATTACAATCTGAAACTAAAACATTGAGTATAGTAGGTCATCTTAGTTCCAGTTCCAATTTGCTAGTGTCAAATGTTAACTATACAGTGATTATACAATTTCCTGTTTATGTGGATCAGCTGTTCCTTCCATGGTATATGTATATATTGGGTGAGTTATTTATAGAACAGTTCGTATAGGAAGATGTCCTAATGGCATAGACGATATATGACGTCAGTCAGCGCGGCCTTGGGAAATCTAACATTCCGATTAATATTCAAATGGTTACACAGATTTGGAACTCTTGTGGTATGAATTGAAATTTTCACATATCCCAAAATGATTATTATAATTTTTTGAATGAACCCCAGCTGTGATCCTTTCTGGAATGTGTTTGTGACACAATTATGTCACTTTGAGCTATTTTGCAATATTTCCCAATTTTTGTTTCAATGAAACTAGCAAGATTTCAGTGTCACTGCCATTTTATCGATATTTATGATATTGTAGCTTTTTATTCAGAAAATGTATAAACACACAAATCACTATAATTGGGAAATAAACAAATAATAATAATGATAATAATAAACAATGGGACAGGAGATTAGAGCATCTGTAGACAGTTGTCCTCCTTCATGTCACCAACTGTAACATAGCCAGATCGTTGTATAAATATGCAAGAGGGACGGAATATTTGACACAGTCCATGTCCTGTCTCACAAACTGTTTCTATGAATTCTCCAGGACAGGTCAAACACTTTGATGGAATTATCCCAGAAATCGCATATGTATATTCTCCATTCATTTGTGATATGATTATAGAACAGGTTGAAGTTGTATGCTCCTACTATCTGATCCTCTGTGAGTATAGACTTTATGAGTACTCCTTCTAGAGAGAACATTAGTAGAGGAGAGGGAGATCCTGTGAAGAGACATATAACACAATCATCAACAGCCTTCATGTCCTGTAGCCATGGATACCTGTTAGGTATCTTGTTATGCAGGATAGGATTGAGTGGGTATTCTTGTTGTATACAGAGAGGATCTACCTGCATACGGATGAGACTGGGCTTAAGAGTCCCCACATACAAATGGTTACTGTTAGAGGAGGTACAACAAGCCTGTGGTATTGAGATGTAGTGTTCACGAATCATGCGAGATATCTCGATACTATCTCTCCATGTTAAGCTGAATTGTGCTAATAAACTTGTATAGCACATGAATAAGGACTGTTTGAAGTATGTCAATGAGACAGGAGTATCAGGCAAATGAGGGCAATGATACGAATACTTAGCTGCAAGATCATTAGCTCTGTAGAGTGAGACTGTATCACCGTATCTATCCGCTACTATTACGGTATTCTTAACCACAATTATACCAGCTGGTGTATCTAATTGGTGAGGAGTTTCTCCACCTCTATCAACACCAGATGCTACAGGGATGTTCCTCTCTTCTTTGGGTGGAGCTATCCACATGGGATCGTTATCAGTGTTGATAGCAAATGAAGGAATGTCTATTCTGTTGTCGTAATAGTGACGGATCTTTCTTTGTATTATATCATATATTTCCTTCAAATACTTATCCTCCTTATTCTTCCTGACCAGATATTCTAGAGACCTAGCGTCTCTGTACAGGAAAGATAGTTCATTAAACGTGAAAGTCACACTCTCCTCAATGCGTGCATACCAACCCTCCATCAATTTGCAATTCTCTTCTATCCTATCTGCATTCCTGGTTTCCAACTCATCTGTAGCTATCGCATACTCCATATTGAGTCTGTTTAGCCTCATGTCATACTCCTGACGTGTGATACCCCCGGGAAGCAGGTCTCTCTTGGATGGATTCACTGGTTTCATGTCTCCCTCTATTTCAGGATCTAAATAGAAAATGAATTCTCCCTCAATCAAGTGTGTCATTCCCTTCCTCATACAATCTGAACACCAAGGTTCTGGAATAGGATAAGTCCTCATCTTTAAGATCTCTGCCTTCAGTCTCAGTCTCAGAGATTCGTATCTCTTTACTATCACACTCTCGATCGGTTTTGGGAGTTTAGGGACTATCCGATTCTGAATTTTATGAATCTTTTCCTCAGCTGTCTCCTTCCACATGATGAGACCGTTTAGGGAGTATAGAGAAGGTTCTGCTAGAGTCCTCTCTATGTAGTAGAGGCTGTCTTTGAATTCAATAGGAAGGCCGTCATCGATGATTAATAGAGATATTTTATGTAAATGCTGGTCGTATCGCTCCTGGAATGAATCTTTGAGAGGGACAGGAAGTATTTTACTGGAGATTACAGATTCATAATCTTTGTAGAGACGTGATAACTTGTCAACTATTCTAACACCTATATTTACGTCATATGTCACTGCAATTCTTTCCATTTTATTGAGGATATTTGGTATCTTAACAATATTCCTGTACTCCTGTATTATTCCGGTATATCGTCCCTTCAAGGATACACGTGTTTCTGTGGACAGTACGGAGGCCTTCTTGCTATTTAGAGTTTCCATTTCCAACTGGAACCCTCTAGACAATTCGGAAATTCCATTAACTGTAATTTCTTGTAAGTCAATGGACAGAATTTCCTTTAATCTATTCTCGTACTTCTTCAACATCTTCTCAGCTTTTGAAGGTGTTACCTGGCTCATGTTTGTTGCCATTTCCAATATTCTTTGTCTTCAGTTCTTTTATAGAAATATCTCTTCTTTAGAATTTGTATTAGAATTAAGTATTACTTTCAATGTGAAGTAATGTGTTTCATAATGTGGCTTAATAATAGACACAATTAGCGACACAATTACATAATTGCTTTCTATGAAACTCAAAATTTCAAATTCAATGAAAGTAATATTTTTAGTTTCATACGTTTGTTATTGTTTATTACCAAATTGTTTCTATATCTAATAATCAAATATTTAACTAATTATTGCGGCCCTTGAGTTTCGACATATCAGGAACTGTACTTCGTTTAGTTCCAATTACACAAAGAATTAACACCTTGAGTTGGGCACAGTCCTGCGCACCAGCATTCTACACCTTCACATTAACAGACACCTCAATAACTGACCAATCATGTTATTTCGTATATATCTATGCCAGAACTGCAAATTCCTTCTACCAAACTCTGTTGCCTAGCAACGAACCTTTGAGTATTACAGTTAGAGACACATTATACGGATTGGTACAGTGGGACAGTAATTTAATAGCCACACTTAGACTGACACAAATATGTGACAGCCACTTCACACCTTTATACTCTGACCAAATTGTGCAACAACTATTTTGTGAGTTAATATTTAGGCGCCTCTTTAAGTTTCAGGCGCCAGATCAGTGATTTATACTTCTCCTTTAGTGATGCAGCCTGGATACACGTTAAGCGACACAACGACACCTGACACCTTGTCTCTGACAGTAGATCCTATGTTTATTTGTAGTTTGGATTTAACACCTGATAATGATGTATCGGAATTAACAGCTGCATTCCAATTAACCTACTTCGTTACCATGGAAGTAGATAATGATACAACTTCGAATCTTTATTCTTGTATCATTTCAACGCCTGTTTTGAATCAGCTGATAATACTAAAAGACACACCTAATTCTCAGACAACTCCAGCTGTTGAGTTTACTAAATTAGTTCCGTTTAATCTGACACTAGAATGTAATTGGTCACTCACACCAGGTGGCGTGTATAGTGGCACAGGTGTCATAGCACCACTTTCTAATTTCAGATTAAATGAAGTTGTAACTCTCAAGGAGTTCTCATTCCAAATTGATCCAATTGATGGTAAGTTGTTTGTTTGTTTGTTTGTTGTTTTGTTTTGACTAAAATGGTCCCCCCTACAATTAACCATGGTATTGAATAAAAATGGTCCCTCCCTGCAAAATTGGTCCCCCTCACTTTTGAGGATTCTCAAATAGTTCTTAACGTTTGTATGACTTCAAAGTTCAAACTCTGTATTGTAATGATGGCTAAGTAATCAGATAACTATGTGTACATGAACTGGTTATTCCCTCGGACAGGGCAATGTATCATTAATCCTGATTATTGAACAAAAAATATGAGGGATTGGAATCTTCTTTTCGCATGTGATTTGTAGAGTTAGTAGAACCTCCAAGATCCGCAGCTCTTTGTACGCAGTAAGTAAGAAAATAATATTTTCTTTAGAAAATATACGAGATTTGTTGTTAAGATACGGGCACCTCCCTCAACCGGGCATAGCTTACCACGATTATGAAATTAGCAAAATCTCATTTACCATTCGCCTAGACTGAATGCGAATCTTAATACCGCACTCGATATTAGCCATTATTTTTGTTGGATATAGGGGGAGGGGTAGCGAGGTGGTAATTCTCCATTGGATTAGTGTTATTTCACTAATCTGAACAGTTTGTGTTTTCATTGGTGCAGGACTGTTCGGATTAGCGAGGGTGTCTGTGTTTACAATACTAAAGCAACTTGCCTTCAAATACTCTAAAACATGGAGTATGAATGGCCTACTATTTAGTCTATAGCCTATTGAGTTACCACTTGTGGGGAGACCATTTTTATTCAATACCATGGATATTTGTCAAAATGGTCCCTCGGAACCTGTTTTGTAGGGGGGACCATTTTTGTCAAAACAGTTTGTTTATTTGTTATCATCTTCATTTCTAGATAATCAGATTCCAGAACAATTATTAGTTCCATATGGAACTATAAATGGAGATACTCTTTTGGCTAAGGGACAGCATGTTACATCATCTGCCATAAATCTGCCGGAATATTTTCTAATTGGTTCATTATACACCAATATTGCTTATGTGAGTTGTGCCACTATTGTGTCACCTCATATGGCGATTATTTGTAATTTGGTATATGTATAATTAGTTGACACCTTCCGAATACAGAGTACAGTACCCGCAATGGATTACGGAGCGGACAATTAGAGAGGACCCACGTTGTATAAAACTGTTACTAAATATAGAACAAAGGTGTCATTCAATAAGGGATAAGTCTAGTAAAATAATCTAAAAATAAAAACCACCTCAAAAATAGGTGTCAGGTGGCACTATGTGGCACATGTAGTGCACCTCTTTATTATGGAACCATGAATAAGTGTTATCGAAGTATAATATGTAGATACCAGCCATGTGGCACATTATGTCGCCTTTACAAGGAACCACTTGTGAATCACATCTTTGAAGCGTGCAGACACATTTTAAGTCAGTTATTGGAGAGGTGTTAGTGTCGCCAAGTGGTTGAAAATAAATCGCGAAATTAATGTCATAATTGTTAGTTTTGAAAATCCAACAGAGTATCGATTTTGGCGCCAATACTTCAATATGAATTTGTACATATGACCTAGCATTAACTGGAACTAAGGATAGTTCCAGTTGTCTTTCATCTAGAATATTCTTCAAATAATATTTCTCAGGGACAATCCCTCCTTGACTAATTGTGTCTGGAAAAGTGGCAGTGCCACCATAACATTGTGGCAGTTCTTGAGGTGTTATAAATTGTGTCAGCTTTTCCTCACACTCGCTCTGTCGGATAAATTGGATTTTCTTTTTGGTCCCTTCGTCTATAAAATGGCCCGCGAATTCCCAACCTAAATGAAAAACTGGAGAATTTGTTATGACCAAAATCCTCGCCATCGTCTCTGGATAATTGTCCTCTGATCCTCTAATGAGAGCTTTCAGATATGAAAGACCCCTCGGATAGAAATGGTGTAATCCAAGTCCCTCCAGGTCAACCACCAGAACCAATTGGTCAATTTTTCTGCCATATTTGGCGCTATTTGTTATATAAATATCTTCCAAAAGTTTTGTATTTTTATGCATTATCTTTAGCAGCTCTATTTTACTGGCAGATCGACTTACCCCACTTACGTCCATCTGTCCGAACCTGAAGTATACGACAGGACGTCCCTCTCGGTCCTCTCCAAAGCTGCCATATGGTAAATATTTCGTTAACACCTCTGGAGGGCGCCATTTGTCGATATAATTGAGGCAATTTGTTTCGAGGTATGCGAAGTGTTGACGAATCATTTTCTCTGCTTTGGCTGGATTCAATTTACGCGCGCGTAGCCATTTTATCAAGATTGTGTCGTTATCAAAATTGTGTCGCTCTGGTAATATATCTAGAATTAACGCTCTTAGTTCCAGTAAGGCCATTCGTTCTTCTTCTGAGAATTCCTTTGTGTCGAATTCTGGGTCTGGTGTTGCCATGGCTACTGGTGGTCTAAATAGAAAGTTAATAAAATTGTGTCACGAACTCCCCCAATTAGACAAGATAGGACACTTTTCCACAAGTGTTTTAATAAAGAAATACATGGTAACCTCCACAAGAGGGGAAATGGTGTCACTACGTCTGTAGAGGTTACACCCGCTTATACCAAAATTGTACAAATATGCTCAAAGGAACATCCGTTCCGCCTATTTATCACATTTCGATCGATTGTTTGGTCTACAATAATTACGTAATAACATAAGGTGTTACATAGTTATAGTATCAGTTTGCAACAGAAGCGTTAGTTATAGCACTAACATACTTTATGGTTGTAGTATATTAGGTTTAGTTCTATATTTAGAATATTGTGTAGACATTGTAGAGGTGACGTAGTGTTTTAATTTTCAATACTATTCAATTGAATAGCGTATAATTGTCCCGCCTTTTCGGACTTTTTTGAGGCTAATGTCCCGCCGATAACCTCAATTGTTCAGCTTTTTTGTTGTGCGGGCATTTATGCTACGTCCCGCGTTACCCGCTCAATTTGTGTTCCTCCTGTATTTCTCTTTACTTATGTTGTCAAACACGAAAGCGCCATATAAGTTTTATGATATTTCCACATATTTAGGCGCCACAATCTAGTAGGTGGTCTGGACATACAACTTTGCGACATTTTGAAATGGCAGAGAAACATAGCAAACTTCTGTTATATCTAAGTTAACGGGACACGATAATTAGTTCGATGATATATATGATACTTTGAGCGGGTAATTAGATATATTCGTGTTTGATATAACGGGTGTTGATTGTAGTCCCGGTTGTTGTATGCCCCATTCACTAACATGGGTCTACGAGGGGTCTACATTGCCCCCAAGGGTCCCATATACTGATACGACTCACCAGTTTGTATTTGTTCTTAGGTGAGTAATAAAGGTACTATTTCATTTGGCAACCCATTCACACCTCCATATCCAGAGATATTCCCTGGTTACTCAGATCTCACTAAGAATGCGTATATTATTGCGCCATTCTGGGCTAATATCGATACCACATTCCTTGGAGAGGTGTCATGGCAACTTCACACTGATGCGACACTTTTAAGCCAATTAAGCTCAAGGGTTGGAAGTGGTTTTAACGGCCAATATGCTCTAGTGGCTACATGGCATAAAGTGAGGCCATACCCTGCTGACGGAGGTGTTTTTTACAGATGTTTATTGATTGGTCAAGATTATATGCCTAGTTGTACGCAGGTTAGTTCGCAGTTATATTCCGAATTCTATTTTTAGATATATCCAACCAATGAATTTATTACTTTTCTAGCATAACACATTCCAGGCTGTTGTCCTATCAGATGGCTCAGTTAATACACAGGTGTTATTCTCTTATAACTGTGAGGATTTTGATTGGTCTAAAGCACCCTTCAATGCTGCAATAGGCTTTAACGCAGGTGGCACATTTTATAACAATCATCATCTGAGTACTACAAATGATGTGTATATGGTATGTGCCACTTTTCACACCCTCTGAGGTTAAGGGATTTGATACTTTAAATGACTTCACCCCAAAGGGGTCAATCCCACCGTATGGTGTATCAATCCCTCTCCTCTTTGGGGCTAATAGGGACACGATTTAAGATATACATTATAGGTCCCGTGTACCAACAATGAGAGTACTGTGTACCCTCAGGTGGTGCTAGGATACCGGGTAAGCTCAACACCTGGTGAAGTGCCTACTAAGACACAATCTGAATTGTGTGAAGAGAGAATAACAGCTGATTTGAATAGTTTTACTAACCCAGCTGGTTATATGCTACCTGATGAGTTTACACTCAGGTATTCTATTGGTTGAATTTCATATTTGTTAAATTTGATTGGTTGAAAAATGATTTGTGACACAATTTTCACACCTTTTATCTCCCTCAGATATTTATGGTTTTATACATTCTTGAGGGAATAATGGTTACTAGGGAATTATTTTGTACTTTTTAGGAGTTGTCCAGCTGATTTGATTTCTGCCCAATCAGATTATCGCTTTTTCCGGTACACAGCTGATCCATATTGTGTCACACCTGTTTACCCATCTTCTGATAGTCAATCAATTATTTGCTGTTACTCTATAGCAACGGACACATTCCTTTCACACCTGTCCACATTCCTGAGGTTTTCTCCACTCGTGCCTCAATATGTCACTTATGAAGATGGATTCTTTGATTTGTGTTGTGCCACTCGTGCCAGTTGTGACAATTATTATGTAGTGAGACCACAAATTGGGTTAAGTGGTTTTGAAAAAAGTGGTTTTTCTGGTGGATTTGGAGATCCACATTTCATAACTTTTGATGGTTTTGAATTTACATTCAATGCAATTGGTAAGAACATAAAATTCCATTTTATATACATATTTTCACACCTTTTCTATTGTTAGGTGAATTCATACTTACAAAATCTGTCTTATTTGAAGCTCAAATGCGTACGACACAGTTGGACACATTTGAAGCCACTTACACCTCAGCTCTAGTACTCAAATCCTCCACTTCTGAAGTTATACAGTTTGAAATAGAAAGTGGTGAAATTGTGGCATATGCAACTGGCCGTGCCACTCTGCCACTTATACCAGATTATCCTACTTTTCTTAATAGAAATGGCTATAATGTGTCCGTAAATCCAACCAATGAAACAATAGTGGTATTCAGTACAGGTGTTACTGTAAAAGTGGCGCTTAAATCTGGCGCCTTAAATTATGAAATTTCTCTGCCATTTTCGCATAACTCCACTACAGTAGGGTTGCTAGGCAATTTTAATTCTGACCAATCAGATGACATTATTCTTATGAATGGCACAAGTGTGAATTTCACCACTTTGACACCTTTTCAGAGAGATATGGCACTCGACACATTTGGGCAATCTTGGGCAGTGACAAGTACAAGTTTATTTGAGTATAAAGCCTTGGAAGATACCAGTACTTACACTGACACCTCTTTAGTTCCAGTTTATTTCTCGGATTTAATCATATCAGCTGATGCTATGAATGTATGTGTTAATCAAAAAAGGCGCCATTTGTAAATTTACGCGGGGATCTTTATATATTTTTATTTTTAGATTTGTGGCAGTTCGACAGCTTGTTTGTATGACTATTTAGTGGCAGGCGACACAATTTTAGCTACCGACACTTTAAATGCTCAAAATGAATTGATTAATCTTCAATTACTTAGTTCCAATTCTCCTCCAAAGTTAGAGCTTAAAAATGGAACTAAAGAAATAAGTGTTGGAATCAATATTTGGTACTATTTTGAGTTTGAAGTATTTGATCCTCTTGGGGTGTATAGTGTAGGTGTTAGTTCCAAATTGAATGATATAGAGCTTGGATTGTCCAATAATCTCACAGCTTTTAGGAATTTTTATGTTCTCAAATTTCGATTGGCTGAATTTGAGAAAAACAAAGAATTCGGAATTACTGTTTTAGCTCAATCCAGAACTAATTTGGTGGTTGGTTTCAGTTTCATTTTGAATGTTTGTGACTGTGTATTTGGTGTTTGTTCTAATTCAACTTTTACTCAAGAAAATTTCATTTTGTTATATGGTAAACAAACTTGTGTTTGTAACCCAGGTTAGTTTCATATTTTCACACCTTTTGGCGCCCACCATTTGTTTATATATTTTCACACCTTTAGGTTACACTGGACCTACGTGTTCAGAGGATCTGGATGCTTGTACAGCTCTACAATGCTACCCAGAGGTGTCATGTGTCGATCTGCCACCTCCGAGTCTTGTGGCAGAGTGTGCCACTTGTCCAAATGGCACGATAGGAGATGGCATGAACTGTGAAGATTATAATGAATGTGTCGGTGATAGAGGGTTTGTCCATAATTGTGGTAATGTGGAATATTGCAATAATCTGATTGGTTCATTTGAGTGTGTTTGTATTGATGGTTATGAGAGAAATACAGATGGTGAGTTATACTAGTTCATAGTTCCAGTTTAAGTTACTTGACTACCATAATGAAGATTCGGAATGTTGTATATTACCACGGAATGTATTTGTTGTCCAATGTGGACAGTGCCACTTTTGACACGTTTCGGGGGGACATGACACTCGCACCATGTCTTAAAGTGGCACAATTGGTACATATAATTGTACCAATTGACCTAATTTCCAAATCTATATATGCATATTTGTATTGTTCTATTTTTAGGTGTATGTGTGGATGTAGATGAGTGTCAGAATCCAATTTGTCACCAATTATGCATCAACACACCTGGATCATATCGTTGTGATTGTGTCGCGGGACTGTCACTCTCTGGTGACACATTTACGTGTGAACCTGATGTGTCGTGTGTTGCATCAGATTGTGACACTGAATCTCAAATCTGCGCTCTAATTAGTTCCAATAACATTTGTTTGTGTAAGCAAGGTTTTGTTCCAAGTAAAATCGATTCTTTTTCGTGTTTGGATTCAAATGAATGTCAGACGGATATTTGTGACCAAGATTGCACCAATCAGATCGGAGAGTACACCTGCGATTGTGTCACGGGGTACGCTATATCGTCAGATGGCAGAACCTGTCAGGATATGAATGAATGTACAAATCCTGCCACCTGTCCCGACACATTTGTATGCTCAAATATGATTGGCTCATTCAAGTGTATCGATCCGCTGAATCCATTTCCTTTTAACTCTTCAATCCCTGCATTTTCATTGGATGTTCCTGCAATAGTGGCTGGTAGTGTATTTGCTGGAAGTTGTTCTGTGATTATTGTTATTATTGTTATTTACATGTTTTATAAGGATATTTGGAGGTGAGAGGGTCCTGTTTTGATACCCTAAGGGGCAGGATTGGATTATGTATTTATCAAAAATTACATTTGAAGACAAATATGCTTGCCTTTAAGATATTCCTTAAATGTTCTAATAACAAGGGTGGACAATGACCCAATCCTACCCTGTTGGAACCAGTTTTGAAGCCTGTGTGGTATTTATGTTCTATTTTTAGATCCTGGAGACGTAGGGGAAGGAGAGAAGAGTCTACAGAATCAGAAATTGAATCTGGAACTAACTTCAAGATTTTCAAAAATCATTAAGTACCAAATTATTTATTATTATTTATCACTTTTTATTTACGAATTTTAGTTTTTCACATTTTTATTATTTTGTGTGAACGAATTTATTTATTTCTAATAGAATATAATTAGACGACACAATTGTCACCTTTTCTCTGAGATGTGTCGGGATGTGGCTTTGATATTTATAAGTGATTTAAGTTGTGCCACATTTCAAGTTTGTGGTTCTTACCAATTTCTCCAAAATTTCGGACAAAGATGTTTGTCATAAATAACTCTAATTTAATTAGCCACTTAATCAAGTAAACAACAAGTTATAATAAACAAAAGGTGTTAAAATATTCATATAAACCTCACATCATAACAGATGAACCTTGAAGCTTCTTGACATATGTCTCATCAGTCCAAATATTATTGTCGCCACTCAAAAGTGGCTCTTGTAGCTCCACCTTTTTCACATTTACGTAACCATGTGTTTGTTTACACAACAACTTTTCCCATACCTTTCTGTAGTTCCTTAGCAACAAGAAAAAATGCGTGACAATGATGCTAAAATCGAAAATGAAACAAATCGAGTAAACCATTGCAATCAGTCCATCTCTTATCTGAATAAATTCCAGTATTTCTTGCGTGGTCGAAGAATTGATCCAAATTCCAAAGTAACGAAACAAACACGGACGGATTATTACCAAATCTGCGATGTCAATTGACACACCAACTATCTGTGACATTATGTATAGCAACACGAATCCAGTTAGGAATGTGGATATGCAAGATATGATACGGTGGTCACGTGTATGGCGCCGTGCCGGTTTCAATTCTGCTGGCACATCGCGATTAGTTGTCGTAGTGGAGATTCTTTTGTTGAGTTTACACGCGAATATGACGATTAATACCCAATCAAAAATCAGACAGAATAGCCACACGAAGTAACCCGCGACGTGTAAGAAGACCGTGCTGGACAGGATTAGCACCAACACAGCTTTTATAGCCAGAATAACCACCAACGCTTTCACACTTGTGAACTTCTTGTCACCTCCGTACATTTTTGATAGGAACAGCATAGTGATACCCACGAGGGACACCAGACAGAGGGTGGCGGTGAAATTTAGCGAATGGATGAGGATCAGTATTGGACGCTTCATGACCATGTCGTGTAAATCTTTGGGACATACCTTCTCTGCAGCTTGGTTGCTAGGTAACTCAATGTAATAGTATTTTGAGTCTAGGTTAGCAACGTAGAAGTATTCGACTAATGCCAGAATTTTGCGAATCATTTCGAAGGCCAATATTGAGATGAAAAGATAATGCCTGATCCTCTGAGATTTGAGGTAATGTAGGTCATGGCTTATTGGTGTTAACAATTCTCGTTTGTTTGCGTTTGCCACCTTGCGTTTGCCCAGGTGAACACTTGAGATATAGTACCAGATCCAAAATGCGCATATTATTATTATTGTTGTTGTTGTTCCTACTAGAACATAGTTAAGGATGTTAAACCCGTTCATGAAACTTTCATCGATTATTGTTGCGTTCATTTTTGTTGATTTGTTTGTTGATTTGTTTGGCGTTATTTGTATTTATATGTCTCTAAAACTATATACACGTTATACATATATATATAGGATAAATTACCAAAATTGTGTTATACAAAAGTGGTTAAGTTGTTGATGTAAGCTTTAGTTTCAGTTCCATATTATGCAAGAGTTTATTTCTTAGATGAATAATTACAAGCGGGGATATTACTCAGGAATTAATTCTCGTTTCTTGTTTTTTTGGACAAATATTTTGTGCTTTCATAAATGATTTGTTTACTTATCAGAATTAATTAGTTCCAGTTTTGTTTATTTGTAATATCTCTCAAGGTTCATTTCCCAAATAATCATATTCATTACATGATATATCGTAATGTATTCTAGCTAAGTTTTCCTCTAACTATTAATTATATTACACAATGTTATTTGGGAAAAATCGTGTCAAATATGGAACTAAAGGAAAGAGCCACAGGTTAATCGGGTCAAATTGGTCGCTGGTACCAATGTAACCCTATTAAGTGGAGCCTGTTGTTGTTGTTTGGGAGAACTTGTAGGTGTTAGGCACTTGAAAATTGGCTTCTGTATGACATATGAATACATTGTTCTAGTTTCAACATATCTCTGCGAGAAAGTGATAAATGTGTCGGCCTGTCAGCTCCAAGGGTTTACAAGATATATATTTTATGTATAAGATATTTGTTTACTCCCAAATGTTTGTTGTTTGTTGTTATTATTGTTTACTTTAGCAATGAATTATTGGAGAAATGAAAAACACAAACAAATAAAATTAGCCTTACAAAACTCTGCATATGACCAATCACAGCTTCACGATTGTTGTCGTTCTCAAGGTGGTTTGCTTGACAACCAAACTAGATCATTGGTATGGCCAAAAATAATAAATCCACATTCGGACACAATTAATTTTCACGCGCCACCTTTTGAGACCAGCTACGAATTAGGAAATATTGGCCAATCAGATTTCGATCGAGTTTTCAAAGATTATTCTGAACACAAAGACTTTAAAATAGTGAAAATGGATGTAAGAAGAAGTGGCTCAAGAATGCCAAAAAAGATGTCGGAACACGACACTTTAAAGTGGCAGGGACACACCATACAGCTTATAATGAATGTGCTCCACCAGGGGACACATTTACACTACTATCAAGGTTACCATGATATAGCATTAACCATCTTGCTTTGTGTCGGTTATTGTCCATTCGCGACAACTTTTTTATGGTTTGTGTCACAAAATATATTAATAGATTTCATGTATCGCGATATGTCGCGTACAAGTACCATATTGAAATTCCTAAACGGCATTGTGGCACAGTCTGATCCTGTTTTAGGTGGTTTTATGGCACGAAGTGGCGTTGGTGAAATATTTTGTCTTTCTTGGCTCATAACTTGGTTCAGCCACTCTTTATCAGAACTTGGTTTGTTGCTTCGTTTCTTTGATCTTTTCCTAGTTTGTCACCCTTTCATGCCACTTTATGTGACAGCTGCCATTGTGTTACAACGTAGAAAAGAGTTATTGACTGTGGAATGTGAGATGGCTCAAGTACACCAATTCTTATCACACCTCCCCAGAGATCTAAATTTTGAAGAAATAATTCGAAATTCTTTGATATTATTTCAAACTTACCCGCCATTTCGGTTGTCACGAATTAATCACATTCCATTGACACCTCTCCTTAGCAACCGAAGATATACCCAAATATTTATGCCACGGAGATTCAATTCAAAGCGGATTAGGAAATTCCTAAAATCTAAGATCGGACACAATTTATACATTCCTGTGACACTTTCTGTAACTATAGTAGCGATTGGAGTGGCATTGAGTGCCACTTTGTTTGTGTTAAGTTATTTTGAGTTTGTTGACATTTAATTTGTTTGTTTATAAACTAGTAATTAATTGTTGTTATTGACAAATTAGGTGTGAATCATTAATTATGGAAATGATAATAATATTCAAAATGTGTTTATTTATATTGTTGACAAAAATGTGTACGAAGCCACCAAATTGTGTCACTATTACTACTCAAGTATTTGCAAGCAGTCAGTGTTCTAATTGCCCAATCAGATTAGAGTTTATTAATAGAACAATTTCTTCTAATTTTAGCCTGTAATATATTCTAGAATATTCCAGCAGATTCTAGTCTTCCCGCACTAATTCTTATATAATACTTTATTCTCCAAGGTTATTGAAATTGTGTCCTAGCGGCAGAATCAGTTGTGCCACTTTATTTACCATCTATCATTCATTTGATCTCTCAATTTAGCCTATAATTAGTAACATGTTTGGAGGGAATGATGACATATTTTCTATGTTTGGAGGAGGTGGAGGAGGTGGTCACCCCTTCGAGTCACTATTTGGCGGGCAAATGATGGGTGGCAGATCCAGGAGGAGAAAGGGGAAAACTTTTATGGTACCTCATGAAGTAAGTTATCTTATTTTAACAAATCCCGCCTTAAAATTTAACATTATGCAAAGCCCGCCCAGAATGAATATTTCCCGCTTTCTCGCGCCCAGAATAATAATTCTATTTATAGACTTTTCTATTTTAGGTAACTTTAGCAGAGCTATACACAGGTTCTATGGGTAAGGTTAATTACGATAAAGATGTAATATGTCACAAGTGTAGAGGTGCGGGTGGCAAACCTGGCGCTGTACAGACGTGTCGAGAGTGTCGCGGACAAGGAATGGTTATGAAAGTTGTACAATCGGGACCAGGTTTGATTATAATAGCAACAAACAAACAAACAAACAGACTGACAAATATATGATACGAATATGTAAATACACACACAAACAGACACACGAACAGATAAACAAATGACTAAACAGACAAACTAACGGTCACGGACGTACCGACAGACTGACAGACTGACAGACAGATAAACAAACAAACAAACAAACTGAGTAATATCAGATAAGTAAACAAATTTGTTTACAGGAATGATTATGCAAACACAGAGTGCTTGCTCCACCTGTCACGGACAAGGAGAACAAATAAATGAGAAAGACAAATGTAAAGTTTGTAATGGATCTAAAGTTGTTAAAAAGGATTGTGAACTGATGGTAAGTGGCACAAATAGGTGTGAAAACTGTTCTTTGTATATATGCCACGTTAGATTAGTGAGCCATCCCCGCATGCCACTTTAAAGGTGGTTTTTCGAACTACCTTTAAAGTGGGGTCTTCTATTTTCTTCAATCAATTCTGGACGTACAAACACTTATGGATTGGTTCACGCCCCCATTGGACACGAGAAACAGTCCTTAAGGTTCCATCAGTCGCCCTGATTTGTATATATTATCATTTTTATTCTTAATAACAATTAAACAAACACAAATACAAACAAACTAATAGAAATCAATAACATTCTCAAATCGTGAACATATGATAACTTCATTACACACCAATACACCCCTGGGGTAACCTTTGGACCCTATCCTGTGTATCAGTTCCCCTTCATTATTGTATATTTGTACTGATTGTCCTTTATCATCACTCACCAATAAATTACTGAACTTATCGAGACACATAAAAATGTGGTCTGTGCCATTTTCCAGCTTAATGACACTTTTGAGGAATTCACCACTTTTAGAGAATATGTGGATGTTATGTGTCTCGTTGTTGTCCGCTATTATTAATTGGTACAATTGGGCAAGGACTGCTCTTGGAAACTTTAATCTGTCCTTCCCAATTTCTCCGATTACTTTTAAGTTTGTTGTGCACACTGCCACGCGATTGTTCTTCATATCCGCCACTAACACTTCTCCATTTGTGTCGACTGTCAGTCCAAATGGCAGACAGAATTCAGCTTTGTCACTTTTGCAAACCAGTTTGTAATGTGTCAAATCAAACTTAAAAACTGTATTCAAATTCCAATCACTCACAAAAATGTGTCCTTCAAAACACTCCACAGAATACGGGCACGCTAAGTGGCCCTTACCTATTTCAGCGATAAATTTGCCCTCAAGTGTGAAAACCTGTACCCTCTTGTTCCAATGATCCGCTATATAAATTCTCATATTTTCATCGATTGAAATATCAAGAGACAGATTCAGTTCCCCCCTCTTGGCACCTTCCTTACCAAAGCTTTTGACTGGTTGAATCTTGTCTTTGTATAGATTTTTAGTGTCCTCTAGTGCGCCAAGTTTTTCTAAGTTTTTGAGGATAGAAACCAGCCCACTGGAACTGAAACTAATTATAGGCATAGGTGTTGGTGTTAGTGACTGTTCCTTTTCTTGTTTCATTTTTAAAAGGTGTTCTTCATGCATTTTTGCAATTTTGTTCTGTTGGACACTCATGTCACTCAATTGGCCAATCATCTTCTCTAGATCTCTGATTTCTCGCAATCTTGTCTCCTCTTTTGTTATATATACTATTTTAAGCTCACCCAATTGTTCCAAAAGGTGGTCCCGTCTCGCCACCGCCACCTCCACTATCTTCTTATAAGTGACATAGATGAGCTGTTCCAATTTTTCAAATGGTGTCACGTTTATTTCTGTGTCTATTGAATTGCATGCCATCTTTAGATGCATATTATTCATATTTTTCCATATTTATATCTTACACATTAATGTTATTGGTTATATAATCTTCTGATGGAGCCACTTTATGATATGATAATATCTTATCAGAAATATGCTTTCAATTCACATTCCTTAAATTAATAGCATTCCTTAAATGATAATGGTTGCTATGGAATATCATAATTGATATACCCCAAAATTGATTGGTCAGGATTGCCTGTTAAGAAATCATGAGTTGTTTATTTTGTCACCTTTGTGGCGGGAAATTTGATATATAAATAGTTACATGGGTACAATTAGGGGTGTAGAAGTGTACCTAGGGTCAGGATTTGTGAAGTAATCATTTTAACACCTTATTTGGTATTATAATTTTGACCAATAAGATTGCTGGCTATCGTATTATGAATACTCGTATTCTATTGGTTCATATTCGCTAATGTATTTGTATTGAATATATCCCAATTAAACATACTTTTGATTGATTAATCATATTTTTACACCTCCGCCAGTGGTCATTTGTAAAAAATAAGGGCCCAAAAATGTGTCCTATCCACCCATAATATGGTCATAATTAAATTAGTTTATACAATGTTTCTATGGTGAGTTGTTTGTATCTCAGGAATTTATAGTGTTCTATTATTAGATCGATGTAGAGCCAGGAATGCGACATGGACAGAAGATCCCATTCGCTGGAGAAGCGGACCAACACCCTGACATGGACTCAGGGGATGTTGTGGTTGTTCTTCAACAAAAACCACACGACACAATCCAGCGACAGAAAGATGACTTATTTGTGGAACAAAAAGTGACACTTACGGAGGCTCTAACCGGATGTAGTTTCATGTTCACACATTTAGATGGTCGTAAACTGATAATCAGGAGTCCTCAGGGGCGCGTGTTGGCACACGAATGTGTGAAGGGGCTATTTGGAGAGGGAATGCCGAAGAGTTCCCAGACAGGCCGTGGGAATCTATACTTTAAGTTCTGTATAGAATTTCCTGAAGATAACTTCGCTAGTAATGAAAATTTAAAATCAATAGAATTGTTTCTGCCCAAACGGTAGGTGTTAGATTAATCATATTTTGGTGTATTTATGTGGTAATTGTACCGTCTGCTATGCGACACCATGAGACCGCCACTGCTGTTGATACACCCTGCCACAATTGACACGTGGCACCAACATGCATGCCACTTTAGTTACATAAACAAAGATTATTTCGAACAAAGTTTGAACATTTATATGTCATAAACAAGTAACAAGTTATTGTTTCAACACCTCGCCCTTTGTGTCACAAATTGTAGTGTTCTGTTCTTCTTTTGACAATGTAGTGTATTTGTTTATGATTAATTTTCACACCTTGTGTCATATGTAAATCTATTTTTTAGAAGATCTACTTACCCAATGAAGGCCCCAGATCACTCTGAGTGCGTAAACATGATGGAACTGGAGGGAGCCAAAGCTAGCTATGAAGACGATGAGGAACATTTTGATGAGGAGAGCGAGAGACCCCAGGGACACTCCTGTCAGACCTCCTAACTAACACTTCTAATTAGTTCCAATTAGTTTAATTAATATTTAGTGATTGTAATATTGAATTGTGCTTAATCATATTATTCTTGTTGTTGTTGTTGTTGTTGTTGTTGTTGTTGTTGTTGTTGTTGGTATATCAATGTAGTTCTTGGGTTAGTTTTCACACCTTTTGGCGTTTAATATTATTAGTTCCAAATTGAGAAAGCAAACATTCTATTGGTTGTTTTATTCACTGCAATATTTCATATGATTGGTTCTATTAATCATATTTTCACACCTTTATTGTTGTTTACTTATTTGCTCGTATATGTTTACTAGATATTTCCACCAATCAGATGTCAGGTAACACAGGGTGTCCATCTAATTTAATTAGTATTGAACCTCTTCAGAGGAGACTCATACAAGAATTCACTTGGGAAGCACAAGAAATGTAAACAAACAAAAGTTGTGTAAACAAATGTAGCATAACAAACAGCTAAATCATCGATTCCTACCTGCGGTCCATGGGGGACAGTAGGGGTCATAGGTGCCAGTTTTGGGTATCTGGGGTGTCTACTCAGGGCTTGTTGGATATCCCGATTTTAAACGACACTTGTGACAGTCTATTTATAGCCGTGGTTCCCATAATTTGATCATAGGTGTCCGCGGGCGAAAATATTGAGAAGCACATATTTATGGTAACATTCTATTTTTAGT
This sequence comes from Oopsacas minuta, assembly GCA_024704765.1. Lineage (NCBI taxonomy): Eukaryota > Metazoa > Porifera > Hexactinellida > Lyssacinosida > Leucopsacidae > Oopsacas > Oopsacas minuta. The sequence continues at coordinate 98,521 of JAKMXF010000133.1, read as the reverse complement.
TATGAAGAAAAATTGTCACTCTCTGAACAGCTGTCTCGTAATGTTCAGCGCCTAGAATTTAGTAGAGATTTGGACATGGGACTATTTCAGAGTGAAGAGGAGAGATTGTCAGAGGAGAGGGACAAAACTAGGAATCTAGCTGTTGGAATTAATCAATCAAAATCTGAGTTTGTGGCGCCAAAAGAAAGTTTGAGAAAAGCTTTGATGGAAATTTCCGTTTTGAGTGATGTCTTAGAGGTAAATTCTGATTGGTTGAAATTTAAACGCGCCTATTTTCGTTAATCCCCGCCTAAATACACTTTTAAAGTATCTCAAATTTACTAATTCCGTGCCAACTTCTAGAACTGAAACCAAGTCGGTACACAAACATAGATGTCATAATGAAGTGGCAGATAGGTATCATAATAAAGTAGCATATATAAGTGGCAGATAAGTGTTATAATGAAGTAGCATATATCAATACAGATTCCTAAGAGTACTGAGTAATAATCCTAATAGGCTAAATATTCTAAAAATAGCTACAGAGAGGTGTTAAGTCTACTTTTCGTCCTCCTTCCCCATCATATTTTTGAATTCCTGAAAATCAATTTGATGATCGTCATCAAGGTCAGCTGACTTGATCATAGCGTCAATCTCAGCATCGGACATATTTTCCCCAAGTTCCTTCATAGCCAATTTGAGTTCATCTTTTGTGATTTTTCCATCTCCGTCTTTATCAAAGAATTTGAATGCTTTCAGCATTTCGTCGCCCGCATTGGACATGCTTTCTTCCATCATAGTGACGAATTCCCCGAATTCTATTGTCTCATTTTTGTCCTTATCAGCTTCGGAGATCATTTTTTTGGCATCCTCGGGGGTGCAAACTTTCCCCATACTCTCAACGACTTGTCTCAGTTCATCAGCTGTTATTCTACCGTCTCCATCTTTGTCGAATATTTCGAAAGCCTCTTTGTATTCTGACACCTTCTTGTCTGGAAGTTTACTTTCTGCCATTCTAATAATAGAATTGGGACATTATGTTATTTACCCGCCTGAACATTTGGATAATGGCGGGAAAGTGTCAGGAATGTTTGTGTGGTACCAGTAAGTATATACATATGGCACTGGCATTGGATACGTGTACACCTGAGAGGGTTAAAGTGGCATGAAATGGTACATAAATATTTCAATTCCGAACCTTATATAACTCAATTTGTACGTATAAATATTGCTATTGTTTCTTCTGTTTATGAAGAATCATAAAAATGCAATGATAATCTAATTAGTGTAATTATTCTCCAAATATTTTTGGTTTTGTAAGTATGCAAGTATGTATTATTCTTGGAAATTATATCACCGGTCAAAATTCAGAGATTCCACCTTAGACCCTACTTGTACCCATTTTAACACCTTCTGTGCACACTCTTCGGTCGTATGTGGACCACCAATTGGTCCAAAGGCCCTGACTTCCGTTGGATCAGGTCAGAGATTGGGATTACCGGCGATCAGTTAGTCGAAATCTCAATTGTTTGAGTTGGGTTTTCATGTATGTGGAAATCGAAAAATACACGTATTACACACGAAATTTGAATATGGAACTATAGATATATATGTCACTTTATTGGTACTATGTACAGTAGAGTCTCCGAACAGCGGACACGTAGGGGACATCGCTTCTGTCCGTTGGAGAAGAGGATTGTCCGTTTTGGGAGATTCCACTGTATGCCAAATATCACTACAATCAATCGAATGAAAAAACACTACCTGTTGTTGTTGTTGTTGTTGTTGTGAGGTCGTTAACACACAAGATAGAATATATTTGTAGTATATTCGAAATAAGATTACCCATATTTATACTAATGGAATCCTTACAGTAATATAGCTATTCACCATAGTTTCGTATATGACACTTAAAACACAAATTCGGTGATCATTACGACAACTCTTTTGGAGAATGGAATTTGATGAATTTTTAAGTTCTTTTGTTTTTGAGAATTTGGACACATTTAGGTGTTATCTTCATTTGATTCTGGGGCCCATTTTGTAAATGGCATCTGTTATAAATTGTGTCCAAGCGGGCACAGTTCAAAAATGCCACAAACAGGGGTGTAGACAATGTATTTAACCAATCAGATTGTAGGTTTCCAATTCTAATTAGTTTTGGTGGAATGTTTGTAATTTAATTAGTAATGATGTAGACTGTAATTCTATTGGTCAATACATTCTATTACATATATATACACTGATTTATCATATGATTAATCATATTTTGACACCTTTTGGTAAACAGTTCAAAATAATCCTAGAGATTAGCTTCCAATTGTTAAATAGTGGTAAACAGGGATGTTAAATTCGATTTTAACATTTTAGAATGACTAAGAATATTCGAAAATTCACTTTTATCTTTCTTTGCTAGAATGGATATTTTGCAGAATAATATACTTTCAATAATCCACAGAAATTACTTTAGTAAAATTCAAGTCAACACAGATGGTGATTTAAGATTTTCTTCACTCAGGTTAGCAGGTGTGTACCATGTCCTCCCCTGTATACACACATACAGTTAAAGGACAAAAGTATTCGACCATTTCAGGATTGCGAATATTTTGTGATATTCATATTTGACCATGGAACAAAGATATCCGTCAATCTCCATAAATGAGTCTTATTCACGCTTATTCTCTGGTTTATAACTAATAGCTATATTATACATCAGAGTAATCAGATTTTAGTTTGGCATGCTTAGTATTAAAGAGGGTAAGGGGTCGAATACCTTTAACTGTATACATGTGTGTGTGTGAAACTGTTCAGTTATGTGTAATCGATTGACACTTTGAAAATGTGTGTGTGAAATAATAAGTTTACCCTCTAGTCCTGTGTCTTCAGTAATTGGCCAATCAGTATATACTATTAAATATATTCCACACATACTAGCATAACACACAAAAGAGTAAACAATTACAGCCTAAGGAAACAAATACAGTTAACTTTCAGACATCATACGCCTAAACTCCTCAAAATCTATCTCACCATCAGAGTTTGTATCAGCTGCTATTATCATCTGCTCGATTTGTGAATCGTCCATTTCTTGTCCCATACTTTTCATTACCTCTTTGAGTTCTGCGTGACTGATGTGACCGTCACCATTTTTGTCAAAGCATTTGAATGCTTCTTTAAGTTCCTCAGTTTTGGTCTTTTTTGAATGTTTTTTCCGCATAATCTGTATGAATTCGCCAAGTTCGATTGTCTCGTTTTGGTCGGTGTCCACCTCTGCTATCATTTCCTTTGCCTCTTTTTCGGTGCATTTTTGTCCTAAGCTATTCAGGACAGCTAGCAATTCTTTGCATGTTATTGTACCATCTCCGTCCTTGTCGAATAATCTAAAAGCTTCTCTGTACTCTCCCACTTGTTCCTCTGTAATACCATATTCCTTAGCCAATTGACTGTCATCATTAACTTTTTGTGCCATTTTATCTAAACACAAATCAGAACTATAATATATTATATTTTATTTAGGCGCGTATTAGAGTATAACTTCGTAATTCAGGCGGGGAAATGCGGGATATAACTTCAGCGCTTAATTAAATAATATTATTAGTTATAAAATTATAAATTTGAAGAATAACAGAGGTTTCCTTACGTTTTGATTGGTGCTTTGTATTAGAGAAGTTGGAATTGGAATTAATGGCCTATTTTTGAATTTGTTCATATTTATACTTTCACTCTTATGAAGTATCCATTTCACTGATTTCATTTGTATCTTTAAAGTTTGTCAAATGTTTTGACGACACACTTTAGCCATTTATAAGTGGTGTATTATTCGAATAGTATCCAGTTTTCTTGGAATTGATTATTTGGGTGTTGGAATTTGAGATATAATTTGTTACTTTTGTATTTTGTTATTCTAATTACTTAATTCATTGTTCCATTGTTATATAATTGTGCCATTTTATGTCTTCTAAAGGTGGCATAATCCATACTTACATACACAATCAAACCAGTGCTGCCAATGAATTCAGAAAATTGACGGAGAAACAAATTTTACGGAGCATTTTAATATCCCTTAAGTTAGAGACATAAATAACAATAATAACAAAACGGTTCACTGTTAATATAAAACACAGTTATGTGTAAACAAAAAGTATTGCACCTACAAGTCAGGGGTTTATCTAGGTGCTTGGCGGGCACCTAAAAGTGTCATTTCAGCATCCAGGAAGGAAACAAAGTGCCGAACATCAGACTCAATGTGTTACCACCCAAAACTGTGCCATCCATAGAAAGCCACTGTAAAAGAGGTGCCGGCCCAGAAATTCCTGTATAAACCCCTGACTACATGTAATTCGCTAGAAATACGAAAAAATAAGTCTTCATAGACAGCAGTCGATTTGACGTTACATATACATTCAGACTTGTTTATAACTACCATCGAAGAGATTGTCCAAAGTGAACCTTATGGAAGTGACCACTACATGAAGTGGCAGTTTGGCGCCAGTAATGGTGGACCAATAGTGGGACCACTGGCAGCTATATGGGGGGAGGTTACTTACCTAAGGAATAAATATCCAATGAGTACACTCAATAATTTTTCTTTAACTTCAATAAAATAGTTAGAATTTATAACTTTTCATTATTCATATATGAAACCATTGACTGACACATAAAAGGTTTGAAATACTTTTCTATTAAATTCTAATGTTCGGCTTCTTTGAAGTTTTCACACATTTTATTCATATTGAATTCTCCGTTTAATAGAGCCATCTGTTAACCAGGCCACTTGTCCAGAAACAGAACTATGCAAAGTGTTAATTAGTTCCAGTTAACATGGCCAGATCCCGATGTGACACTATTAAGTTAGATATGTCACACTTTTACGAGATTCGTTAGCCGATCCAATTGTTAGCTTAACTGACTGTTTGATTTGATTGTAATTTTATTAATAACTTTATACAAATAAACAATAATCAACAACAACAAACACCTATTGATTACTCATATTTAGAATTCGAACATACTCCAACAGAGTTATTTCATTGTCTTCATTCATTTTGGCGCCTCGAAACATCTGATCGAATTCCGCATCAGTTTTATTGGCGCCTAATTCTTGCATAATTTCTTGAAGTTCTTCGCGGGAATTAAGCCCGCCAAAATTGTCAATTGTGTCAGCTGTGTAGATCTCAAGTTCCCGCTTTTTAAATACCAATAATTTGAAGATTGGAAATTCGATTGCTGTCATATTGACACATTCACACATCACTAGAAGTGTCACATAATCTTCTTGTGTCAATTTCTCGCCTATTTTGTCCAATGCCACTTTGGCCTCCTCGAGGTGGAGCTTGCTGTCGTTGTCTTTGTCGAATATATTGAATGTTAGGCGGAACATTTCTAATTCCTGAGGTGTGAAGTAGTTGTCTATGCTCTCTGTCATTCGTTCTATTTAAGAGAATAATATATAAGGTGTGAAGTATGTCGTATTGGTTTAATGCGCCACTTAAAATGACACTATGATTTCCTGCCCAAAGTGGTTAATTCAACAGGAAGTGGCTCAACAGTCACTCTGTGACACAAAAAGAAAAAATGCTAAATTAATTAAAGCTGATAAATACCTGCTAATTTCCACTAATTAGATTATCTTAATAGCTTTAAAATATGAATATTTATGCCACAATTCTCACAGCTTAATGTTATATAAAATTGTGTATTATTCGAGCTTAAATACTCAATTCTTATTGGCTAAAGCTTGGGCATATTTAGGATCAAAGCTGTTGATTGGCTGATTTGGGTTTGTTACATGGAATAAATTTAGCGCTAAGTTATGGCGGGTTGTTTGTACCATTTAGCTGTGGATTAATTAAATTCAGTTCTAATTAAGTTTGATTAAAGAATTTTCATTTATTGAACAACCACTTTTGGGTAATATTTCCTTTTGTGTGGCACAAATGTGTCACACACCGTTTTTGAATATTCAAACACATTTTGTGATAATTTTAAGCAATCAAACTTAAGGAATTTACCTCAGCTAATTAATTCCATTCCACCTGATCTGTTGTTATGCAATCATGTCTTAGACTAATCATCATTAATTTAGCGCCAAAATTAAATTGGTATCTGGAATCATTTGTAATATAATATTAGCCTAGCTTTATTTGTAATATAAGAATTTTGAGAATTTTTGTAAGAATTTTTTTGAGAATTTTGAGTCCAAAATTTCGTTTGCCACAACTCTATAATTCCATTGGCCAATTTACTATAATTTGATTGGTCTCCGAACCCATTTACTTGATTGGCTACTTACCAACTTGTGTCTTCACATATTCTAGGGAATATTTCTCAAGGCCTATTTCCAAATTGTCCATATTTATGTATCTAAGTGATTTAGCGCTTATTTATTCAATTACTATAAGGCCTATTTGATCCTTTATCACATACTTCGTTCAAATGTGAAATCGTGGGTTCTGCACAACGAATTGATTGGTTGATAGTGATTCGTCGCAAAATGAGCTATTTTAATTGTGTCTCCAAATTTCTGAGAAAATATGGCACGCGAAGCAATTTTAGGGTTTTCACATTTTGTCTAGTGAATGATAATTGGTCTTTATCTCCCAATTGAGTCTATCTATATTTTAATCACCACATTCCTAGATACCATAACCGTTGCTATGAGTCGACAATACTAACAGAGCTGGAATATTTGGCGGGTAATTTCTTATAATTCACCACACACAAATCTAAAAATAGTAACAAATATTATTAATATATTAATTGTCGTCTTCTGTATTCAGTTTTTTCCAAAGTTTAGTAAATTCGTTGAAGTCTAATTTCCCGTCATGATTCAAGTCCACTTTTGTTATCATATCTTTAACACTTTGTTCGCTCATATCCTCACCCATACTTGAGAACACTGTTGTCAGCTCTTTGAAAGTTATGAAACCATCTCCATCAATGTCAAAGGTGTTAAAAGTTAGTTCCATTTCATCTCGTCTTGCTTGCATTTCTTTAATATTTTTATCAAAGTATATCGCGAATTCGTTGAACTCAATTGTGCCATTTTTGTCTTGGTCCACTTCGTTGATCATATCTCTGATATCTTTTTCACTTTTGTAATCACCGATACTCTCAAGGGCCTCTTTCAATTCTAAAAAGGTAATCCTACCGTCTCCGTCCTTGTCAAAGCTCTTGAACATGTCCGATAGCTCTTTTATCCGTTCAGCACTGGCTCCTTCTGATTTTCCTGCCATTCTATTAAGGAATACAGAATACGACACTTAATTAGGACACATTTGGTAAGAAATTGTGTCACAATTGACAGGTGTGACCGGCTTCCCCCCTGGGCCGCCAGTGACTGCATAGTGGACCTGTGTACAAACAGAAGGTCAAATGTGTCCGCTTATCTATAACTTAATATTGACACAAGGTTCCAGATTAATCATATGTAAATTTAAACAAAATAACAACCATTGAATCTATCCAGACAGCCGAATATTGTTATGTTTATATCAATTTATGGGTTTATAATATATGCTTTTAATACATTATTATTTTGTTATTTATTGGTTTGTTTATCAGAGGATAAGACCGCGCTAGTGGCATACTTAGGAACTTTAATAAGTGGCACACGAAGTGGATTTCGAATTGAAGAGTGGCTGAATATTTTGAATCACTATAATGTTGTTGAATGGCTCTCCTTATCCATACTAGCTAACCAATGAATACTAGATTAATTCTGATTATTTCTTGAAATAGTTAGTTTTTATATGCCACTTTATGCCACTTTATGCCACTTTATGCCACTTTATGCCACTTTTAACGCATTTTGTATACATAAATATTTCAGCCAATATCTTTTCCTCATTTTATGTTTCAATTTGATTAGTAGAATTATTTAAACAGGCGCCATTTATTAGCGACACAATGGATAAGTGTCAGATTCCTTTGTAGTTATAATACCGCCATTTTATCTATAATCTTACCAGTGAATGGCGCTTAAATTTCACCTTGTCACTTTAGCGTTCTTTCTTCTCGTTTGGCGCCTTTTATATTTTCATTTGGCGCTTTATTAACTGTGAATACAGGCGCCAAATCAATTTCCTCTTTAGTTACTTAACAGACACAATTTTCTGAATTATTCTTTGTATTTATACAAAGGTCCTGTCACCTCAGAATTGGCCAATGGGTGCGTATTTGGATGTACCCATAGGGTCACTAATTTCAGACACTTTTAGGTTTTGTTGTTAATTGTCTTTGTTTACACAAATTGTTGTTTTCTAGATCGTAAACAAATGTCCTAACTATTTGGAGTTAAAGGCAGTGGCTTCCGTATCGGGACAGACACCACTGGAAGTGCCACTTCTGCCACATAAGCGTGCCACTTCTGGCAAATCTTTGATGAAAGCAAGAGAGACACTTTTAAAATCAGCTGATATTTTATTGAGCGGGGCTAATGATTTGAAGAATTGTTTAGGCGCTAAAAATGGAAGTGAAAATGCTTTTCATAATTGTTTATGGAGTTTAAGAGAGAATTGGAGACTTGTTAGAACACAGGTAAGTTGTTTACTTGTTTGTTTACTTGTTTGTTTACTTGTTTGTCAAGGTTGCAAGCGAATAATATCAGTATTCGGTTAGGCTACTATTCGTGGATACTGATATTCGGTTTGAGCGGTTTCAACCTTGATATTTATATACCTGTTTATTGATTTGTTGACTTGTTTACTTGTTTGTTTACTCGTTTACTTGATAGGATTGCATAATGGGAGATCTCACCTATCACTCGGCTGGAGCTAGAATTCAAGAGAAAGGACGATTCTTAGTACGTAAAACAGCTGATCCATCTCATAAAGGCACAAGTGGCAGAGGAGTGGCATTTTGTCCTGTCACGTTAGACATTCCACAGGAGTTGCTAACCAGGTAACATTTCAGGAGTTTCCATAGTTACGTAGCCGATAACATATTAATTTATCATATTTTCACACCTTTTAGATCTGCCCTGTTTGTGTACCTCCATACTGAGCCAGTCCGGTCCTCTCCCCGTTTGGACTGGAAACAAATGGAGAGGGATGGGTGGTACGGTCTCAGACCACCTCCTGACCTCCCAGAGTGGCAGACACAGCTGTACAAAGCTCAGCTGACTTTCTTTCATCAAGAGGTGTTTTCTCAGCTGATGATAGATGCATATTCTCAAGTAAGCCACAAATGTTACATTCTCTTCATTTCCATGCCATATTCATGCCACAAATACTGCCATTCCATTCCTCCAAACAACGAATAACATTTATGGTTCCTATTCTATTTTTAGCAACAAGTCCGCCCCGTATACGTATGTGACGGACAGCTGCATATTCAGTTAAGAGAGGACAGATGGCTTTCTCTTCACTGTATCCAACAGGGTGACAATGATGACGACATGTCTGACACTAACAATATGGAACCAATACCAGAACCTATTCGTGCACTGTATCTATTCGTGTGTGATGCTCTGAGACAATTACATCGGCACACAGAGACAGTCCCCTACCCTGTACCCGCACCCTCTCAATTCCAGACGCTAGAGCGTAGGCTAGATGGTCCTAATGCAGCCTATGTTCCTGTCAGTGATGACTCTATCTCTTCTAGTAGAGGGAAACATTCCATTCACCATAGCAACCAGCTACTTCCACACAACAGTAAGACCGTATGGAATGTTTGTGTTTAATTGGTGAAGTGGAACTATGACGCAACTAGGTGACAAAATATGATTAGTTCCGTTTTGCAATGTGTTATGAGGAACTAAAGTGGGACTATAGGTCAAAAGTTCCTCTTTTGAACCAATTTTTGACACCATGGGGTCACTATAAGCCACCCAAGACCTGTGAAAATATTCCGCCTAATTTTAAGAATAGTTCCAGTTAGGCGGGTAAACTTTACGCGCGTAATTTCCTAATCTTTCTAGATTTCGAGCAGACCAGTGTCCTTAATAAACTACAAGAAGCTATACTACTAACAGACTTGTTGAATTATATACATAGCACATGTGGAACTATTAATTCGGAACTAAAATTGTGTCCTATCTTAGTAGAACTAAGTCTGCCTGATGAATTGTCACCCTCCCAAACTATTGTGCCACTTTTTGAAAGGTATTCTCAAACAGAAATAGTGACACTTGAACTGGAACCAAAGACAGGAACTATGTACAATATTGTTCCAAATGGAACTGAAGATAATACGATTATTTTCTCGGTGGATTCTCAAAGATTTCCAGTTTTCCTAAGAAGGTGTTTGTTAAGAAATTGGACACAAAAAATTGTGGAATTTTTCTCACAAGACACAAATTGGTTGCTTATATATTTGTCACCTCTGCAGCCATGTATGCCACTTATACAACTCAACTCAACTCTATCATTCCTGAATAATGTGACAGCACGTGTGGTGAATGTGTCGCTTTCATTTCCAAACAATTTCTTAATTAGTTCCGGTTTCGAAAATGGCTATTTTGGATCTGACAAGTTCCCTGTGGTTCGTATGCTGGATTGTGTCGGTAGCAGTTTTCAAGAAAAGTTGAGTACTTTTTTGGATAGTCTTACATAATTATTGTGCCACTACTTCACACCTTTTATCGGGAGTTGGGTAGTTTCGATTGTGTCCTAAATGTGACACAAATTAATATATGTCTCAATGCCATTTCACACCTTTTTTATACAATGGAACTGTCCATTCCGACCCCCAAAGTGTCCGTAGGGTCCACTAATCGATTTACCTTTATTTAATTAGATGAAAGTATTATTTATCTTAGTGGCATTCTTGATGGCAAAGACTTGTGCCACATTATCAACCACTTCAACTATCACCTGCTATTCATCTAATATTACATCCACAAGACAACCATGCGTGAAATTATGCATACAAGACCTGGAACTAACTTTAGTTCATAATGGAACTAAGGATTATAATATTAGTATGCATAACTTTGAGAATATTTCAGGTTCATGTCCAATTAGAGTTGGTTCCGATTTCATGGTATCATCCCTGACATTTTATTGGTCCAATTCAAGTCTAAAATTCAAAATTTCCATTCTTTTTCGTCTAAATTTAGTAACAACGAATGATACTATTTATAGCACTCAGGATATTTGGTATATTTATCAAATTCATGTGAGTATTAACTCGATACATTCCTATGAATATATCCTGTCGTCAAGTTATCCAAGTTTCTACGCACATGCCAGACAGTATTATAAATGTGTCTCTCCACTTACTCTGCCACTTAGAGGACACTTTTCACACCTTGATGCCACTATTCGTTTGACAGATTTAGCTGTACAACCTTTCAATCTAAGTGACACACAATTTGAGTTCAAATATGTGTCAAATTGTAAAACAGGTGGAATCCCATTCTACATTCCAATCATAGTATCTGGTATCCTAGGAATGTTTGTTCTATTTTTAGTTTTCACTTTTCTGATCCGTCGTTTCTCCAGAAAGAATTACAGACGTTATGAAAGGCTAATTCCGAATTAGGCTTAGACGTATACACTTATGTGCCACTTTATGCCACTTGTTAGATTAAAATCATGCTATATATGTTACTTTATTGTGTCACAGACACTTTACAGTTATCAATTGCCACATTCCTGGCGTTGCCATGGAGATATTTAGTTACTAAAATATGAATAGTTATATTTGTTAGCCAATCAAATGATGTTTCGTATTTGTTTACTGTCGCTATTCATAGCAACAACATTTGGTCTACAGGACAACTTGACAGTCGTACCAGTCTCTCTGCCATCCAGTACCACCTTTGCGCCCAATTCCACCACACATGCCTCGAGCACACAGACACAAACCACTGACATAGCTTCATTCACAATGTTTCCACTTCGTAGCACATCTGCTACCACTGTGCCACATTCCACAGTCAAACCGACATCAACACATGGTCCACCAACACCTCAACAGATGTGTTACTCATTTAACTACACCAAGTCTAACAATCCGTGTGTAAAGCTATGTGTGACTAAACAAATCTTCTTGCTCTCTAACTTCACCAAAAATAACAAATCATATAATTCATCAGTTGTCATCCCTGGTCCTAGCGAAGTTACTATTTCAGGAATGTGTCCCGCTTCTATAAATAGCAACTTTGACAGGTCTGCCTTGAATTTAAAATGGGCGGGAAAAGGTGACAACAAATATGAACTAAATATTACATTTTTGTTGAATCAAAAGGAAAATGGCGACGGTATTCGTTCTCTTGACAAATGGTATTTGGAGAGTGTCACATATTTATATCAAAATATGTCCGTGATTACTTACACAAGAAATATAACTAAACATCGAGCTAAAACTATCACCTCTGATATCCGCCGTGCTTCCACCTGTGACAAACCTCTTGTTATCATACTCAATCCGGAACCTAACAAATATGAAAATGGAACTATGACATGGCTTAATATTTCTACATATACGTTACAACCTTTTGCCCTCAATTTAACTCATTTTGATTTCAAATTTGTGGACAGCTGTGAACCAAGTGGCATACCACTTTTCGTGCCAATAATTGTGGCAGGAATTTTGGCGGGGTTTGTCCTGATTCTCTTAATCTTGTACGCGATTGGCCGATTCAGAATGAAGAGGAAAGGAGAGTATGAGAGACTAACATAGTTACCACACCTATCTTGTGGAATGTTTGTTAAGAATTTTATCTTTTTAGAATGTGTTGTATAACTGGATCTATTTTTAGAATGTAGTGTGAATATGATTTTGTTTTGTTTCGGCTATATATAATATCTACTAGAATATCCCTGGTTAACTCTCACACCTTTGAAATACTATTTATTTGGCAAAATTGGTTTCCGTTATTGGATATGGAACCATGGATGGCGCACTTTGTTTATTTGTTATACTTTCAAATCTCCAAAAGATGACACCTTTGCGCTGTCCCAAAATGTTTTCCATTGCTACACACAATGTCATTATAAGTTAACACCTCTCATATGTGTGAATATTTTGGCTGTTTCCCAGGGAGTTCACTTCTTGAAGGTTTTACTTCCCGTCCAAGCGAAGAGTGGTCTCCAATTGAACCCTAGAACAAATCCAGCATCCATGGTTAGATAACTAATCAACACACAAGATTTCCATTGAGTCAATAAGTTACCGTCCAAAAGGTGTCATCCCAGGAGAGCAAGTTCTGTCCAGAGGCCAGACCCCTGCTTGTGCCACATTTTACTCCAGGACATATGGTCTTCATATATGTCCTATTTATACCACTAAATTGTAACCATATTGGACAGCACTATCTTTACATTATTCTATCAATTCTATTTTTAGAATGCATTACTTTTGTATTACAATTCTATTAATACACATCTTATTGGTATTTGGAGACAGTAATTTTACTGCGTCATCAGTGCCATCTTCTGCCACTCCGACACATACTGTCCATCCTTCATATACTGTTGGTCCAACCATAATTCCATATGTTGAGTACTGTTACCAAGTTAAAGATGCTAATAATAAAACATGCGTAAAGTTGTGTCTCAATGATTTCAATGTTACAACCACTTTTGACGCTTCAACTAAAAAGGCATATAACACGACAACTTTACCAATTCGTGCCAGTAATCTTAAAGTTGGTGGCGCATGCTCAAGCCATGAAGGTGTCCATAATGTGTCGCGAATCTCTTTTACATGGAGTGACACAAATCGTGATTATTCTCTCACTTTGAATTTCAGTTCCAATTTGGAGGTTATCAAAAATAAAAATAAAAATTCAGGGAAAAATGTTTGGTATTTGTCTTCAGTTGGTTTTACAAATTCCACCAATAAATACCATCTTGACACCTCGAATAATGCCACTATTCATGCCACAATTGGCAGAGGCTATACCTGTAATAAACCCCTAAGTTTAAAAATGGGTACAGCCACCAACGACACAATTAAAGACACTTTTGCCACTTTACACCTCAATGACTACACCGTTCAAGCTTTCGCTTCATCAGAAACAAAATACGATTTTGGCACTAAAACAGATTGTGTCACTAAGGAGAATTTGCCCGCCTATATTCCAATAATCGTTGGATGTGCCCTGGCGGGTTTGGTTCTACTTGTACTTGTTGCATATGTAATTGGAAGGTGTTACAAACGGAAGCAAGACCAATACGAAACACTTTCTTAATAAGGTGTTACTTGTTATATACAGAATTGGTATTTTTAGATTTTGTGTGAATATTTTAGTTTTTAGAGAGTTTTGAGATTTGTCTGATTTTGAGATATTTGCTTGATTTCTGTTTGTTTGTTTGTTTGTTTGTTGTTTATTCGATTTATTACTACCTTTTTGCTATTAATATTTACTTATTGCAGTTCCCACTTTTGGGTTCATGTATCCATTGGAGGTCTACGAGTATAAAGGTTGGGAACCACTGCTATATGGATTGTCCGTAATTGTATTTATTGATATATGATTAATCATATTTTCACGCCTTTTGAGTTAATTGTAAATCCTCAGGTTTTTGTTTCAACAAACATTGAAAGTAATAACAACAATAATAACAATAATAATAATAATAATAACAATAATAACAATAATAACAATAACAACAATAATAACAATAATAATATTACAAAATATGACTTCATTGAAAATGAAATTTTGAAATTTTGCAGTTTCATAGAAAGCAATTATGTAATTGTGTCGCTAATTGTGTCTATTATTAAGCCACATTATGAAACACATTACTTCACATAGAAAGTAATACTTAATTCTAATACAAATTCTAAAGAAGAGATATTTCTATAAAAGAACTGAAGACTAAGAATATTGGAAATGGCAACAAACATGAGCCAGGTAACACCTTCAGAAGCTGAGAAGATGTTGAAAACTGCTCGATTAATTTACTTACTCAATGAAATAGAAAGAATTATAGTGAAATATGACGTAAACATAGCTGATAGAATTCTTAACAAGTTATCACCTCTCTACAAAGATTATGAATCTGTAATCTCGAGTATGATACTTCCTGTCCCTCTCAAAGATTCATTCCAGGAGCGATACGACCAGCATTTACAGAAAATATCTCTACTAATCATCGATGACGGCCTCCCTATTGAATTCAAAGACAGCCTCTTCTACATAGAGAGGACTCTAGCAGAACCTTCCCTATACTCCCTAAACGGTCTCATCGAGTGGAAGGAGACAGCTGAGGAAAAGATTCTTAGAATTCAGAATTGTATGGACCCTAAACTCCCAAAACCGATCGAGAGTGTGATAGTAAAGAGATACGAATCTCTGAGACTGAGACTGAAGGCAGAGATCTTAAAGATGAGGACTTATCCTATTCCAGAACCTTGGTGTTCAAATTGTATGAGGAAGGGATTGACACACTTGATTGAGGGAGAATTCATTTTCTATTTAGATCCTGAAATAGATGGAGACATGAAACCAGTGAATCCATCCAAGAGAGACCTGCTTCCCGGGGGTATCACACGTCAGGAGTATGACATGAGGCTAAACAGACTCAATAAGGAGTATGCGATAGCTAGAGGTGAGTTGGAAACCAGGAATGCAGATAGGATAGAAGAGAAATGCAAAAAGATGGAGGATTGGTATGCAGAGGTTGAGGAGTTTGTGACTTTCACATTCAATGAACTATCTTTCCTGTACAGAGACGCTAGGTCACTAAAATATCTCGTTAGGAAGAATAAGGAGGATAAAGATTTGAAGAACTTATATGATATAATACAAAGAAATATCCGTCACTTTTACGACAACAGAATAGACATTCCTTCATTTGCTATCGGCACTGATAACGATCCCTTGTATGTAGCTCCACCCAAAGAAGAGAGGAACATCCCTGTAGCATCTGGTGTTGATAGAGGTGGAGTTATAGCTCGCCAATTAGATACACCAGCTGGTATATTTGTGGTTATTACTAACGTAATAGTAGCGGATAGATACGGTGATACTGTCTCACTCTACAGAACTAGAGATCTTGTAGCTAAGTATTCGCATCATGATCCTCATTTACCTGATACTCCTGTCTCATTGACATACTTCAAACCGTCCGTATTCGTGTGCTATACAAGTTTATTAGTACAATTCAGCTTAACATGGGGAGATAGTATAAATATATCTAGCATGAAACGTGAACACGACATCTCAATACCACAGGCTTGTTGTACCTCCTCTAACAGTAAGCATTTGTATGTGGGGACTCTTAAGCCCAGTCTCATCCGTATGCAGGTAGATCCTCTCTGTATAGAACAAGAATACCCACTCAATCCTATCCTGCATACCAAGATACCTAACAGGTTTCCATGGCTACAGGACATGAAGGCTGTTAAGGATTGTGTTGTATGTCTCTTCACAGGATCTCCCTCTCCTCTGCAAATGTTCTCTCTAGAAGGAGAACTCATAAGGTCCATACTCACAGAGGATCAGATAGTAGGAGCATACAACTTCAACCTGTTCTATAATCATATCACAGCTGAAGGGAGAATATACATATGCGATTTCTGGAATAATTCCATCAAAGTGTTTGACCTGTCTGGAGAATTCATAGAAACAGTTTGTGAGACAGGACATGGACTGTGTCAAATATTCCGTCCCTCTTGCATATTTATAGAAAAATCTGGCTATATTACAGTTGGTGACATGAAGGAGGACAACTGTCTACAGAGGCTCTAATCTCCTGTCCCATTGTTTATTATTATTATTATTATTATTATTTGTTGTTTATTTCCCGATTATAGTTATTAATGTGTTTATACATTTACTGAGTTATTCTGGGTACTTACTAGGTAAAACTAGAAAATGTGATTAAATTTCTAGAAAGGAACTTGGTTTCAGTTCCACACTTGATTTCATATTTCACCATTTATGACGTCACCATACAAAATGTTCAATTCATGAACAGATTTCAAATATTCGTAAATATGTCAATTAACCGAATACGCTCGGGAAAATGTGTCATTTTATGGCACCATAAGGTGCTAAATTCTCGATGTGGGTGCGGGAATTGGTTAAATAGTATTCCTTTTCGTTACGATTGTAACACTTCGGATATAATCGGTTTAAGGAGGTCTGTGAATATAGAATCACTACTTTTCACCAGTTACTGAGTAATACAATAGTGAAATATTGACAATATTCATGTGACAGGTAAACTTGATGCGGGTGGTGGAGCTGAGACAAATCCCCAGTAGCATGCTTATATATATTCCTGTATCTTTATACCGGATATAAGCACCATCCTCTGGATACCGGTTTTCATATATTCCTGTATCTTTATACCGGATATAAGCACCATCCTCTGGATACCGGTTTTCATATATTCCTGTATCTTTATACCGGATATAAGCACCATCCTCTGGATACCGGTTCTCATATATTCCTGTATATTTATACAGGTTATAAGCACCATCCTCTGGATACCGGTTCTCATATATTCCTGTATATTTATACAGGTTATAAGCACCATCCTCTGGATACCAGTTCTCATATATTCCTGTATATTTACACCGGTTATAAGTGCATGTGTATTGCTACTCCCTAGGGTGTTCTTATCCTCGGTATTCTCTGTATTTATATTCTATTTTTAGCATGACATCTATTCTACTATTTATCATCATATATTTTTGCGGGTTAATATCAGCTGATCCTTGTTTCTCTCACAATTATAC
Source organism: Oopsacas minuta (assembly GCA_024704765.1). NCBI lineage: Eukaryota > Metazoa > Porifera > Hexactinellida > Lyssacinosida > Leucopsacidae > Oopsacas > Oopsacas minuta. Next base: position 80,896 of record JAKMXF010000133.1, on the reverse strand, counting down.
AAACACCTCTACACCATGTGTTATGTTATGCTTCCAGAATGCTAGTATAATAGACACACATTCTAATCTAACACTTCCTAGCAACGCAGGTGTTAATGGGAATTGTTCAAGCTATGCAAATGAAAAACAGAATTTTTCAAGATTAATCTTAACCTGGAATAACGGCGCGTCATCAGATTATTTGGAATTGAATTTCCTTCTTAACTTGAAAAGCACTGGGGACCAAAGAAGAGGCGCCAAACACGATTGGTACCTCGCTAATATCACATATAAAGATTCCAATCTCAAGTATACGTCGTTAGGTTCTTTGGAAATTATTTCCAGCGTTATTTTTAGCTATAAATGTGCGGGGAAATTTACCGCCAAATTATTAGAAAATTCGAAAAATAATTCTGTAACTTTTTCGATGGAAAAATTTCAAATCCAAGCTTTTGAGCTTTCTTTGACAAATGGCACATTTGCGACACCTGACTATTGTATAGGATCTGGTCTGTCATATATTGTGCCACTTGTGACAGGGCTCGTGTTCCTACTTTTGGTATTTTTACCATTTCTTATTCGTTTGTTATATTTCATTTTTGACACCTTCCATAAGAAATTGAATTCTCAGAGCGGGAGATATACGAGATTGGTTTCTGATGCGAAATAAGGTTTTATTTGTGTATATTATGAATTTTTTAATCTCTAATTTGTTGTTTACCTGGTTGTTTACTTGTTTACTTGATTGTCTACAGATTTGTTTTATACTCATATTTTTAATCTTTTGTATGTCGAGTTACTATTTCTATCAATTACATATAAGTTTTCACACCTTTTGATATATTCATATTTTCTCTATATTATACATTAAAAGCATTTGAGCCACAATGAGCCACAATACAGTTGACCACTTTCCAATAGTCCTATATGACATATAAAGTATATGTTTCGAATTCTAATTCATTAAAAATGTTAAAATTAATCATATTTGTGATATTAGTTTCAGTTCCAATTAGTTATGCTTGTGTATTGGAATGCACGGATAGTTGTTATGTAAAGAATGAAGGAGATTTTGGTTCCAATTGCAACTTAATTATTGATGAAAGCGCATTAATTTCCGCGGGATTATCAGACACAGAAGTTAGTTCCATTTTGGAAATATCTTTGAGTGGAGTGGTAACTAAATTAAATTTTGTACTTTTGATTGCGACAGAGGATATAAGTGTCACTTTGGTGGTGGCAGATGAGAATGTGGCAGTTGACACAATTCAATTGAATGGCCCATTTATTGTGGCGGATGAATTTTTCAGGGAATTTCCGAATCTAGAAAATCTGGCGCTCACAGAAGTTATTTTTAGTGATTTTCCTATTTTTCGCTTTAACTCCAAAATGGTGACTTTGGAATGTGTCGACATAGAGGTGTCAAGTGGCGCTACGGATATTTCTTGGAGTTTCATTGCTGGATTGGATTCATTGACTTATGTGAAGTTTATTTGCGAAGCCCAAGTGAACGCCGAAAATTCCCCAAGTGCATTTGTTGGTTTGGATTCTTTGACGAAAATCGAGTTTGACAAGGTGGATTTTAGTGTCGCGCTACCATCTGTGTTTGAGACAATAATCACTTTAGTTGAGGTGTCAATAACAAACGCGGGGATTCTAAATTTAGAATTTATTGCGCCTGAAATTCGTGATGGAATTTTGGAACTAGATTTAACTTCTAATTCTATTAATGAAGAGAGAACAGACAACTTTAATGGTTTCGTGAATTTGACACGCTTAATATTGGTAGACAATAGGTTCACAAAGTTGGAGAGGGTGCTCTTCCAGGAGATGCAACGCCTTGACACCTTAGATTTGTCTGATAATCAAATTCGATCCATCTTAACCGACACATTTTATGCCATTCCTACCATTATGAGTGTTAAAATTGTGAATTCACTGATCACTACTTTGGATATTTCTATTTTGGCGCCATTAGTTAATTTGACACTTTTCGCGCTAGATGAGAACCCCCTGAGGTGTGACTGTGACACATTTTGGGTGGCAAGGTTCTACGAGAATTTTGGTATTTCCTTCGAAAGTGACTCAAATGCGAATTGTGTCACACCTGGTGGCCAATTAAATAACAAAATATATTTAGTGGACACTTATGAGAGTTGTAACCAGAACTATTCTTGTTATTGTGTTAGTTCTAGTTCCAATTTGGGTTGTGGTGGATATGAATGTCTACTGGGTCTGCCACCTACCAACGCCACTACAATATCAGTGGTGACAAACACGACAGCCACCACAGCCACCACAGAGCCACCTGAAGTAAATATGCCAATTACTGAACAAGAATTGATAATCATATTTGGTTTGTTAGGATTTCTTTGTTTAGTTATTTTGGTGCTTATTGTTGTTCTAAGTATTTCTGTTTGTTGTTGTTGTTGTTTAGGAGGAGATGATGCTAAAATTATATAAATTGTTTACCAGCTTGTTTACTACTTTAATAATTTGCTTGTTTACTTGTTTGTTTGTTTGTTTGTTTGTTATTAATAATATGTTCATATTAAACTAACCCTCTAATCTGATTGGCTATTGTAATTCCATATTATTTGATGGTTTAGGCGCCAAATATGTGTCTAGACATTTTACTCCTTTTATAATCAACCAATCACCCGCGAGTTTATCTCATAATTTGATTATTGGTTAATTCTATTAATTATTCATTCTATTGGAATGTGAACTATAGATCTTTTGGCGCCCAGGCTAACGGACTGTTAAAATGTGTCCCTAATAAATTGACGGTGTGCGCCTGTGTATCCATGTGTCGCTATTAAGTACTAGTTATAATATAGAATTCCAATTGAGCTCTCAAGTAACTATGATAGAAATGGAATATTATTTAAGCGGGAAATGTCATAATAACCCGATTATTGCCACATTTGGCGGGAAAGCGCCCAAATTGTGCTAACCTCTATATCGGCGGTTCCAAACCCAGGGGTAAATGGTCCACATTGGTCCACTGATGACAGCAGGGGGTCCACAGGATCTCAGAATTTATACATGTAATCTATAATTAGAATGTCTTTCTTGAAGGTGACAAAAGCCTCCCATCACAGGAGTATGGTGGAGAACAAAATAATTCTTATTGGCAACGCAGGTGTTGGTAAGACAAGTATAATTGATAGGTACACGAAGGGGATCTTTATAGACCAACAGGGTCACAAAACTCTTGATCAAGACGTTGTACAAAAGCTCCTGAATATTCAAGGGAAGAATTATTTGTTTGTAATATGGGACACAGCGGGACAGGAATTATATCGGTCTGTAACAAGAACACATTACCATGACGCCAAGGGAATATTCCTAGTCTATGATGTCAGTTCCGAAGAGTCATTTAACGGTCTGGAATATTGGACAAAGGAACTGACAGAAAATGGACAATTCGACCCCAAAACTTGCATAATTTTAGCGAATAAATGTGACCTATCCGGTGTCCAATATACTAAACCCCTTTCAGAGTTGGACAATTATTACAAGGGGTACAAACTGAAATTTGAAACAAGCGCCAAAGATGGAAAAGGAATCGATAAAGCATTCCAAACTATGTGTGAGAATATTATTGAAAAGAATTTTTCAGTTTCTTGTGATGAACATTATGATGATATACTTCATAAACACCAAACACAATATGGAACTGGAACTTGTTTCTGTAAATAATTGTTTGTTTGTTTGTTTGTTTAAGAGAATTATTACAAGTTTGGTATATCTTTTATTGATTGTTTGTTTGTTTCAGAATCTTTATAATAACAATTGGATTGTTGTATGTATGTTTTATTGTTGTTTTATTGTTGTTTTTCTGAATATAAAGTAAACAAATCAGCCAAATTTCAAAATATACGCACAGGCTTGCCTCAACACCTCCAAAGGTGATTGATCTGACAAATAATTCAATAACAAATATGCCATATAAGTAAAGTTGTTAATTATATTATTCGAAATATTGTATAATACAAATTTGGTATTTGTATATTCACAGTTAAAAGAGGTGTTTATTAATATTAAAATAATACATTCTTTAGCTAATTACCATGGCAACAGAGGTGGAATTTCCCAGATATCGGTCGTTTAAAATAATCCTTATTGGTAATGCAGGTGTTGGTAAGACCAGTTTGATACAGAGATACTCAGAGGGTTACTTTCATGACTCCTCTCTCCACAAGGTGTTAAAACATGACTTCGTGGAGAAGGACGTGTTAATCGACAGGTCGCTCTATCGGTTCGTCGTCTGGGACACAGCTGGACAGGAGAAGTACAAAAGTGTGACCCGGTCTTTGTACCATAATGTGGATGGTGTTATTTTTGTTTATGATGTGACAAACACAAGTTCGTATGTAGATTTAAAATCTTGGCTAGGTGAGATACGTGACTATCTGGAACCGTTACCAAACACCTGTATATTCCTAGCAAATAAATGTGACAGAGATGTGTCGGAACAGCTTGTTACCTTCTCACAGCTGAAGAATGATCCAGACTTCAGTGAGTTCATGTACAAATATGAAACCAGCGCTTTGACTGGTGATAATGTAGGTGTAGTTTTTGACACCTTGCAAAGAGAGATCGTAAAGAAGCGGGGAGGTGATATTGACCGGAAGTATCAAGAAATTGCCAATAAACACGAATATACTCCACCTAGTTGTGCTTGTTAATTCACACCTTTTGTTGTTGTTTATATTATTATCATTGAGTGATTCTTATTTCTGTGAGTACAGTAGACTCTTCGCTTAATCGGGTCTAATTGGCCTCTTGTACCGATGTGACTCTATTAAGTGGGGTCTACTTTATAGTTCCATATTACACCAGCTATATATTAATGGCAGAATACTTAGAAGAAGATTTTGCTTTAGCTCTAGCTTTATCACAAGAATTCTCTAATGAGATTATACCGGAAAATGAAAGGTAGTTTGTTTGTTTGTTTGTTTGTTTGTTTGTGAGATTGTTTGTTTGTGAGTTTGTGAGATTGTTTACTGTTGGATCAACGAACCTGGGACCTCTTAGTGTCCCTCGGATGACAGGAGAGGGTCTACAGAATGCGTTAAAATTGGTAAAGGGTGTCTATTGGTGAAATTAGTTGGGAACAGTTGTTTACTTCTTGATATGACTATTTATTTGTTTGTTTACTTGTTTATATGACTATTTATTTGTTTGTTTACTTGTTTATATGACTATTTATTTGTTTGTTTACTTGTTTATATGACTATTTATTTGTTTGTTTACTTGTTTATATGACTATTTATTTGTTTGTTTACTTGTTTATATGACTATTTATTTGTTTGTTTACTTGTTTACCTGTTTGTTTACTTGTTTATTTGTAGAGACGAGGAGTGGCTAGATGAATTGTTATCAAGAGATACTATTGATGAGATAATAGCATTAGAGGTTACTGACAATATTGATTGGTCATTTGATTCAGAATATACATGTGAGTTATTTGTTTATTGTTGTTTATTTGTATCATACACACTAATATTTGTTTACTAATTTGGTCAAATAGTGTCTGGGGTTTTTGTTTATATTCTAGCACCCTTTGGGCGGGGAACATAATGTTATGTCCCAGTTTCCATGGTTACCTTGTTGTATTTACTATAGTATATTTCTTTACTAATAGTATCAACACCTCTAACAAGAGAAGTCCCGCCTATTTACCATGTGACACATGACTACCATGAGCTCAACGATCCAACACCTTCAATCCATCAGCTGTTTACTGAATTCAATCAGCTGTTTTTCTATAACAAGCTTGGTTCTGTATCTGTTGAATGGAGTTATAGGATGACGTCATGTGCTGGGATTACATACTACTCTCCCAGGTCACATTTCTGTTATATCCGGTTATCAAAACCTATACTTTCTCTTAGGTATATTCATATTTTCACACCTTATTGGCTAGTTATTATGTCGTCAAGGGGAGTGTTTATGTCTGTACTCCTGGTCTGGAGTGATATGTATTCTTAATTCTTGTTGAATTATATTATACTAGAGATTAATCATATTTTCACACGTCTAGACCCAGGAAGGATCTGGTGGAAACACTTCTACATGAAATGATACACGCATTCTTATTTGTAGCAGAGAACAATAGGGACCACACGGACCATGGACCACAATTTCAGACCCATCAGCTGAGAATCAATTCTTTAGCCAAATGTACTATTACAATATATCACACCTTTCACGATGAAGTGTCATCTCTTAGGAACCACTGGTGGCGATGTGTCGGACCTTGTAGGTAGGTGTTAAGTGGTACAAAAGTGTCATTTGTATATGTATATTAATGTGGCGTATACAGATAATATTTGTACTATTTTTAGGTACAGACAACCATACTATGGTTATGTTAAGAGGGCTGTTAACAGACCTCCTTCTAAATCAGACCAGTGGTGGAGTACACATTTGAGAACCTGTGGGGGCAAGTTTGTAAAGATTCGGTCTCCTGACAAGACAACAAATCTTGTAAACAAAAATAAAACAATAAACAAATCACCAACAAAGACAACTACGAAAAACCCAAAAAAAATTGATAATAATCAGCAAACATTAAACTTTAAAAGTTTAGTTCCAATTGAAATTGAAGATTATGATAATCCGGAACTAATTAGTGATAATTTCACACCACCCAATTCTCCTATTGTTATCTCATCACCTGAAACTGAAACTGAAACTAAACAATTCGCAGAGGCGTCGATACTAAAAGGACAGTTACAGTTAAAACAGTGTTACTTTTGTGGCGGTTTTTTTGAGCTAGGACACATTGTGACACATTTTGAAAATTGTATAACATATTTTCCAGAGTGTTAAGTTGTTTAAAACATTCTTTAACTAATTATCACTTATTCACATGTAAACAATGAATACCTAAATATTGAAATGGTTTAGCGACACAAAAGTGTCACAATATATCATATTTTGTCACCTTTATACAAATATTAGCGATGGCTTGTAAAGTATACGAAACAACAAAACAAATCAACACCTCAAAATGTAAACACAAACAAACCAGACCCTCTCATATCCAATTGAGGAAGAGACAGAGAACTATCTCATTCACTGAGACAGATCCTCTCTGTTTATCTACTGGAGACTCTAATATGGAACTAACACCTTTTAAACAGGAACCAGCCTCAGAACCAATTAACCCCAGAGACCCGCTAAATCTCAAATCTACCCAGAACCCCAAAAAGAGGAAATATAGCAAAACAGTTGAAGTAAACAATAAAAATAAAGGTAAACACAAATATGATAAATCTCAAATGTATTATAATATTTATAAATTTAGAATCAGAACAGATAGAATGTTTACCCGCCAAACAGCTGGACACGATTGTTACTAAAAATAAAACTTACATATACGGAAACTACCCCTGTTACTATGGTTACAGAATGGAATCTTCACAAGACCCAAGAATGGAATTATTTAAATCAGAAATATTTCAAAACAAAAAGTGTTTGGATATTGGTTGCAATTCAGGCGCCATTACTATACGTATAGCTAGAGATTTCACACCTCGCTTTATAGAGGGTATCGATATCGACCCGGAACTAATTAAACGGGCCAATAGGTCTGTTAAGTACTTGCTAGGTCCTGTCGTGTCCAAGTACCCTATCTCCTCAATAGGCTCTGCTCCAACTGTTAAACTTGAAGTAGGAATGTTCCCACAGAATATCAGCTTCAGGACACATAACTATGTGTTGCCTAGCAACGAGCAGTTAGATAGGTATGTCCCTGATGTGAGTTATGACGTAATATTGTGTCTTAGCGTCACAAAGTGGATACAGCTGAACTGGGGAGATGAAGGTGTCAGAAGGTTGTTTATGAGGTTTGTTATTGTTTACAGCTAATCCTATAATCAAATAATAATATTTGTTACAGAATCTATAAAGACTTATCTCCTGATGGGGTGCTGATACTAGAGTCTCAGAACTACGGGGGATACGCTAAGAGGGCTAAAATGTCTCCTCATATGAGAGAGCACTATCGGAACATGAAAATGAGACCCTCCCAATTCGCGGAATATTTAACCTCAGAAGTTGGGTTCGTTAAAAGAGAGGTGTTAGGTGCCCCCTGCCACTCCAGCAAGGGGTTCCAGCGGGAAATAGAATTGTACAGGAAATCTATATAGTCAGTTATATTAACATTCCAATTGTATAAATCTGTTGCTAGGTTAACAATTAGTGCGGTTTATTGTTCCAGTAACAATCAGTACATAATAATCCTAGACATTTGATTGGTAGATATCGATGGCGGATCTGATGGCCCTCTCTGCTAACACCGTCGAGAATGTGCCCTGTACTTTCTTGGTGCAGGTGACACGTCTGTGAGCCAGTGCTGTCTGTTTTATGCTCTCTCTCTTCTGCTTCTCTTGCTTAATCACGTACTCTACTACTTCCTGTTCTCCCATCTAAACATACCATATAAGGACATGTATTAGATAATTATGGTTCTATGTATATTTAATCACCTGTTTAGCTATGTTGGGGGCAGTGGGGGTATTTAGACACCCCATGGTAGGAGGGGTGAGTACATGAGGGGGTGTACCATGTAACATATGTTCCTGATGCTTTTTCCATTCGTGTATAGCCCTGCTTCTCTTCTCTATCCATTCCTGCTCTCTCGCATTAGCTTCAATATACAGCTGTTCTACTTCATCATGATTCTTCTCTAATAACTTCTGGTGAGTAGCTTCCTGTCTGTTCTGTAGGATTCTGAAGATCTTCTCTCTCTTAGCTCTATTTCTGCGCTTCTCTTCATCGATCTGTCTCTTCCTGCTCGCCTGTTCGTCCATTATCTTACCGTGATGCTCATCCCATCTCCTGAACCTATTTACGCCTTATTTCAACAACAACAACAACAACATTTTATGATTATTTATCCAAGTACAGTGCATTATTTGTAGGACGAATTGTCCTGAGACATAAATTTCCGGAGTGACGGCACTCTGACATACATTTTTCGATATATGGCAATCTAAAGTGGTTGAGCCACAAGCAATTGTGGAAGCGATAATATTTTCTATTTCTGTGTATTATAAAAATTGTTTGAGATTTCTTAATACAGTCAGCCCCGCTTATATCGATGTGTGAAATTGTACAAATATGGACCAAAACCTTGAAATGAACAGACCTCTGTGCGATGACGTCATGATGATGTAACACTCTCTGTTCTTTGTGTTGCCTTATACTTGTAGCTCTCTTCTGTTCCTCATGGTCTCTGCTACTTACCATCTTCCTTCTCCCTACTAATAGCTGTTGCTCTCTCTCTATCATGAGAGTTAGTTTCCTCTCTCTTTCAGCCTCTCTCTCTATCTCACGGCGCTGCTTCTCCTTAGCTGCCTCCTGTCTCCTTCTGTCAACCTCTTTTTGATCGTACTCACTCTGTTTCTGTATTTTATTCCGTAAATACTGCTGTGCTTTCTCCTGCTTCTGTTTGAACTGCTTCACCTAATATATCTGTATATCAATTCCTTCATTAGTTCCAGTTATTAACACCTCGGTTTGACCCGATTATCTACCTTATTTATCCTTTCGTCAATTTTACTTGGATTTTTCGGAGCTGCCTCCTTTCCGTTACGTCTCTCTTCATCGTATTGTTTATCTCTCAATTTCCTGGCTTCGTACTCCATAGCATCGCGGAATATGTGATGAAACTTCATGCTGCAAATGACGTTACGGTTCTCATTGATTAGTTCCAGTTTCTGGAGACGGTCGAGCATGTGCGGCCTGTTGAAATAGTAGCGGAGATTCGGGTCATGAAGACTGTTATACTCAAAGTTAAGAGGGATGTTTTTGGGTCGTGTGGTCTCAAAAACATGGTAGTCATGTCGTGCATAATATGGTTCCCCCAGGTGTGTGGTGACGAGCTCTTGTGTCGGTTGATATATCTTCGGGAGGGACGGGATCGTTTTATTTTGGTCCAAGGGCTGATCCATAATTTGGGATAATAAAATATAAAAAATAAAATAATAAAATAATTTCGCATTTCCTTTTATAGTTTTTGTTTATGCATAATGTGTCAGGAGCCAATCAGATTACAGCTGGTATATAGCTGTAATCTGATTAGTCTTGTGATATATAATGTATATTATAGAGACAGCTGTTTCACACCTTTTGGTGAGTTAACTTTGATTTAATTACTCAAGAGGATTTGGTTTCTATTCATGGGGATTGTCTGATGGGTGACGGCGCCCTAGAGGTGTCATGTGTCCTCTCATATGTACACTGTACCCTAAGTTAACACCTATAACCAGACATGAAGGGTGCTAATTTTTCGTTCCCTTCAATGAGAATAATTCTGCTGTTGGATCTCCGGACAGGGTGTACGGGTCCCCTGTTGTCCCTATGTGTGACTCTATTGCTCCATAGATACAATAAATGCTATTAGGAATGTCTCGTAGTAACCTTATTTAAACACAACCACAATAGTTTGACGAAAAATATTATCAAAAATGAATTAATACAATTTTTGTTTGATTCAGTATGAATAAAAATTCATAAAGACAACAAATATTTTTACATAATTTCTTTCGTGGTTCCAATTGGAACCTAATAATAAATAATAGTAATTTGTCCACTTGTGCCACTTCTGGCTGTGGTTGTGTAGTCAATTTTCATGTGTCGCATGTCACAATTACTTTTCTGAGCCAACTAATCCACTCCATTCTACACTAATATAATTTGGTATACCATTCTCATCCAAGGTGGCATATAACAGGTTCTTGTTTGTCTTATTCGCCACTCGCCCTCCACCAATCAGATCCCTGGGTGTAAATAGTTCACACCCTTCCTTGACAACCACTACATGTGTGGAATGTACTCTTATTGGATCATCTGGGTAGGCCAGGTAGTCTCCTCCGAATTTTGACCCCTCTGTGATGTAGTAGCCCTCTTTCCATAGAGATTTGTATATCTGTAAACAAAAATTATTTGTTTGTTTGTTTACTTGTTTATTAGTTCCATATTACACTAACTTGGTAGCACAGTTTGTCTCTTTCATTTTCTGGGTAATCCCATCCGCCACTAAACTCGACAACTTCTAGTTCTCTTAAGAGTGTCACTTCTTCATTCATTAGCAAAAGTGGCACGCCTCGGTGTCTGCTTTGATGTGGCATGATTGGGTGGCAGCCTGCCATGCTACCTGTAATATGGTACTCAGTACGAAGTGTCATAATTGTGTCCTTATTGAATGTCACAATCCCAAATGGCATCCTTGTTAATTGAAGTTTCGCACCTTTCTCTGCCACTTTTTCAGCCATAAATCTATTTTTATCAAAATCTACATTTAATAACTTCTAATAACTACTTACAATATTCCTGGGTTTATATATGCACATTTTAACACCTATTTATTTATAGTTCCACTTTGCGTCACATTTAAGATGTCACGAGAAGTGTCCTGTAGCATGTCACGCCTAATTAAGAACATTGTGTCCTTGCATATTTCATGTTCTCGGACCAAATCGTTGATTGATATCTCTGCCACTTTGAGGTGTGAATTGAAATCCTCGTGTGTCGCCTTGTCTCTCAATTGTGACACTTTTTCAAGAATTTCTTGAGTTTTGAGAAGACTGACGAAATATGTTTGTTTACTATTTTCTATTTGTTTTGTTGGTTCGATTTGTTGTCCTGTTGTTTCAGGGAAATTTACTTTTTCTTGTAATTGTAGGAGTTTACTTTGCCAATCCAAACTTTCGATATCTTTTTCGGTTAGTTTCTGTTTAAGTTCCATAATTTCACGCCTCAAATTCGTTTCCACATTTCCACTTTCAGTCAGATCGTTTTGTAAAATTTGTGATATTTTCTTGAACTTTTCTACTTCCACTTTTATGACAACATTATTGTGTGCCATATTCCTCAAAGATTGATTGGTTGCCTTCAACTCCATCTCTAGAATTTCCACTTTATTCAAAAGTGCGCCATATTCTGCCACTTTTTGAACCACTTCACTCTCTGTCTCTGCCACTTTTCCCAGTAAATCTTGTCTCTCTTGAATAATACGATTATGCAGTTCATGTATCTCGCGAATTGATTGGTTGTTGGTTTCTATTTCCCGCCTTAACGAATCCCCTTCTTCTTTGGCGCCATTTCCTAGAGAATTTGTCAACATTCCTTTCATACCATCTCGTATCAAGGCAACAGCTTCGTTTAGAAACTCTGCAATTTGGTTGGCTCGTTTTTCGCTTAATATTGATCCTATCCTTGGCGCGTTAACCACTTCATTAGTTCCAGTTTCATTTGGTGGCACGATCAAACTTGGTAGTGAATTTATGCAACTTTGCTCCCCTAAACTGAGTGTGTCACTTTGCGAAGAGAGTGTGAAATTAGGCGTGTTATATACCAGAATATTTTCTGCCACTTGTGAATTCATGCCACTTTTAGATTGTGGCATTTTGGCAGCGATCTTAGCAAGACCCGACACATCTATAAGAGCAGCTCTTAACTTATCCATTTATCACTTTATTCTGTATATTTGCCTATTTATACATTTTGATATCCACGTGGCATAGTGGCACAATCATGACACAATTAATAATACTTATTCTGTGTGTCGTAGGTTTACTGTTGTTATTGTGATTAATATATTATGTATACAACTTCTAAACAATTGAATTGTTGCCATCAAAGGTGTCAATTACGGATTAGTAAATAATACATTGAAATAATTATCTTATTACTAAAACATGTAATACATATCTACGTTGCCTTGGATACGCAAACTAATGATAGGAATGTATAGTAACATTATTTGTTTGTTTGTTTGTTGTTTACTAGCAATATGATCAAATCATTGTCACTTATGCGGAGAGGGCTATCCCGTGTCCCTATGAGACCCATGGTACAAATAATTCGTACTCAAACAGCTGATGCTAAACCTCAAGATATGGATAACAGATCATTCGTAGCAGGTAGCTATTTTTTAGATATTTTCACACCTTTGGTAACCATAACGGGTATAATAAATGTTCTATTTTTAGGTTTGTTTAACGGACAGCTGTACACGGATCAGCTGTTCCCTTACCCAGATAGTTTATCAGCTGATCAGCTAGAAACTCTGCGATTATACGTGGACCCAACTGACAAGTTCTTTTTAGAAGAATTCGACTCTCCTAAATACGACGAACAGGCTTTTGTGGATCCAGAGATGATGGAGAGGGCCAAGAGACAGGGGGCGTTTGGTCTCCAGATCCCGGAGAGGTACAATGGTCTGGGTCTCAATAACACTCAGTACTGTCGTATGACAGAGATTATGGGGAGATATGATTTGGGGTTTGGTATCGTGTTAGGTGCTCATCAGTCAATTGGACTTAAAGGTAAGTACCAATTGGTTAAACTGGAACTATAAGGTGTTATGTATCCATAGTTCCATATTAACTGAACCACTAACGTAGGTATAATCCTATATGGGAGTGAGGAACAGAAAATGAGATATCTACCCAAATTAGCAACAGGGGAACACATGGCAGCTTACTGTCTGACGGAGCCAGGTTCTGGAAGTGACGCATTTTCTATTAAGACACGAGCGGAACTGACACCAGATGGGAGGAATTATATACTAAATGGAGGTGAGATTGTCCCCCTATCACTTGACCAATTAAACGAGGTGACAGCGACCCCGAAAATTTCCCCGTTTGTGGAGGAAACACTATATAACCATTCAACCATTCAACTATTCAATCGTTTAACCGTTTAGGAAAGATCTGGATATCTAACGGAGGTGTGGCGGATATTTTCACAGTTTTCGCAAAGACACCTGTGACAGATTCAAGTGGCATAGTAAAAGATAAAATTACAGCGTTTATAGTAGAGAGGGCATTTGGTGGTATAACCCACGGACAACCTGAAAAGAAGATGGGAATAAAGTGTAGTAATACTGCTGAAGTACATTTTGATAATGTTAAGGTGATACTATTGGAACAATAGGTGTTACTAATGTATATACACATATTGGGAGGATATTCTCTTACACATCTGTTGTAGGGGTCTGAACTGTCCCCCTGTACCCATAATTGGGCGAAGATATTCTAATTCCTAGTTTAAAGCATTCCATAATCACGGTTGGTATCCACGGAGGGAGGTTCTAGATGGTAACATAAGTGTAACTATTATAGTTCTTGTTTAGGTTCCAGTTGAGAACAGAATCCTGGGAGAAGGAGACGGATTTAAAGTAGCAATGAACATCCTTAACAACGGTAGGTTTGGAATGGCAGGTGCTCTATCTGGCACCATGAGGATGTTGATAGAAAGGTCAGTGGAGCACGCCAGAAACCGCAAACAATTTGGAGACTATTTGGCCAACTATGGAGTTATACAAGAGAAGATTGCTAATATGACACTGCGACACTTTGTGACAGAATCAATGGCATACCAGATATGTGGCGTGATGGATTCTGGTGTGACAGACTTCCAGCTGGAGGCTGCCATCAGCAAGGTGTTTGGTTCCGAATCTGCCTGGTTAGTGGCAGATGAGGCTATTCAGATCCACGGAGGGATGGGATTTATGAAGGAATGTGGTTTAGAGAGGGTGTTAAGAGATTTGAGGATATTTAGGATATTTGAAGGGTCCAATGAGATACTCAGATTATTTGTGGCATTACAAGGGTTACAGCTGGCAGGTGACAGATTAAAGGTGTTAGAAAAGGCACTTAAAGCTCCACTTTCTAACGCAGGGACACTCCTGAATTTTATTGGTGGCAGAGTTGGCATACACGAGGTGTCAGCTAAGAATCTGGTTGGTTCCCGAGACTACATGGCTGATCCCCTGGTGGGTAAATGTGTCGAGCAATTAGTGGCATGTGTGAACCACTTCGGAGTGGCAGTAGAGAGATTACTAATGCTACACGGTAAAGATGTTATCCACCAGCAAATCAAGCTCAGAAAATTGTCAGAAGCTGCCATTGACACCTATGCTATGGCTGCTGTAATAGCTAGATCTTCTAACGCTATACGGACACAAAATCCCACATGGGAGCATCAGGTGTTACTCACCACTTCATGGTGTCAAGAGGCACATGAGAGGGTATTGTGGCATTTGAGAGGGCTCAGAGATAGCGACACTCTTGACCTAGATCAGAATAAAATCAAAATAGCAAATGACGTCATTTTAGAGGGTGGACCTAAAGCGACACATCCGCTAGGGTTCTGATTATGTGTTGTTATTAAACGTATGTAGATCTGCCACTTGTGCCACTTATTACACGTGACACAATTTGTAAATTAACAGAGGATGTTGATATAAACTTGACTAATGAAAAGGGATACTCCATAGCAACCAGTTTGTGTAATAGTTATTTTAGTTAATATTTAGCATGGCAGGTCGTGAGGGAAGGAAATCAAGTAAGAACAGACCAACGACCAATCCAGCTCCCCCCTGTACCCTTAAGCTCCTCATGATTGGGAACATACACACGGGTAAGTCCTCTCTTGTCAGGAATTACTGCTCCAAAGACTCTGAAACAGACTATAACACCTCTGAGATAGAGACACATTCCATCGGTTTACTAGACTGTATGGATAAAACTCTTGATATAAATGGACAGGAGGTTACCCTAGAGATCTGGGACACAGCTGGCACAGAGACATATGATAGTATAACAGCTAATTATTATAGAGGAGCAGATGGTGTCTGTTTAACATATTCTATTATTGATAATAAAAGCTTTGATCTCCTCAACGTGTGGATGAGTAGAGTGCATGAGAACACCAGGTTACACACCCCTGTCATGTTACTAGGTTAGTTATGTATCTATAGAGGACAGCTGGGTACCCATGGGGGCAATTAGTTCCTATTGTATGTACCCCAGTATAATTAAATTAACAAGGCTGAATGTTTGATAACTTTTTGTTGTTTGTTTGTTTGTTTGTATCAGGTTTCTCAAACTCTCATGGGATATGGTCACGCCCCAGGAGGTCCACTTGTCGTTCAGGTTTTACCACTTTTAGCCATGTGTGACAAGATTTTGTCAAATTGCCATCTGAGATCAACTTAACCAATAAATGACATAAATACACATATAATATGGAACTAACACTTGTATAGGTACCAAATCGGACCTAGAGGAGGGCAGAGAGGTGGAGAAGCACAGAGCACAAAGCTACGCTAATGAACAGGAGGACATTAGGTACTTCTTTGAGGTGTCGATTAAGAATAAGGACACAATAGATCAAGCAATGTTCGAATTCTCAAAATTTCTAATACGGAACCATAGCCATGAGGATCAGACCAGTCAAGTTAAGACTAACACTAATCAAGGGTGTTGTCACTAATTAGTTGCATATTTGTATGAGATTCTGTTACTATGCTGTAAAAGATTATTTGTTGGTTTAGAATACATTTATATGATTAATCTTAACACCTTAAATAAATTCTTATACACATTCCAATGGTTGTTAAGGACAGTATTCTGCTGAGAGTAATCTGGAACTGAATCTATAAATAGTATACAATTGGAACTATATAATAGCAAGAACTTGATAACTATGGTATTCTTCAAAATATGTACATAGACTTACCCATGGATTATGGAACTGTCACTAACTTAGAATTAACACAAAGTATACATATTTCTTCTGTATCCTAGCAACCATTTATTGTTTTTATGGCTCAACCTTTGGTCATATCTGGACCCTCGGGGGTCGGTAAGAGTACTCTCTTACAGAGACTCCTGAAGGAGTACCCAGGTCAATTTGAATTCTCTGTGTCACGTGAGTTATTTGTTTACTTTATAGGTGTTACTCTGTTTTGACAACAATAGTGAATATTAGATATGTTACCATGGATACACAAAACTTCCAAATAGCTTACACCCACCATCGATCGTTAATTATCTAATAATCATATTGGGAGCGGTTCCCAACCTGTTTCACATGTGGACCTCTATAACAATTGGCACATTATGTGGACCACCAAAGGGTTCATGTACCCCCCTTGGGGAACCGTTCATATAGGGGACCAATTTTGTCAAATATAACTATTAATGTAATTAGAGACTATACTCTATTAGATACTACACGACAGAAGAGGGACAAAGAAATAGATGGAAAGCGTAAGTAACACTTCCATATCACACTTAATACCCCGAGGGGTACATCTCTCCCCTGGTGTATGTATTTATGTAACCACTTAGTGACAGAGCCACTTGACACCTTTTATAAATTAATCACTAGATTATCATTTCATTTCTAAAGAACAGTTCCAATCAGAAATAAAGTCAAATTTGTTTATTGAATATACAGAATACGCTGGTAACCTATATGGAACTAGGTATGTAATTAGTTCCGGTTATTCACACCTATTTTTATTCGTTTTTTTAGTATTAAATCAGTAGAACTTGTAAGGAAATCAGGGAAGATTTGTATATTGGATATTGATTCTGAGGTATGTTTGTTTGTTTATTGTTATTATATTATGGAATTAACACCTTTTGCGTCACGTATGTGACTTGGCCACCCTCTGGAACACCTAGGATATAGTCAACATTCGACTGCCACTCTGCCACATAACTGCCACTTAATAATTCACAACACATACTATAGGATTATTACATCCATGGTTAACTAATACACATAATCAATAGTTCCAATACTACATATCCTTAGTTCCGGTTTAGATATTAATCTAGCTTGAGTTTAACAGGTTCAGTTGTCCTGTAGATAATTGAATCAACACCTGGATCCATATGCCACATCGACCAGCTGATCGCGAATAGTGTTATTATGAAAATTAACGCCACTAATAAAATTATGTTGAACATGTATGGGAATTCCTCGCTTTTCTCGGTTGCTAAGGAATTCTCATTTATTGTGTTGTTTGTATTGTTGTTTGCTTGTAGGAATGTGTCACGTCTGATCCTGTGCGGGCATGTGACTCTCATAAGCTGCATTCTTGGGTTGATTTCGGTTGCCAGGGAGCAGAGGGAGTCTAGTTTATCAGAGCTTGATTTAGATTCGTCGTTTAGGATTACTTCTGGGAAGTTTAGCTGTGTGAAAAGGTGTTAAAATATAATTAATCAATAAGCTGTATATTCTAGTTAATACGACAGAGACATTTTAGCTATAAACTGGAACTAATAACATCATTAGTTCTTGGTACATACCTGGAAGTGGTCCAATTCCTTGTCCTCTAGGTGTTCTCTAGCTATATTATAGACCTCATTAACTGATTGGGATATAGTCACACCTGTTGGATTAGTCCAGATTAGTGTTAGCCCAAACACCGCCACTTGACCACTATATAACGACACAATCTGATCGGTGAGCTTCGGGAGAAGTGATGAGTATAATTGTATAGCAGCTGACACCTATATGCAAACATTCCAATCTTGTTGCTATGGAGATATAAGGAATTTACCTGTGGTGAACTATCTCCGTATTTTAATCTCAGATCTTTCAGACCTGTGAAAGTTATAGCGATTAAATCAGGTATGTTATCAGCTGTTTCTCTCCTGTTCCGCATTCTTTCTATCGTATCCATAGCAGCCAATATTTCAGTAAAGAATTTGGTATCTGCTTTGTAGTTAAGATTGAAAAGAACTTCGTTGCCATCTGTTCTTCTTACTGAAATGGTGTTTGTGTCTTTTGAGATTGAATCTAAGAATAAGCAAATTGTTGTTGTTGTTGTTTGGGTATTCTAGACCTTAGGTGTGTATCTACACGTGATATATAACCCATGTACCAATTTCCAATCCAATCGGTCTTATAGACCTAGGAACACCCTTAGTTAATCGTCCCTCCCCTATGATATCAATTACTCACCAATATCCATGGTCCCCATAAGGTTAACAGCCTCCTGCTTGGACAATTCCGTGTGTTGATAGTCTCTTATAACTGACACTCCTCCTGTTTGAGGGTTATAGTACTCCTTTATCATTTTGATCCCCTTTGGTCCCGCTGAGGCCACACGTTCCTCTCCTGCTACCGACACCATGAGTGGCTCATTGTGTCCTCCAAACACCTCCATTATTCTATAAATAGAATATAATTAATGATAATAATAATAGTAGTGTCACATTACTAACCTAGTTCTTAGTAGGCTGGGATTGAATGTGTCACTGATCCACTCTTTAACACCTATATCTTTCTGTACCATGTAAGATGTTGTCCCCTCAGGGAGGGTCACGGTCCTCTCCTCGCTGAGTCCATCTACCGTCAAGAGGACAAGGGCGCGGGGTCTAAATAAGGGGTTAGAAGAGGTTACGCCTCCCCAGAACAAGTTCTCCGAAGGGTTCAGTCCCAAAAGGTGTGAGAACATGACACACAGCTGGGTAGGGTCCAGTTTCATGAGGTGAGCAGGCTGGTCGGACAGTTTTGTGAACTTAGGAATATGTAAGGAATGGAATGCGAACTGAGTATCAGGGTGTGACGTCATTTCTATACGGATTGATGGCTCTATACCACCTGACACCTGCACCACCAGTAGACATAACAACAAGACACTAATCTTAGCCATCTAGTGTTAAAATATAATAAAAATTATATCACCTATTATATACATGTTAATATAACTGGAACTATAAGAGGATAATTAGTTACGATATATACATATACGTATATCTTATTTATATAAACTAACTGCCTATTAGTTTCTATTGAGTATAAGGTTTCACATATGGTATGCTGGTATATTCTATTATATTGTAGAAGTGGCATGAAGTGGCTTCTGAGAACTGAAAATAAATAACCAATACTTGATGACAGATGTGGCATAATTGTATCATTTGTTTAAGAACCATATTCACAGGAATGTTAATACCCCGTCAGGATATAGACCTGATTAATTAACATAGCATAGCAGTATATCTATATAGCACAGAGGTGTCAATTAGGTGTCACCGTCTTGTATTTTCTTGGAGTCCGACACAGCCATGGAGGGGGTGTGTAGAGAATTGTCCCGAGGGGCCAGTATGGACCCCTGTATCTGAAAATGTTTTAACGCGGCATCCTGTGCGTGTACAGAAGAACTGTGTCGTCTGGAATATAATTTCACTATTGACTTTCTAATATTTTTGTTAAAGTTGTTAACATAGTTACTCTGGGTGGTCTCCTCCTCCGACAGCTCTGAGTATATATCTAGTGTATGATCAGACGCCTGTCTAGCGAATAGCCTCCCTAAATGTGGAAGGGAGGACATGATAAGAGTGAGCTTCTCCGTCCATTCTAACTCATCTTCCGATTCGTCTTGATCATCTATCTGTCTCTTATTCCTGAGACTCTCTTTGGGTACCACGAGTACTTTGGTGTCCGGTGTCAGGGCTCGGAGTATCTTAACCCCTGGGGGTACAATCTCGGGAGATTTAAAACTGAATTCATGGTTCTTCTCATCACAACAATTACCAGCTACGAGTATGACATGCTTAACTTTATCATCTATACAAATCAGGTGATTTGAGAGAGGTGTCATGACGTATGCCTCTTGACAGACCAGCTGTATTTCCTGAGAAGTGAATTCGTCATACTCCATTAATCCTAGCAGGAGTTTACCCGCTATTCTGGTACCTAACACCTTCCACAACGAGTTCCCCAGAGCAGGGAAGTCCTCTATAGCCTCAAATAGAGTATCCATCTTAATAAATAGGGTCTGTACAGGTATTTCACTTGTAACGGTAGCATTCTTTCTGCTGTTAAGCAACACCCCCATCTCTCCTAGCACTATCCCTGTACCGATAAAATCTGACCAGATGGACTCTTCTCCCCCTACTATGTCCGACTGACAGGAGGCACACTTCTTGATGGTCCCCTCATCGTCCTTAGGGATCTGAGGGATGGTCCGTTCATGAGTCTCCGGCCAGGACTCCCCCTGTATCTTACTGAACCGTCTGCTATGCTCGTCTATTGTAGGGTCTGTGTGTGTCAGAGCCGAGTTTTGAGTTATCTTAGCTAATCCGTTAATGATAAGGTGAATACCATCAGGGGGGTCTCCTTGTCTGATTATTATTTGTCCTATATCAAAGTTAGTGAGGACTGCTCTCTGCATAATATAGTCAATAGCCGAGGTGTCTAGCCCGTATACCCAGGGGAGGTTCTGGAGTAGAATACGGGGATCTGAGCTGTCTATACTGTAGGGAGCGTGTTGTACATTCTTCTTACGAGCTTCTATTTGCTGGTTTAGCTTCATTGCTTCATTCTCATCTATTATCCCCCTTGACTGGAGCTCCTTGATAGTCTCACTACACTTGTTAAGGACTGATCGGGTTGCCTGCGTGGTCTTTACGGATACAGCTATGCCAGGCTGGTCCTTACGGATCAGACCCAACTGTCTGGTGGTGTCAAGTCTAGCGTTTTCTGACGCTTTAATGAATTTGTTTAAGATAGGTTGAGGAGTAAATGCTAGATTACAGAGGGTCTTCATCATCTCCTCCTTACCAACTATGTAACCCTTCCCTACGTCATATCCAAACTTCAATTTCCTATTCAGGAAGTATTCAACTATTTTAAGACAGAGGGGTAGGAATAGTTTCGTCAATCGTAGCACTCTTCCAAACCTGATAATCCTTACTATTCTAATAGCCTTTATGAATGAGAAACCCTTTAAAGATTCAAATTGAGAGTATCCTCCATCAGAGGGGAGAATGAACATAGTTATCATTATTGGTGTGTCAATGATAGAGAATATCAGCACTAGGAAATCTAGGATATTGAATGCTGAGTAGAAATAGTATCGCCTTAGTCCAAATAGTTTCAACATAAACTCTACTATGTACACAACACAGAATACCGTGTTAATTATTATGAAGCTAGGGTGCTCTATATCTCCCAGGTAGAACAGCAAGGTTTCTATGAGAATAACAAGGACATTAGTGGTAACTATGCAGATCATGACGTAATCGAATATAGGATTGTTTACCACACGGAATAGAGGACGTAGACACTGGAGTTTAGGATCAGGGATAGGTCTGTTCTCATATTTGTTCTGTAAAGTTATTAGTTTCTCTAACCATAGTCTCACACGCGTTACTACATATGGAACTTTCCAGTGGTGTTGAATATCTTTCATCTCTATAAGTTTGTTCTGTTGATCTATAACAGTATCAGCTGTGTGTAGTAACACTCTTACAGCATCTCTGTCTAGCATACCTAGTTCAAACTGCTTCCAGTAGGATATCTTCTCTGCTTTAATGATCCTCTGTCTCACCTCCTCACTCAGTTCTAACACCTCTTTGGGCCTAAGCATAGAGGCTAGCTTCTGATCACAATTAGGACACTGATGTCCTGCTACGTGGAAGGGATTATCCAGAGGGTGCTCACGATCCTTCCCTCCCTTTCCTATCCGGTATGGGTTCCTTATTCGGGTATTCTTCTCTACAACCTCCCAAGCAGAGTCTGCCAGGAATTTGTCAGACTTTAACATGTTCATAGATCTCTTCCTATCTCTCCTCAACATGGATACAGCTGTTTTCATGGTATGCAGCTTAGCGACTGATATATCAAACATTCCTAAGACCCGTAACAGGTACTTAACACTTGTCGCGTTAATCAATAGACTCATGAGTACTATACCAGCTGTATGGAAGAGGAACTTACTGCCTAGGTTAGGACTCACTATCCTGGGGTCTTGTGAGACGATGAGGGCTAGAGAGAGACCAACTGCCCCCCTCAATCCTCCCCACGTCATAACGAGTATACTCTTCCAGGAGATTGCATAACCTATCTTTGTTAGAATCGGCCAGAGACTGCCTATAGCTATCAGACGAATAACTTGTAATCCTACATAAAGAGTAATCAGGAATAACCAGTCCATAGCTTCTACTCCTATGAACACAGAGTCTGCTATAACTACACCTACGATTATGAATATAAGGGTGTTAGCTAGGTACTCCAGCATGGACCAGAACCTGTGTAGAAACACCTCTACTTCCGGACTAATGTTAGCCTTCTGACTGTTTACTTCTATTCCTAATATCAACACAGCTAACACCCCAGATATCTCAAATCTCTCTCCAATATAGAATGTGATATAAGTAGAGGCTAGAGTTAATGTAATCTCCACCAGAGCATCGTTATATACATGAGAGAGTACAAATAGAGTTATACGCGCCATACCTATACCCAAGAGAGGACCAAATACGATTATCTTAATTATAAATGTGAACATGTTGACACCAGATATCTGTGAGTCTGGGATAACAAAGTTTAGGAATATTCTGAATAGGATGATAGCAAATCCGTCGTTCAGTAGAGACTCTCCTTCTATGGTTATTCCGAGACGCTTAGAAGCCCCTAGTTCCTTTAACAGTGCCACTACTGCCACGGGATCAGTGGCAGAGAGGACAGATCCAAACGTGATCGCCTCAAACCAATTCCAGTTATATGTGAATATGTATCTAGCCATGATAGCAGTGAGGATTGTAGATATCATTAGACCGGGTCCTGCTAGCACCAATGTCTGAGATAGGGTCTTCTTAAATGTGTGCACATCCATACTGAATGCGCTCTCAAATATCAGAATAGGTAGAAACACATGTAACAGGAGGTGAGGGTTCATGTGAGCTATGTATGTGTACTCTCTTATAGCTGGTTCTGCCTTGGCCGCGGATCCTACCCCCAAACCGCATATGATTAGCATAACAGTATACGGGATGGGGAGACGTTTGAAGAGGAAACGGACCATTGCTCCTGTCACAACCGCTAGGAATAGGAATAGTATCGCCCCTGTGCCATCATCATGCTCAAGGTGTGAAGTATGGTTGGTGTGGACCAGGTGGTGTGTGAAATTAAAGTGGGATGAATTTGTGGCATTCTGAAACACATCTCTGACGGTGCGCCACATTTAAAATATTTACAACTAAATATGCACATCACTCATATTTACATGATTTGTGATACCTGACAGCCAATCAGTTGTCAGGGTTTATAGCTGTGTATTAGCATCAGTCAATCTTATTCACACCTCTGTTATTCTCTTAAAGTATACCTAAGGGGAACCATGGGACATATATTGGACAATTTATAGGTGTTAAAATATGTGATTTGAAATATCACACATCTACAGCCGATAGCTAATATACGTACAATAATCACTTTACATGGATTTGGAGTGTGAATTTTGACACCTATGATAATAGAAAATATGAATATACTTAACATACGGACATCAATGGTTAATTCATAGTTTCAGTTCCATATTGAGTTTGTTTAATACCAGCTAACAGTTTCTGATAAATAACTTGCTCGTTGCCACTCAAAGAATTAACAGTACTCTCCCGCTTCAGGAATTTATTTAGTTCCAGTTCCATTTTGTTAAGAGAGATATTTTTAGAACTAATGATTGTGATATCTGATCGCTTCTCTGTGTAAGCTTGTGACATAATTTTAGCTAAGTATTGATTGTTGTTGTTATTGTTTATATAGGGGGTTAAGAATATTAAGAAAACAGATATGAATCCTATTTATATATTCATACAGCCTCCAAGCTTAGAGGAACTGGTAAACAAGTAAATAAACAAACAAACAAACAAACAAACAAACAAACAAACAAACAAACAAACAAACAAACAAATCAACAAACAAATAAATATTTCTAGGAATTGAGGTTAAAGAAGAGAGGAACTGAAGAAGAAATTCAAATTCAAGAAAGATTAAGAATTGCAAAAAGAGAATTGGAATTTGGTAATTAATCATATTTTGACACCTTTAAACGGTTATAAAATAGGATATATTGTTTGTTTACTTGTTTATCCACTTGTTTACTAGTTTGTTTATTTGTTTACTAGCTGATCTTCCCGGAGTGTTTGATGTAAAGATAGTTAATGCCGATCTAGATTTTGCTTACAAACAACTCAAACAGGCTATTTTTGGAGTAAGCAAATAGATTAAAATTTTGACACCTTTATGACAAGTGGTTTGAGCCACTTTGTGTCGAGATTATTGACATATATATATATACATATTGTTTATTGTTGTTTATTTTCTAGTAAACAAAACAGATTCATTTTCACACATTTTAGAAGAATTTTGTTCACAGTACTTCAGCTAATAAATTATAACTACTTTTGTGTCAATTGTGTCCCTGCCATTCTGTCCGGACTCAAGAAGGGTGTTATAATATACATTACCCTCCGTATGAGGATATTGGTTCATGGTTTGACTCCTAGAAACGTCCCCGAGAGGGAGGGACGTTGCTAAATAGTACTTTCAATCCGGACAGGGATGTTGGGGTAATAATGCTTATCGAATTAGAATAATATATTATCACTAACACATCCTAGATACCTCCCTAGCCTTATGGAATGTGTAATCAATATATATATAGGATAACATCATATATGAACTTGTATTATTACACTTGTAATCAATATTAATTTGTCGATATGTTGTTTACTAGTTTAGGCATTCAGGGACAGAAAGGATTTATCCGTTGCTATGGTTACGCCCCCAAGTATGTGAACTTATCCACAAGAAGTGGATCTATAAATTAAAGTAATTTGGAACTACAGAATAGTAAATCGGAACTAATTAAAGAATAAAACTCAAAATGCACCATTCAGAAAGTGAACAAGCAGCTCTCTGCTCCTCAATAGAATTCGTTCCCAAAGATGACGAATTCCAGAAGTCACTTGTGGTATCTCTGGAACAAGGAAGTACCCCTCAACCCACCCAATCCGAGTCCAATTTGAGCCGAAGGAGGATCACAATCCTGAAACAAGGCAATGAATACGCGAATGTGTTCGATCAAGCACAAGTGGTCATTTTAGGAATGCGGGATTCTTATGAACAAATGTTTAAAAATTGGAAGAAAGAATGTGACATAAATTCTGAGCTGTCAGCTGAAATAAAAAATCTTAAATTAATAATTGAAAGTCAGAAGATTATGACGAAGAAAATATTGGGCGAAAAATCACAGATCCAGGAGGAGTTAGCCCGCTCCGAGCGGCGACCCAAAATTCAGGATAGAATGGAAGACCTGGAGTGTGAAGTAAAATCGCTAAAAATAGAAAAGAGTCAACTCAAAACTGAGAATTCAGAAATGGAAAAGTCCTTGAACGAAAAGACACAAACTTTACAATTTTACAGAGATGAGTTCGGTCGGAAGGACGAAGGTTCTGGTTTAGAGGGGACCTCCTACCGAAAGAGGACTGTCCCCATCAAGAGGTTCAATAGTACACCCACGGTCAATCAAGTCACCGAGAAGAGGGGATGCAAAGTACAAGCACCTACTACCAGAGGAGTACTAAAATTTCTAGTGGGGGAGCGCTTATAAAGAATTTCTTATCCAGAATTTGTAAATCAAAGCTATTTTCTATAAACGAAACATATTTTAATCCACATTACATTACGGGTAATATAAACTACGAATATTACAAATAATGTTGGCCTTCTTGGGTGCAGATGTTACCCCTTTAAGCAGACTAGTGTACGAAAGAAGGGTAACTCCGGAAAACTTAAGCTTCCTTTATTATAATAACAATAACAATAACAATAATCACCTCCTACGTAATGCCAAATTTTTGTTATTTGCTAATTAAAAGTGAATTAAAGTTTGAATGAAACAGTATTTTAAAAGTGGCATTGTGACACAATTGTGTCGGATTAATTACCCAATGGGGTATGATGATAAACAGGACACATTTATACTACAACCGTCACTCCTCCACTTGTCAATTAGCGTCACAAAATAGGTGTTAGAATATGTTTATTTGAAAAGTACATTAAATTTACATCAAAAGTAAAATAGTAAATAATATAAGAACTCTAAAATAAATCTAAAATATGATAAATATGATTAATTACATGTAAATAAGAATATACACATCTGTGAAAGGTTGTTGTTGTTTAGCTAAATATTAAAGGTGTTAAATTTGGTATTACTTTTGCGTAGACGAGTGAATGACTCATTATAGACTGTAGACGATCTCCTACAAACAAACAAATAAATAAGTAAACAATTCATAACACTGATAAATGGATGCATAGTTACCAAATCGAGCATGAGATATGGAGATTTGTGTGAGAATTTATAACCTGTGGTACATATGGGAGGTGTTGACGGAATGTGTCAAATTGGCACACAGGGGGTCCACGAGTTGGAATCGCTTGCTTATACAGTCGACTCCGGTTAATCGGACCACTGGTTAATCGGACCACTGGTTAATCGGACCACTGGTTAATCGGACCACTGGTTAATCGGACCACCGGTTAATCGGACCACTGGTTAATCGGACAATTCGGTTACTCGGGCCATTTTCTCCTGGACGGAATCTAATCCAATCCAGGATTAATATTTAACATTTTTCGGTTAATCGGACACTCCGGATAATCGGACCACTTTACTCTGGACAAAAGTGGTCCGATTAACCGGAGTCGACTGTATAAGAATTCCTTCCACGCGTTTTCGTATCTATGGATGTAATGGCATGTGATAACAAGGTGTGTACATATTTATGATCACCATAACAACCACTAAACTATTGATGGAGGTGATAGTATTAATTACAATTGATATGTATGGGCACCAGTATATTTCTGTCTGATGAATCCAGAGGGTTTAGTTGAGGTGTTAGATGGCAGGAATGTAGGTGTTACTTTAAGCTTGTGTTGTGTGACACTGTCTGGATGCCATGAATTAGTTCTATAGATACAATATGGAACTGTAATGATTATCATATGTACATATAGAAGGAAATATAGTTCTTACTTGAATATGAAAGAGCTTCTGGGCTTTGATTTGTGAGTTGGTGTCATTTCCGGTCTAGAAGAGAGTATGGTTCAATATGGAACTAAGATATATACATATAGTGGGGAATATTATAAGGGGCACAATTGGACCCTCTGAGGTCTGTTAACAGAAACTCTGTGTGACTATTAAATTCTTTTTTCAGTAACCAACGAGATGACTGATATTCTAGATTTTGGAAAGTGTCGTCCACTTAAACCACCTAAAAGTGTCCTATTACCATTTCAACCCTCAAGGCCAATCTCCCTTATCAAATACCGACACATTTGTGCCATCTGCCACTTTAGATATACAAAGAAATCAGACTTAACACTCCACACGAAGGTGCGACACAATCCCACTTTTAAGAAGAGTGGCACATTTCAGAGGACCACCTGGGGAAGAAGGGAATATTGTCCCATGTGTAACTATATTGGCAACAACAGAATACAATTGTGTGAACATTCAAAAAATAGCCATCCATTAGAATTAATAAAGTTAATGGTATCTACACTAGATGAGGAGAGGAGAGAGTTTGTATACTTAAGTTCTGCTTGTAAGTTATAGGTGATAACAACTGGAACTAAGTGAATGCCGGTTATAAGAGCATCATCGGGAACTGGACATAATGTTTTCATAACCGGCATCTATTGTATAACCAGTGTTCATATAACCGGAATATTCATATAACCGGAATATTCATATAACCGGAATATTCATATAACCGGAATATTCTTACACCCGGCATATTCATATAACCGGAATATTCTTACACCCGGCATATTCATATAACCGGAATATTCTTACACCCGGCATATTCATATAACCGGAATATTCTTACACCCGGCATATTCATATAACCGGAATATTCTTACACCCGGCATATTCATATAACCGGAATATTCTTACACCCGGCATATTCATATAACCGGAATATTCTTACACCCGGAATATTCATATAACCGGCATATTCATATAACCGGAATATTCTTACACCCGGCAAATTCTGTATAATTTGTCGTTTAGATTACAACAAAAAGAAAGACAGGATTATGATTTACAGACTAGAGAGAGATATTAGAAAGGTGTTAACGGAACTTAATACAAAGTCTACAAATATTGACAGAGAGTATGACGTAAGACCTATTATGGTATATAGAAGAGGTGACAAAGTGACACTACCTGAAGTGGCAGAGGTTAGCAAGAAGGAAACTGAAACTGAAACTATAGAGGATTTTGATACTTTATTTTAATGATTAGGTGTTATAAAATGGGACTAATTTGTTGTTATTTTGATATTAGCTAATGGTTAGAAAGAAGAGGAACAAAGAAGTGAGACCATTCAAAGGTGTGAAATTGAAACCACTTGAAGCGACACAATCTGAAGATAGTGACAGCGAGGGGCCATTTGTGTCGGAGCGACACTTTGTGTCGTGTCCATATTGTATCGCAAAATATAAAACCACATTAGCTGTAAAATCACATATCCGACACAAACATTGGCCAAAATACAAACACAAACAAATCCTGAACACAACTCCAATGTGTGAGATATGTGGCAGGAGATATTTGCTATTCGACACATTAGTGACACATATTAAATATTCACACGCCACTTTTATGAATAAATTCCGTAATTCTGATTGGACGAATGAGAGAGAATTTTATGAATATTATAACAGATTTCATTGTCAAGAATGTGGCGACACATTTGTTAAACCACTTTCGTAAGTTAATTATAATATTAACAAAATAGGTGTTATAATATGGAACTATGTAGATATCAGCACCATCTGGAGAAAGGACACATTTTGAAGAGGACACAAACCAGACTTTACTGTGACACAAAATATAAAACCATCAGACACTTTTTTAAGAAAGACACAATCTCGTTGGCTAATATTGTAACGGAAGTTAAAAAGCGAAGTAGCAGAGATAAGTGGTCAGTTTTAGCCAAGCGACACCTCGACACCATGGATCAGGTTGAGAGGTTCGAATCTTTGTTTTGATGTAAACAAACAAACAAACATCAACAACTTAGTTTATTTGTTTACCAGTTATATTTTGCTATAATTAAATTAGTGTATTATGTTAATATGGAACCATGGATAACAATATAACACGGCTGCTCTGATGAGTACAATATTTGAACCATGGATAACAATATAACACGGCTGCTCTGATGAGTACAATATTTGAACCATGGATAACAATATAACACGGCTGCTCTGATGAGTACAATATTTGGACCATGGATAACAATATAACACGGCTGCTCTGATGAGTACAATATTTGGACCATGGATAACATACTGATGATACACATGTAAAATACCTGTTGGTTTTGGAACTGGAAGTATCCCTAATAGAAGTATAATATGAATCAGAATCTGATTTAGATTTCCTCAGGGCTCTGGTAGCTTTAATCATGTTAAGGTGGTCTCCTTGTGTGCCACTTTTTAGTGGCACAGATGGTATTCTGTTCTCATCTTGTAACAGGAGGAAATGTGTCGGAATGTGTCCGCTAGGAGGTGTTACTTGTTTTGTAAGTGGCATTGTGTCGCATAGGGTTGTGACTGATTTGTTACGAGATTGTTCTAAATATAAATATTCAAAATTGTGTCGCTTATATTCATATGATTAATACTCACCTAAAAGTGTTTTTGGGCTAACTTTCTCCACAACAACGGAGAGGGGTCTTTGGAATCTGTGTTGTGTCCTAGAAAGTGGCAGATGGGCAGTGGAAGGTGTTAAAACAGCAGGATGTGTCGCGTGTTTAGAATTTGTGTCATTCATTTGTAAAACCTTCTGGAATCTTTGTGGCAGAGATTGTGTCCTCTCAGTTGTAACACAATCCATATTTGTCACCTCGCTAAGTGGCTCTGTGCCACTTTTGAATTGTGTCATTCTTGATTTCTCACCTTCTCTCCACAAACTATCTTGTTTCCTAAATTTAATTAATATAATATGGAACTAAAGGTGCTAAAATATGAATATACTCACTCAATCAAATACAGCTGTTGTGGACCAATCACAGATCCAGGTCTGCATATCCTACGAACAATCTGATTGGTTAATTACATAGTTACACAAGTGATAGATAGGAATGTTACCTTGCCCATGCTATCGCCTCTACAGCTGTGAATCCATAGTGCTTCATCATATAGCAACAAATTAATGTCCCAGTTCTACCTAGTCCAGCTAAAGTGGCAGAAAGTGGTTAAATAAGTGGCACAATTGTGTCGCGGTATTCTAACCTTTACAGTGCACTGCTATGCCACCTTTTGCGTTCTCTGCGATTGTTAAAAACTCTCTAAAAGTGTGAAAATAATAATGTATTCAGATTCAATATCTAATAGGTGTGAAGTGGCATAAAGTGGCACTCACGTGAGTATATGTTCAGGAGGGGTACTCCCGTCAATGAAAAATAGGTCTGCATGTTCAAATCCGGCGTCTGTGAATCTCTTAGCCTCATAGAACTTCCTATTTAACCTAACTACGTTAGTTACGGAATGCTTCCTGAAATATGCAAAGTATGTTTCTGGGGAATGTAGAGGATAACCTAAAAATAGAACAGATAATACACACACATTCCTAATGACATGTTTCGTAACTAACCATTGTCAATTTTGCTTTTGTTGTGAGGGCCACAGAAAGATAGGAATTTCCCTAAAATGAACCATTAATAAAATTGGTCCTTGTGTCCCTAGCAACGGAGATATGACACTGGAATGCATGACATAATTCTTGATGATTAGCTCATTATATTTTAATTAGGCGCCATATCGATAATACGCTTAACATCCAATTATTTGATTGGCTGTTAGTTTGTGCCTGTTACAGATGGATATAATCTATAGTTGCAATTGGAACTATAATCTAGTAACACCTTAATTAAGATTTCTGATTACACATACACTCACCTGGAATTAGCCAATTAAAATCTCCGTTTTCTACTTTCTAAGAAATAAAATTTATAAGAATAGTTACTAAAATATGACAACTGATTAAACACATCACACCTCGTAATATTCATACTCTTTCACATCAAAGGTGTCAAAGTCTAGGAAACCTAGCCTCTTAGCCTATAAAACAAGGTATTAGTTATTGTAGATTTAGGGTTTTGTTGTTGTTTACCTTTTGTATAGCTTGTAAACAAGGAAGAAGTGTTAGATTAAACATACAAGGCCCGTATGATGCATCTCTAAAATATTCATAAAGTAAACAAACAAACAAACAAACAAACAAACAAACAAACACCTGTTTACCTGAATGGTTGTAAAGTAAAAGTGTTAAATGGCTGGAATGCCTCCTCAGCTGTATAGTTGCAGTATAATATCTATAAATAACACACATAACTATCGTTACCATGGTTACATAGTTCCAATTACTTACCAAATATGAACCAATAAGGAACAAGGAATTGGCTCTCCTCCTGTTATCAAATGAGGTGTAATGTACCAACTTCATGCGGGAGAGGGCGGGATTCTAAAATACAAATTCCAAACCACGTTACTATGTTACCATCTAAGGAATGTAAATATGCTAAATTCGATTAACCTACGTTTAGTTTTTGTTGTATTTTCATGCAATATTTGTAAACCATCGCTAGATTGAAAGGTCCAAAATCTGCGTAAAACCTAAAAACAATAACTGTAAACAAAGAATTTATGCTTAGTTCTAATTGGAACTAAACTCACGGCTCATAAACAAGCTCATCATCAATGGAGAAGAAATGGTAAGTTCTGTTGTTGTTTGGTCTGGCGCGTAAACTAGCGAAATATAGCCGATCTAGAAATGAAAGATTATGTTAATATTCACATTTAGGTGTTATAATATGGAACTATAATACCATGTGGTCATCTTAAAATATGTAAATATATCTTTTATTTAACAACAGCTCGCTATTTGTGTATCTAACCAATCAAATGGCATCTTAACCCATTGGTTCCAGATTAAACATAACTCGAAGATTTGGCGCTTATTTTCTAAAATCTTATTGGTTAGTTATTTACCATTACAATTCTTATGTATCCATGGCAACGGTAGAAATATGGATTGATAATTTATTCGGCGCTTATTTTCTGAAAATCTTATTAGTTAGTTATGTCATTACAATTCTTATGTATCCATGGCAACGGTAGAAATATACAATGATAATCGTACCAGTATACAGCACAGTTTTGCTGGTGAATCAAAGAAGAATTTTTGCTATAAAATCGTAATATAATCCTTAATTCAATTACTATCTGTTTAGGAACAACCTCTTACATATAGGCTGGTATAAGCCCGCCCTGTATCATATAGCATATTATATTACTCAATTATGGTGTAATTAGTTCCATATTAATAATCTATAGAAGTGGTACACGTAGTGGCACATATTGCTGAATTGTAATTTCATAATTTAGACAAGTGGACAGAGGAAAGCCCTTGTGTTACCAGGGAGAGATGTATGAATTCCTTTACAGTAGTTCGGTTGCTATGATAATATAAGGAATGTTACGGACATTTATTAAACAAATGGTCTGTGTTGTTTAAAGTGGTTTGTGACATAATTTGTGGGTATTTAAACAATTATAATATTGTGTCAGTATTCTTTGGTTACTGTGTATTTTATATTCATATAGAACTTTAACACTTCTATAGTTCCAGAATACAAGTGGTGTACTAATTCTAATCAAATAAATCGAATGGCTATCAGTTTACCAAAATCATATTAGTATACAAACAAACAAACAAACAAACAAACCTTTGATACATTCTTTGTATTCTTCCATTGTGTCACAGTGGCTTAGAAGTGGTTTTAAGTGGAAATATTCATAAATCAATAACTATTTATATATTTCTAATCAATTAGTGGAATAGGGATAATACATAACTAGCCTATAAACTAGTTGCTAAGGTGAAGTATGGCAGATAAAATGGCTCTTAAAGTTGGTATAATTGGTGGCACAGGTTTTGATGATCCTCTCATTTTGACAGACAGACAGGAACTGAATGTACCGACACCTTTTGGTGCCACTTCTGCGCCACTTATAAATGGCACGATAAGTGGTGTGCCATGTGTCCTGTTGTTAAGGCACGGACTTAAACATGAAATTAGTCCAACACACGTGCCATTTCGTGCCAATATTCACGCCCTTAAAAGTGTCGGGTGTACACATTTGCTAGCCACTACAGCATGTGGCTCACTGAGAGAGGAAATTGTCCCTGGAGAGGTGTTAGTGGTGCTAGACCAGTTTATTGATAGAACCACCAAGAGACACTCCACATTCTATGATGGAACGACTGACATATATGAAGGTGTTAGAATTATTCATATTATTAATCAAACAATTATTTGATCTCGTCATTTAGGTGTGTGCCATATTCCAATGGCTGAACCCTTCTGCCACCACACGCGACACATTCTATCCCAATCCTGTACCCAGCTAGGATACAAATTCCTGAAGACAGGTACCGTTGTTACGATAGAGGGACCAAGATTTTCAACAAAAGCAGAATCAAAATTATACCAAAACTGGAACTGTGATGTGATAAATATGACCACAGTACCTGAGGTTACCTTAGCAACCGAATTGGGTATGAGCTATGCAGCATTAGCACTACCAACTGACTACGATTGTTGGAGAGATGGCACAGAAAGTGTCACAGTTGAAAATGTGTTAAAAGTTCTTAAAGTAAATGGCGGCAAAGCTAAGGAAGTTATAGTTAAGAGTATTGAGAATTTGAAGGAATCTGATTGGTTAGTCGTGTCAGAGAATAACAGACGTAAAGCTGTAACATCTGTTATGTGATTCTATAAATAGAACTAATTTGTTTATTTGTTTGTTTTAGGTTATTTACATATTATAACACCTTTATCATATAATTATATTTACACTTTTATTAGCAATTATGTCGCTATTCCGCGCCATCCGTGTACCACTCTCTGTGGCACAATTCCGCGCTCTCTCAAGTGCGGGTAGAGACCCTCCAGCTGGGTCAATCAGGGGCGGAGGGGGAAAGTTCAGTGAGATAGAGGCAGCTGAGGAAAATGTCTATTTTAAGAAACTTGAGCGGGAACAGCTGAAACAATTGAGACAGCTGAAAGAAGAATCGGCCGAACATCTTCAAGAAGAGATAGCAAAATCTGAGGAGAGAATTGTGGCGCTCAAAAAAAGTCTCAAAGAGCAGAAAAAGGAACTAAGCAATCTTGATAAGAAAACTTAACACCTATAGTTCCATATTAGAATAGTTAGTTCCCCCAGTTATATTTACGATATGTTCCTTAATTACCGAGTCTGTATGGTTTAATGTTATGTATCCATGGTTACCAATACCAAATAAGGAATGTATATGTATACCCCAATATATAATACACATTCCAAGCTACCATTATTGTAGCTATAGAAGAAAAGCTAACCAAATAGTATACCACAAGTAAGCATATTTGATGGATATTTGGTTGCTAGGCAATGCATTAGTCTCTTATATACAGAATTACTATCGTATTTCATTGAAATTGGAAATATTTGAGCTCAATTTCGTTGCTAAGGTAACAGGTAATTTAATATATTAGCTTAATAGGGTCACATATGTATATGTAGAAATTCACACCTTATCCTCGACCCAATCAAATGCGGGGTTTTAAGATTTTCACATATTTTCGTAAAATTTACATGTAACCATAGTAACCATTAGAATGTGATTATTGTACATTCTATTTTATCCCATCACTATATACACATAGATTATGTTTAATTATTCAAAACAGACTTCTGAGAAAATCCATCTGCCACTAATGCGACACATTTATGCCACTTTTCATGCAAGATATATATATATATCCTTCTGTCCGTCTACTCTCTCCAAAAAATCTTTCTCAATGAGTATGTCTATACACTTTTTTATCAAATGAACTTTAGGCTTAAATATGTTAGAAATCTGTCCAACCACTTCACTCAAAAGTGGTTGGTGTCCCAATTCCTTTCTCATTTTCATAATTCTGACTATGGCAGCTTGAATAATTATCTTTCTGTCATCGTCTACGTGTTTCTCTGTCGCCTCCTGCTCGATTTTTTGATCCAACTTAAGAGGAACATTCAAGTTGATTCGCAGTTTCTTGGACTTAAAATTTGTGTTAAATTTTAGCACGGATTTCATAGTCAGCTGATTTTCATTGTCACAACATTCCAGGAGTTTAGTCTTAAGTAGAACAGCTGACATTTGTAGGATCACTTCCTCTTTTATCAACAGCTGGGTGTGAATATTCTCTAAACATATCTGATCCAGTTCATTGAATAGCAACAAGAATGCCATCTGGTATGTAGACAGCTGTAACGTGTATTTCTGTTTGTAGCAATTAGTTACTATTTCTCCTTTACTCATGTGGTGAAGCCAAGTGAGAACTCTGCCACTATATTGGGTGTTATAGAATTGTGTGAAGCGAGTGAAGGGTCGCTCCAGAGCCTGGGGGAGGCAGAAATCGCCTCCTGATTGAAACGGCCAGGATCCAGAGGTAAGGACTTGTATTGAGAAATCTATCTCGAACTTTTGTGTCGGATTGTGTCGGTGATGTGTCTTTAATTTCTCATTTAATTCTCTACTTAAGTGGACATCTTGGAACATTCTTTGTAGTTTAGTTGTATACTCGAATCTATAATTAATATGGAACTAACACTTAATCTATAGTTCCGATACTAATACATAGTCCATATCTGCCACTTTAGTGGCAATAATTGTCACTTACCCACATGCTTGTTTCAGTTTAGTAATCATTGAAGCTTCTGCGTCATCAGAGGCTGATTGTCCTGCTACTAATCTCTTAGCTAACATTCTTGAGTAGAACTTCTGGAATACATCTTTATCCTCTATGTATCTATTTTAAAAGTGGCATTAGTGTGGCATAGTGGCACTATACATGAATATTAACCTGGCAGCA
The DNA here is from genome assembly GCA_024704765.1 of Oopsacas minuta. Lineage (NCBI taxonomy): Eukaryota > Metazoa > Porifera > Hexactinellida > Lyssacinosida > Leucopsacidae > Oopsacas > Oopsacas minuta. The sequence continues at coordinate 44,309 of JAKMXF010000133.1, read as the reverse complement.
ATATGGATAAGGTGGCATAGAGTGGTTTATGCCAATATGTATATATGGTAAAGTGTCATAAATGTGTCGCTTACCTAAATATAATCATAATCTGACTTAACAATTCTTCTGTCTCTGTATCATCAGGATTCTTAGCACTTTTCCTTAACAACAAGTCACAATACTTTGCTATTAATTCAGGTGATTTTACCTGACTACAGGAAGGCAGCTTAGTAATGCTATTATTATTTATAAATCTGGTACAAGCTGAGTCTAGTGCTGATGTAAATTGCTGTGATTGATCGAATGATTGTCTAATCAGCTGATGATATTTGTTGTATATGGAGAGGAGAGCTGTCACGTAAACCTAAAAGTAAACAAACAAACAATTGTTGTGTCATTCATTAATTCCCAGTAAAGTGGCAGATAATGTGTCGTAGCATTATGTATAATCATAAAAGTGGCACAGAGAAGTGGTACAACGTCAAATACTCTGAAATAATATCACCACTATATACTAATTGGAACTAATTACTGACAGGTGTTAGAATGTGGTTATATGGTATATTGATATGTATATATTGGATCTTATATATCTGTAGGATATGGTACCAGAGGGGGCAATTAATGGGAACAGGGATCTATCTATAATTTAATTATTTCTAATTTACTTAGCTAATAGAATGGTAGATTATTCAGGATATGACCACAGGACAGCTCACCAATATTTCACGATTAACACCTATTTATACGCGCATCAGCCCGATGAGGACACTGAGGACACAATGGGACCCTGGGTGTCAAGATACAGAGGTCCTCTCAAACTGGAACTAAAGGCAACTTCTCATATGACACTAGAACAAGTGATAATGTCACAATTGCCAGATGTTAAGTTAGCTAATTGTACCACATTTGTGACAGAAATGCCATTTCGGACTTATGTCAGCGCCAATAAAATTGGCACTAAAAGGGTTGTGCCACTTGGTGAGCTAGCCATAAAACTCCGCGACAACTATTTGAGGATTCAGCTCTCCAAACCACTTGTGAGTGACACACGCCACAAATTACTGATATCACTTCTGGAAAGAGAGGACAGAACTATTGAGGAATTACAGACAATATATAGCCTCCTAGAATCTATTGAAGTCGCGGATCAGGATTATAGAATTTTCACACCTCTATGGCACCTAATTGAGCTGATTTCTAGCTTCAATTCAGACCTAAAGAACAAGGTGAGGGACCAATGGGATCCCCTACAGGTCTTCATAGGAGAACTGTTCCTTAGTTTCAAGTCCTTGTGGTCACGACACTACGATACATATTTTAGACGCTATAAGGACATGTCAGGATTTGTGGATGCTAAAAGGAGAAATACTTTTATGTTACCTGGCAACAGTGAGAGGGATAGGAATTCTGTTTATAGATTAGAGGCTGTGTATAGAAGATTGGATGAGATATTGTCTATACCTTTTGATCAGGTGTTAATTAATAACATAAACAAACAAACAGCGGTTCCCAACACGGGGCAAGAGGGGTGTTAATAAGGTTGGGAATCGCTGAAATAATAAACAAACCAACATTAATTCACATCATTTATTTAGGTTGATTTTTGTGAGAATATTCTTAACACGATTTTAACAAAACACACTCCTATGTCACATCCTGACAGAGACAGGTTATTTAGCGCCCACCAGCTGGTTAAAGAGACTCTACAGATAGCTAAGACTGAAAAACAGGGGTGTGAAAATGAGCGGGCTTTGAAATTAGTACAGGATAAATTCCAGAATGAAATTCTGTTGCTATACAGTAAAAACCCACTAGAAATATTCCAAGCGTTTAAGAAGATATCTCCTGCAGGTAACCAATCAAATTACAGCTTTTATTTGTGTATTAACCAATCAAATTAGGTTATCCTCAGAAGAGCAGATTACGCGCTCAACCCTCCCGACACCGTGAAGAGTCCCAGACCTCTGACACCTCTAGGGGACCTTCTAACAGCTCAGAGATGTTTGCTCCTCCTCCTCGCACCCTGATAAAGGAGGGTCCCTTCCAGTTGGTCCATATACAGAGTCCTCAACACACCCATGACCGCTACCTTGTCCTCTTAACTGACCTCTTGATCCTAGCCAAACCCTCTCACACCCATAAGACGACACCTAGCTCTGCGACACAATCAACACCTAGTTTATCTCTCAAGCAGATTATTCCGCTACAATTCGTATGGACAAGTGACAACTTAGAAAGTGGGCTGGAGTCACACCATGCCACGGGGTTCCTGATTGGATGGCCTGCCGAGAATTCCGGGGTTAATAATTTTGTTGCTATTTTTAGTACAGCTGAGGAGAAGAGACAGTGGTTTGATACAATTAATAACACCATTGTTAAAACGAGACAAGATCTGCCGCCTGTAAAGGTGTCAATACATATCGGAACTGAACCACCAAAGATTATGTCAAAAGAAGTGGCATACTCGACACAATCCAGCCAATTACAAGAAGCCACTTTTGTGTCGCTTTCCCAGAATTATAATCGTCCTTATTTAACCAAGTACCACTTCGCATTCTTTCTGGTTGTTAAGGAATCACAACAGTACCCATTAATTGGGTTAGAGTGTCCCGCAGCTATTAAGAGTTACTTTTCACACCTTATTAGCTGGCGTAAGGGACACCAAATAGTGGCAGGCGACACATCTGATACAGGTAAGTAAATATTAAACAGTAACTAAACAGTTTTATCGTGATGAATGTACACAAACTAAACATCTTCAAACGCTAGGTTGTTATTTCTTGATGAAACAGCTGATTGACACAGAGCAGAGTGTAACAAAAAAGAGATTTATGCGACCATTCCACTTCAAAAAGGCGCGCTACCATCACCCATATCAGGACACAATTAGCGACACAGCTGGTAAACTATTCCATCTGTCACTCGACACAATTATGCCACCTCCTGAACACAACATCCCAAAAATCCTAAAGTGTATCCTGGTAAAACTGTACCGATGGGGACCAGGACAGCAAGGGATATTCCGTGTGGAAGCTTCCAGTAAGGATGTTAACGAGCTTAGGAGGAGGATAGAACTTGGTGATAGTATTGACCTAAAGGAATGTAGAGTTATTGTAGTAGCTAATTTGTTTAAAAGATTCCTGCGTTCCATTCCTGGGTGTCTGTTGCCATCTACGAAATATACAGAATTCGCAGCCACAAATGATATAAAAATAGAATCAGAGAGGGTCGATAGGATCAAAAAGATCCTCTCTAAGATACCGGAACCTAACTACAAGCTGTCACACTTGGTATTTGTGATGTTGACAGAAGTGGCTAAGAATGTGGCACACAACCAAATGACTGCCACAAATCTAGGAATCTCTGTGGGACCATCTATCCTCCAACCAATGGAAGGGCTCAGTGTGTATCAGCTGGAGATGAATGAAATTATTGCATTTATTATTCAGCATTGTGTCGACATATATGGCACAGAGACACCTGAAATATATAGCGAGACACATTCTCCTTCTAGACAGGTGATTATTCATATGATTAATCAGTAAGGTGGCATAAAATGTGTCGATAAAGTGTCACAATGTGTCACATATTTGAATTTTATAACAGCTATAAACTTAAAATTATAATATGATGATCTTCACACCTCTGTATACACACTTGTATAATTAGTTCCTGTTTCTATAGTTTGTTCCAGTTCGTGACGGGAATAATACAAGAAGTCTATTAGATCGTGGTGATTCTAATGACTCAATGGAATTTGATAATAGAACATTTGACAGCAATGATTCTGATACTGCCATTACACCCACAAATGAAGCCACTCTGCCACGTGCTGGGAATTTTAACAGGTACCGAAGGGACTCAAAACGGGACTCCAGGACCAGGTTTAGGAGTGAGCCAAATATGCAGAGGAAACCGACCAATGATAATCAAGCTTTGAAGAAGAATATTTCCATAGAAATTACAGAGTCTCCGAACAGCCAATCAAAATCCACGCCCAACTCTCCAGAAGTGGTCAGAAATATTTCTAAATTGGACGTGCCACAAAACGACACACACAGCCACTCCTCCCCTAACAGCCCTGAAGCCCCCCGGGCTAACCCTAAGGTGACAAATATGCAGTTATACCCTTCCTCTGATGAAGAGGACCAACCAAATCGAAGCTACGGAAAAAATTATATTTCCCCGCACTATTATAAGAAGAAAGCGGCCAATCAGCTGTCAACACCTCTGACACATAATCACTACCCTATGACGTCATCTAACTATCAATCAAATCATTATTACCAGAACATTCCTAAGTTCTGTTACCCTAGCAACCATACACCCGCGTGTCCTACCAACTTCCATGAAGTGAATACTTCCCCTCACGTGACAGGAATTTCCCGCTCATTTCCTTATGAAGTTAGTCAGGAAAACAATCTTAGACTGAAACCGAACTCTCTTCCCCGCTCAAAAGCTAGCTACGAGTTGAGTTACCCGCCTGAATACGTTGACGCCTTCTCAGCCAATCAGAAGGCGAGACATGCACAGAAATCTCGGTCTTTTGATTCGCCAGAAAGTCTACATAATGTCCTCCCGCTTTCCATCCAAAAGGCGAAAGCAGTGATCGCAATATTTCCAATCATTCAGGACGCACAGATTGCAAAGGTTAGCGAGGTCCGTCAGATGGCAGATGTGTCCCCAGTGTAGACACGACACATTTGTGACACTTTTTATTGTTTAGATTTATTCATATTTTCATACAAAAGTGACAGTTAAAATATGTCTGTTTGAGTTTTAAGCTTTTAATATTAAAATGTGTATTTTGAAAGGTGTGAAAATGTTAATATACCTTTGGGTCAGATAGTGCAGGTTCTACCACTTTGTTTATGGCCTCGTGTCCCTGCTGGGAGATATGTTCTAAAAGGGATTCCTTTAATTCTGCCACTAAAATGTTGTGATGTGACACTAAACTAGAAATAAAACAAAGGGAAATATAATTCATACTATCCATGGTCCAATAATGTAATAAAGCGAATATTATATAATGTGTCCAGATTAATGCCACTTATAACAGATGTATAGTTTCAGTTCCATTTACCTGAATAGTCTAGCCAGATCCTCTGTCTGGTCCTGTCTCAGCATAACTCTAAACTCATTTGCTAATCTATCCCAATGTTTAATAATAAACACATTTTCGCAAGTAGCAATTAACACCTCTTCAGTGGAAGTGTTAAGGTACACATTAACCCTCTTCCTCTCCTCTCTCAGTCGCAGCTGATTGATTAAACATATGATTAATTTTAACACCTTAATTAATAGAATATTTCTTAGGGGTTTATTGTATTTTAGCATCCTTGAGGGTGTTAAAAAAAGAAATAAGGAATTTTATTGGACAATATTTAAATAATAAAAATCCTGTGTTGCTATGGTAACCAATAATAAACTATCCAAATTCCGGTGTTGCTATGGTAACCTACCTCTATCCTCTTAATATATTCAGTAACAGGATTCTGCTGTAGGAATGTGGCAGATTCTGACACATAGAATGATTCTGTCTCCTCAATGAAAGCCACCTGTAATTGTCTCTTGTATATGTGTAGAGGTGTTGATGGCTTAAGGTTGTCCTCTGGGGTTATTCCTAGCTCCACATAGTTGGACACTACTCCACTTATGTAGCGGGTACAGATTGTCTCACCTGTCATAAACAACAAATAAGAATACTCTAGTAAATAGGAACAAGACACATTATAGTTTCAGTTTATAACACCTATACGAGTATCCTGTATATACCTTGTCTCTCGCGCTTAATTAGTTTCAGTACCGATTGTGTAACCACATCAGCTAATAAATTGAACACTTTCCTTCTCCATAAAATAACCGCCAAATCGTAGACATCAAACACCTCCGTCTTGCCCTCCCCTATCTGTCTCTTGACCCAATGCTTATTCAGATAAGAACAGAATCCATCTATGACCTTTGAGCTGAATATGAAGTCCTCCCACTCACGGATGTATGTCTACAGCGACACAATTATAACACCTATTATATTGTATGATGTGACACAATTAAAGTGGCATAAAAAGTGGTATAAATTAAATTTTAACTAGTTTATAAAATGCGTCGGTTACACCACTTGTGCCACTTCTCACCTGCAATATTTCTTCAGAAGACGAGCCAGGATTTGATACAGCTGTTAACTTGTCACTTAACAAACATTCCAAATGTAAAGAGAAGTAACTACGAATTTTTGTGTACAAGTCTTGTCCCACGAAACTGTCGTGCTCATTGGTCCGAACAATTTTGGTTCTTGAGGTGTTACGGGGGTTGAGGATGGCGGCACGTGGCACATTGAAGTGGTTTGAAGCAGACACATTTGTACAATAATTATAAACCAGAGTGTAAAGATTCATATATTGCTTCTTGTTCATTTGTTGTTGCCCGAATACTGAACCCATTCCTTCCTCTAAAGTGTCCCAGACCACTTCTAAACTGAGTTGTTGCTGAACCATCTTAGGTGTGAATTATGTCCTAATTGTGTCACAGCTATGAGAGAAGTTAATAAGTTTATTTACATATAGTGTCGGTTAGTTTGTAGCGACACAATTAGTAGAAAGTATAGCTGAGTAATAAATAGGTGTGAAGTGGTTCTGTCACTCAATCCTTGAGGTGTTAACTCGACACAAAATGGTATTATCCCTTATCCACATAACATATACATTGAATAGTGTAACTATTAAGAATGCTATCCTAACACAGGCTATGTCACAATAATAATAATTATCTAACAGGCGATAAATGTGTCGGTAATTATGTCACCAATAATAAGATGACTTATAAACTCTTAGTTCCAAATTGAGGTTCCTTAGAGGATACGAAAGGTGTGAAAATATGGATATAGTCATTTATGGATAGTTGATCAATTTGTTTACTTTATACTCTTAAAACAATAACAATAAATTTACAAATTCAATAAACAAACAAACAAACAATTCATTATTTATATTAAGAGTAACACCTTTTAAGGAATTCATTATTACAACTTTTGTTACTATAATTGGTGAGACATAATTCGTTGAAAACGAAGCCCGAGTATTCCTAGTTGTATCACAAGGTGTATTGTGTCGCATGTGCCGCTTTATACCACAATTAGTAATTGTATCCAATCGATAGAATTAAGGTTTCGAATTACTTGATGAATTAATTTGGATAACCAATCAAATTCTGAGTTATCTCCGCCACATAAACCCTTTAAAGTGGTTACTTAATAGGCAACACATATGCGACACTTGTGACCCATATAATCCTCAGTAAGTTATAATCAAATTAGTGCTGTAAGAGATGGCACAGATAAGATGACCAATCAGAGATCATAGAGTTTATGCTATCACTGGTTAATACCATGGAATACCATCTACCATTATTGGTAGTCAAGCAAAACCAATTTAGTTACACATTTGCATAATCAGCTGATTTGCAGAAATAGGCGGGAGATAATTGTTCACATTTATCAGTTACTAACAGGTGTTATTCGGTTAGTGTTAATAACATTCCTGAATATATATTCGTTACTAAGCAAATGTCTACTGGTGCATATATGTAAGGTACAATTGGACAGAGAATATTCTTAACATTTTATGTAAGAATGGTGGCACTAGTGGCAGGTGGCATATTGTTAGATCAATCATTCTGTTTACAGAAGTATAATAAATACAAACAAACACCTTTTAAGGATCTCTAATACATATTTCTTATTGATTAGTAATATACATTAGGTGTTGTAATTATTAACCATATTAGTGTCAGGTGGCACACGTATCAATCTTAATATGGAACTAATTAATTAATAGTTCAAACCATCTGAAACCACGCGAATAGTAAGCCACCAACCTAGCAACAGAATAGGTATTCAGAAATTCAGATTTTCGCGCCTAAATAAAACCATTAATAGGAACTTGAATAGCATTTGGTTACATCTGATACTGTAACCAAATGTGTGAAAATATGTATATAAAGTTTCTAACAAAGAAATTGAAATTGCTTATTATTGGTAATATAATTATCCACCCAAACATTCTTCATGATTACCATAGCAACAAATAAGGTATGTAGATTAACAAGACTACAATCTGATTGGTGGAGTGGGAGTAATTGATATTAAGGAATTCTGAATTCCGAGAGGTTGCCCGCGTAAATATTACCCTAGCAACTAACGCACAGGCAAGAATGTTACGAAAACGATTGGTTAGCAACCAGAAATTGGTCCAGAATGTCATGGGTAACCACATATATTTTACTTGGCAACGAATACATCGCTCAAGAATGCTACGTTTATGTATGTAACAGCGTTATCAGGAGACAATCATATTCTCTTAGTTCCATATGGAACTATAACATCTGATAATTAAATAAATGAATTAAACAAGAATATAATTATATTAATTGTGGCATATTCTGGGTATCAGCATAATCGTACCTCACAACTTAGCTGACACTATTTGTGGGACAAGAGATGTCACTTCTGAAAATAGCTATCATAACGGTTCTTGGTTACGAAATTGTAACTTGGAATGTAAAAGGATTTATTAAATAATCAATTTTTCTTACATATTTCTTCCAGAATAGCTCGGTGTCATGGAGATATTATCTTACAAGTAAAGATATTACCGTTTCGTAATTCTCGTGTAGGTGGAAAATTGTGTTATGGATTAGTTCCAAATGGAACTATCTGAGAAGTTAGTAGTAGGTCAATTGAATAGATTAAATCCAGATAGCACCCTGTAATTAATGCGCCCCCAGGGGTCAATTCAGTACTTCGGATAATCATAACTGATCTCAGAATAGACAAATAACTGTAATCGATAACTTAGTAACGAGTAATGTAGATAGGAATGCTAGATAAACTCTAGCCATAAAGGTTCACAATATAAGTAAGCCTTCTTTCGATAATATCTGCCACTAAGCCACTAGGCAGAAGCCACACTTGACACTTGTCGCCTCCAACTATAATCAGGAAAATTTTGGAAACCTGTGAAAAATATTTTGTTTGAAATGGCGCGATTGTGTCATCGTAATGGCTATAATTAGGACAAGTCTGAGAACCCAAACAAGGGGTCCCCTCCTGGACACAATTAACCGGAATTATCACCTTATAAGGACATGTGGACCAATCAGTTGTGGTTTTATATGTAGCATTGTTAAGCCGTTGCTATGGTTACGAAGTCACACTATCGGTATTCACATATAACATATTCTACGATAAATTTAGATTCACATTTGTTGACACCTTACTAAGTCATCTATTCTACAAATAAATAAGGCATAAAGTGGCACAGCTGATGGCAGGAAGTCACACAAATTACTAATCCGGGAATCAATTAAGTGGCAGAATGGCGTCGGAAATAAACAGCTGAAAATCAGTCAAATTTAATCAAATATTTGCAAATATTAAGTGACAAATCATAATAAATAAAATACACACAAAACCATGAATAAAATATTGTTTGTTAATAAGAACATTCTTTACACCTTTGAGAATTTTTGGGTTTCAAAAGTTGGGCACTATTACAGACACTTGACGGCACTCTCTGCCCATTTCTCAGACACCTGATTATTCGCTGGCGGCGACAATTTGTGTCACAAACTCTCCAACGTCTAGTTTCCCATTCAATGCATTCCTGAGGGCAATCTCGTTGCTGGGGAGCTGGTTTAGTTAGGGGGTCACAATCTGATTGGTCAGCTAAGTTACCATCTACTCTGCACTCTATTTGGAGGTGTTGAGGTTCTGGAGCGACACAATTTGTTTTGAGACACTCTCCCCACTCGTCTGCCACCCAGACACCTAGATATACACCTGGTTCAAATTGTTGCGGAGTGGGAGTGACACATGGCTGATAACAGGACAAAGAAGTAAGTGGTCTTGACCCGAGGACACAATTTGATTCTTTAGCTAGTTGGAAGTTTTGGTCTGTTTTAGCTAGACAGAATGTTGTCCTAGTCTTGACACCTGAGCCACAAGTGGCAGAGCAAAGAGACCATCCAGAAGAGGTCCAGACGTAGGTAGGACAATCAGGCAGGTCTGGGCAGGGCACAAAGGTGTCAAGTGGTTTAGTGGCAGGATCACAGAGAAGTGGACTAACTGGATTGTTGTTAACATCGACACATTCCGCGACACAATATTTAACAGCATTTCCACAAGTGGCATTACAATCAGAGCAGGTGGATTCTGCGCGCCAGGTAAATGTGTCCTCGTCAGGTGGCAGCAAGTATGAATAGTAGAGTGCCACTTGTGTTGGACCACCAAACACCTTAAGTTCTAAAGAATTAGATATAGGACCAGGAACAGAGAAAGTGGCAGAGCCATTAGACAGAGTGGCAGAGCGCCAGTCGACACCATTAATAGTTTGTAAATTGATAGGTCTGAGTAGTCTGGTGGCAGAAGATTGTGTCACAGCTAAATATACATATGGACGAGGTGTTAGATTTAAGATGGTGAGGTCACGGGCTTCCTGAGGGATAGAAATTAAATTATGGAGATTGAAACTAGGGAGATACTCACGTATAGTTCCGATTACAATGTGACAGGTTGTGCCATCTCCACCACACACGCCACATGCGTCTAAACGGGCGCCACCTGCTAGCTCTCCATTGCAGTCCACCGCGACACAATTTCCTAATACACACATGGCACGGTCTGGTGTGAAGGCGTGACACTCTGTGCCATCTGTCACAAGTGGCAGAGCTGCCAATTGACCACTTCCTGAGTTCTGACAGAATAATTTACAAGGGTTTCCGATATTATAATTATCAGACAGAGCCCGCCAGGTACCTGGGTACTGGTACATGATCCTCTCACAAGATCTGTCCCTTCTAGATGGCTCAGAAGTGGCGCACTTAGACAGTTTACAAGTGGTGTATTGTCGCCTGTCTCCTAGACACATATTACCACCATTGGATGGAGGAGGTGAACCACATTTCCTTTCTCTGTGTTGTAACGCTAGATCACAGGTGTGAGAACAATCTGACCACTCAGACCACTGGGACCACTCCCCATTAATGGGTTCCTTCTCCCACCCCTTGAGGACACAAACACCACTTTGACACTCCCCCTTGGTGTTCCTATCTATGGAACAATTGGTACCGTCTATCATTGGTACATATAAAGACTGCCAAGTGGTACCCCCGGGGGTGTCAGAGCAGACTAAAGTGGCACAACTTGTCCTAGAGGCGACAACTCTTGAATTGGCGCCTAAAATTGATTGACACTGTTGATCAGCTGTTATTAGAGGAAGCTCTGAGAGTACGATCTGATTGGTTGGTTCATTCAGTAGACAGGTGTCTCCCCCTCGCGACAGAAAGTCAACAATGGAATGTTTGGAACATTCCGACCATGTAAAATGGTTGCTAGCGTGAGTGAATACTTCAGTCATTATGTAAGAACTAGGTCGGATATTATACGCGCCACATTCATGAGGATTCTCATCGTGGTATAAACCGAATAAGTGTCCTATCTCATGTGTCACGGTGGTACCTGCCAACATGACACCTTCATCCTTGACGATAAGACAGGAATGTGTGCCACTACATAGCCCGCCTATATTAGCAACACCTATAACAGAACAGTGGGTATCAGGACGACACAAAGAATGGCGCGTTAATAATACGGCTAAGTCGTGAGATGGATTAGTTTCAGTTCCATTTATCTGGTGCTGCCACCCACAGAATGTTGACAGAGATGTGTCGGGATCAGCTGAGTTCCAAATAAAGGTATTAGTACCAGATTGTGAGACAATTAGGCGGGTAACCACTAGAGTTATGGCTTGTCCAAGAGAGGGCCTAGCTAATAACCCCGAGACAATATTCATAACCGTCAGAGCGTAGGATTGAGACAGAGACCCGTGATGGGACAGAATGGTCTCATCGAGGACAACTAGGGTCTCTACGGATAGTTTCTTATTTCTAGCCGCGTAGGAACGGACAGAGCGGAGGTGTGAATCTGCCACTTCACTCAGCCACTTAGACTTATCTATAAGAAGTTCTGATTGTGTCGAGTTGTCAGGCGACACATTTGTGTACACAAAATGTGTCTCATCGGTTGAACCAATCAAAGGCTCAATATAATAATCAGTATTATTAATACTAATTAAACCTCTCAGATGTCCGTTACAGGTGGACACAAAAGTGTGAGAATTGTGGCACGCGATACATTCTACAGTTCCTGTATAGTGGCATGGTATTACAAACCCATTTTGAGACTGAATGTTATTGTTGTCATCGAGGTGTTGATAAACATAATTATTGTGTTGTAGATTTAAGTTAGGTGTTAAATGAAGGATCACATGGTCCCCTAACACCTCTAAACTGATGTCTATATCATAATGTGTCCCCTCAGAAAGCGACATTAGTGTCCGTAAGGGATGTGACACTATGTGAGGTATTGTGTGTCCTAACTCACATCTGATTGGCTGAGAGCAAAATATGGAAATAAAGAAAAAAATAGAAAAATATTTCATTTTTGGGGTAAACTTAATTTCTGTTAATTAGTTCCAGTTTAATCCTATTTATACTGAAACCAGAACTAAGCAGATCACTAAGGATTATGGAAGAAATGTTCTTTGACTCATAAATGTGCAGATTTGTTTATTTGATATTTACGTAAACAAATCACTGAATTGCATAAATACGATTGGGTTGCTATGCAAATATCTAAACAGAATGTAAGCAATTATTAACACAGACTCAATAGTGGCACAATAATGGCTTATAAGTGGATGCGTAGGGACGACACATGACCGTAGGAAAGTTTTATGGATACCAAAGCTCTGATAAGAATGTGGACAAATAGTTCTGTCGGAGTGGCGGTGTTAGAGAATGAGAATCATAGTTCGTGGGTTAAAGGACACAATTATGTCACCTCTGTAAAGGTGTTAAGTGGCAGAGATAAGTAAGAACATAAATATTACTTGGATAATCTTCTCTTTGAACTAAACTTATGATATATCACATTTTACAGCTGTATTTGTGGGTTAATATGAAACTCCCAGATTTATGTAACTTTATTTAGAATTAGATAATAGGCGCCATAAATTACTCACATGACACCTCTGCCCTTGGGTAATTAAAGTATGTGCAGGTACAGAGGGGGCAACTATTTGAGGATCATGTTACCCTATCCCTATTAACTATATATTATGTTAGTTTCATATAGAACAGGAACTAAATATAAATGGGATCTTGTATGAGTTGTAGGAGGGACAGGGGGCTATTGGAGGGGACAGAGGTGTCAGAAATTACTCTAGGGAATAACAAACTGTTCATAGGACAGCCAGTATGGGAAGGTAAGCTAGCCAATCAAATTACAGCTAAAACATTTATAACAACATTCCTAGGAGGTACAGACGTAACTAGGGACACATTAGAGGAGAAGAGGATAGAATTCTGGGAGACAGCTCCTGCCTTCGGGGGGCAGGAAGAGGTCTGGTCGGCTCTGAGGTCTGCTACTGAGTTTGCAGAGAGAGGGGACTATTCTATGGCACAAGCGATTATTGACGGAGTAGGAATTATTCTGCCAAATGGTGAGTTACTATAAATAGAATATTGTGGAATGTTAGTAGGTGTTAAGATCACACATTACCTGTAGTAGGGTGCAGATTTGTAACCTCTTATCCTCAAGGGTACTTATCACAGAGCTATGATGAGAGAGGACACCAATATGTGATACCGAATTATTGTCTAGCTAGACCCAAATCTCCTAGACGACATGCCTATGATCCAGGTCTGTCACCAAGCAGGAAATATATTACAGAAGATGAAGAGCTAAAAATAGAACTTGATACTAAAATAAGAATAAGATTGGATGGAAGGAAAGACATCAAATTAGAGGTGATAATATATGACAACTCATATGTGACACTATTTGAATACTGTAATCTGATAGGTCAATTCAGAAGACACAATTATCAGCTGTAAGCGAAGACTCTCATTAGTGGAAAATGTGTCGGTATCTTCACAGCTCTGGTGCCACTCAGGAAAGGTGTTAAAAAATTCACAAATTCTGAGAGAAGTAAACATTCCTTGCGATCACATGGTGCAGGTCTGTGTGCTCAAGTAGCAACCATCTGGTGGATAGGAATTCAAACTATTATTATTATTTTATACTCATATGTTTCTACTACCTTGGATACGAATATGACATAAAAGAATGTAAATAATACTTGTTACTATTAATAGAAATGAGCCGATGGAGTGATAATACAATCACCTGATGGTAAGACATACTCAAATTCTATATAACACGAATATAGCAATCAGTTACATTCCTAATGGAGTTCTACGTATCTATGTATCACCCCTCAGAGCTATGGGCTCTCTTTCGATACAAGTACCTAGGGGGAAACACTCTATTGTCCCCTCAGCTGACTACAGAAGAGCTCCAATCAGCTGATCTAATGAAGTGTTACGAGTATTTGGAACTAACGAGTAGATCCTTCTCAGCTGTTATACGATCCATCCAGGATAACACCCTCCGTCCAGCTGTGTGTATATTCTATTTGGTGTTAAGAGCATTGGACACTATAGAGGATGATATGAACATTCCTATTGATGATAAGGTAACCATGTTAAGCAACTTCTATACATATCTACAGATACCTGACTGGAGGTACAAAGAGAGCACGGAAAAGGACAGAATAGTCCTGGAGGACTTCCCTACTATATCCCGAGCATTCAGGGGACTACCTATTCGATACCAGAGGGTGATTAATGATATAGCAGGACAGATGGGGAGAGGGTTCGCGGGGTACTTGGAGAAGAGGATCGTTACTGTGGAGGAATGGGACGAGTACTGTCTGTATGCAGCTGGTCTAGTGGGTGTAGGACTCACTAATCTATTCACAAGTGGCACAGAAGTGGCACATATGACAGAGCTGTCAATTGGGATGGGAAGGTTCTTACAAAAGACTAACATTACTAGAGATTATTTCGAGGATACGACACAAGGTCGACACTTCTGGCCAGAAGAAGTGTGGCACAAATACGGCGACACAATTGACACCTTCAAA
The DNA here is from genome assembly GCA_024704765.1 of Oopsacas minuta. Lineage (NCBI taxonomy): Eukaryota > Metazoa > Porifera > Hexactinellida > Lyssacinosida > Leucopsacidae > Oopsacas > Oopsacas minuta. The sequence continues at coordinate 29,283 of JAKMXF010000133.1, read as the reverse complement.
CAGCCTGAAAATGTGGCACAAGGAGTGGCATGCTTGAACCACTTAATAACTCTAACATTAACAGAAGTTCCAAATGTATTAGAATATCTGGCACAATTAGGAGAACTGACCAATGATAATACAGTATTCAATTTCTGTGCCATTCCTCAAGTCATGGCCATAGCAACGCTGTTGCTATGCTACAACAACAAGAATGTGTTCAAGAAAAATGTTAAAATAAGGAAAGGGGAGACAGTATCTCTCATGCAGGAGGCCACTTCTATGAAAGGTGTGAAAACTATTTTCTCAGAGTATGCACAGCTGATTAAGAACAAAATCCAATCAACTGATCCTAGTGCTCAAGAAACCGCGCGTATTTGTAATATAATTATACAGAAGTGTAACATAATGGCGCCTAACTACGCCGTAACACGTTATACTATGAACTCTAGTGTAGTGCTAATTATAGCGATAATTAGCTATAGATATAACCTGCATTCCAGAGCTATATCTAGTATCCAAGGAATATTGAAGTTGTGATTAGTAAAAAAGAAAAAATGTATATCATTATTTGTTATTAATCAGAGTTATTAGATTTATTCTTATGCTTCCATGGCAACCATATGAAAGGGTAGGAATTTGGGGAACTTATGTCTCATATGGCAGAGGTGTGAAATAACAACAAACAACAAAATATGTGATTATATAATATCAACACAAACAGATTTAAAAGATAATTATAGAAATAAATAAGTGAACTGTACAACATTCCAATCAATCACTAACTTTGTCAACAAATTTCTTTGAGTCTTATATCCTTGTCTCCCTCTCTGAAGCTCTCTCCCCCCAGACGGTACCGGAACCTGTGCGCCAGTTGTCGCTGGTACCCTCCACCACCTACCAGGACTAGAAATTGTGACTCTACTAAAGTGGTCATCTCCACAAGCGACACAAATCCTGTGTCCGTCTCTCCGTTTGACAGGTTAGGGTTATAAAATCTGAAGTGGATTCCCTAAGGACACAATTTTAACACCTCAGCCATTTGAATATCTGCCACTTATAACTTACCTTCTCCATAAACTTGTCTAGTGCCCAATTACCCTGTGTACACCCCTGACAACTCTCAGAGCCATACATTCCTAAGTCACATATTGGTAACAAGGAAGTGGCCTCTGGAGCTGCCGCTGTTATAGCCTTTAAATGTGTCGCTAATTCTGACAGACACTCTGTCATAAATGTGTCGGGATTAGATGCCTTCATTGCTCTGGCGCCTAATTTCTCTAGTCTCACGTGTAGACCAATCAGTGGCCGGGACAGATTGAGAGATCTCAGATAGGTCCTGGAGGCTGTTCTCACCTAAATTATTAACCAATAAAATAACAGGATTAAAGTGGCATGAGTAACACTTACCATATCAGACACAGGCCAATGTGGCAGATCTGAAAAAGTGGCTATTGTCTGTAGCTGTATCCGCTTGGAGGTGTCAGACCGTTTCCTTGGCAACCCTCTCCAATTAACGAGTAGAATGGAATTTGGTTCATCACTTAAACTTGAGAATATTTTAGAGAATTCTAACACGTGAATATTTTTATTGGAATTTATACAAACAGCTTTATGAATGTAGAAACTTTGTTGGAATAAAGAAAAGCGATCTGAATTGAGGTTACGCTCCAGCTTAGTGATGATAGAGTCCTATAGGAATGCATTAATAAATAGATATAGTAGTAGCTAGGAACCAGGGGTGTAGACAGAGGAATGAGAGCATTTAACACCTAGATAGCAACGGATATACCTTCAGGAATTCAGTACAATCCACAGATGCTTGAGTCTGTAGTGACGTAGCAACCTGGTCACTCCATCTCCCCGGCAACAACCATTCATCCTTGGTATGCTCGGAATGTATAAATATACCCAATAGGATCTGTCTAGGAGATCTCTGAAGGAAACTGAAAAATGTGTCGAACATGGTTTCTGTTCTGCGACACAAATTCTGATTTAGTTCTGACAGGGAGTAGTAGAGCTCCAGGGAGTGTGTGGGACCACTTAAGACCGATTTGGCGCCTAAATGTGGGATCCCAAATAGTCTGCTGTTAGACACCTAGGTGTGAAAATATGTATATAAAGTACACAGCAACATGAAGTAAGTAATGGAATGTTACCTGTGGAAATACAGGTAGTCTATCCAGATCTACTGCTAGTTCTGCTAGGTTAATTAAATTAAGCATTCCATTCTGCAGCTGTTCCCAGTATCCGGTTGCTAGGATATACTGGGATAGTTTAAGGGCAGGACTGACACAGGAGAGAGTGACAAACCCATTCTCATCTACCTGACTGGAATAAATACCCGCGTATACTCCGTCATGTGGCGCCCTGAAATCTGTTTCATCTCTGAATACTGGCGCCCCACTTAATCGAGCTAGTGACAGTAGTAATATCCGGCTAATCTTGTTAGAAGGACGGGAAAACTCCACCAGATCGCTCGTGCCACTCGTTTCCACCACTTGACGCGACACAATGCCACAATACAGCAGGTATACTATAAATAGAATATATGAATATAATTAACCAATAGAATTACAGAGTTACTTACCTGAGAGCAGAAGTGTTAAAATTATTAATATTTTCTTGTGTTTTAAAAGTATATTCTTCATAAAAATAAGAAAAGCATTCAGACGAGATTCCCGAGAAATAGCGAATTCCAATCTATCCCAGGTGTTGCATAGCAACCAGTTCACAGATAGAGGAATGCGTAGCCAAGCGAGAAGTTTAACAGGAGATCTGTAAACAAAATATAAACAACCAATAAGATTAAAGAGTGTGTTCTAAAAATAGATACCTAAATTTGGATGACGTCACACATCTCAGAGCTCCGAAGCGTTGTAAAGGCGAGACACTCATTGGTCAATAAGCTAACTATAAGTTAATATTATAGAACCAGGGATAATTAAGAGATTTCCCTAGCAACACAATATGACATTAGTAATGTAGTAATTAAGACACATATTACAAAGAGTCAGCTATAAAGCTAAATTCATATGACGTCATCCTGACACCTTCTTCATTTCTCGGATCTGTTTTATTAGGTAAGCTTTCTCCTCGTTGAATTGTTCGTCTTCACTTCTGTCTGTTTGAAATCTAAAATAGAATTATTGTATGGGGTATACAGGTTATAAGAATATACCGGATATAAGCACCATACAAACGATACAGGTTATAAGAACGTGTATTGCTACCCCCAAGGGTGTTCTTATAACCTGTATCTGTATATGTAAAACAAAGTGTGTGTGTGTGTGTCCGCGCGTTTTCTCAGAGATGCCTGGGCCGATTCGTACCAAATTTTGTGTGTCGACTAAGTAGCACTCAACCATTCCAAATAAGAATTATTTTTCAAATCGATCCATTTTTTGAGAAGATATGTGAATTTTTCACACCTCGCCATATAAATCAATGCATTTTCGGAGGATTCTGATTGGTCAACGTTGGCCAATCAGATTCCTTCCTTCGTAGCAATGTAATAGGTTTTTTGATTGTTCACTGAGAGCTATTATATGCGGACGCGTAGCGTTCGCAAACTTTAAAAGACAATCATGAGGGCCAAAGGCCCGAAAAAGAATTCCGCAGGAACTAGCAGAAAAGCCGCCCAGAGGACGGCGTTGCGGCTAGTACAATATATATGTATGAAAAGAGATAATTACGTCAATTACTGAATTTCTCATTCAATTTACTGCCATTCAGGATAATTGACAGTAATTTATGCGAGTAACTCCTGTCCAATTAATCTACAAATAGCATAAATACCTGGAGAGGAACTCCACCAGTTTGTCTCTATTCTTGAGTAGTATCTCTCCTACTGGATGTGATTTATTGGGATTAGCTACAAACACCTTGAATACGTGAAATGCTTCAAACTGAATATTCCTTGAAGGATTACAGAGCAGATTCATCATTACTTTAAGATTATCACCCGAAGCTATATATCTAGAAATATTCATGTGTTGCTAGGGTAACGTAAAGGAATGTTACAGGACTATATGATTAATATGGAACTAAACAAACCTTGTCATGACAGTGAAGTTGTGTCGGTCCAATAAAAGTTCTCCCAGGAGCTTTAGTGACTGCCTCCTTGTGACGTAATTGTCAGATTCAATCAGTGACTGATAGTGTGAAAATATTTTATCATAATTCTTCTCTAGAAACTCACTCGTCATTATTTTGTGTCTTGTTAAGATATCCCTTAAGGTCGCAAACGCATCTGAAGCTATATCGAATACTTGTAGTTGTACGTATTTGAAGAAGAGATACAGGTCATCTGAATACAGGATAAGACGGGTTAACAACTCGTGACGTAAGCATTCCCGAAGCATTAATCCGTTGTTAAGAGCAGTCTACAAATATGTGATTAAATCTAGCTAGTAATCTTATTGGTTAATTTACCTCTGGGGTCTCATAGCCTCTTACAAGGAGAGTTAACACCTCTTGGTGTGCTACCAGATAATCAACGGTAGGAAACCTAGCAAACACATAATAAACAATGGAATGTTAGAGTGTAAGGTGTCAAGATAACTAACCTGGTACCCAGCTGTCTTTTGAGAATGTGACTGAAAATAAGCGCCACTTCCTTCCTTGACTCAAATTCCAGAATGGATAATGATTGGATGAGAGGAAATAGAATATGTTGGTTGTACACTTCTTGTGATAGGAGGGTTATTTGTTCCTGCTGAGGTTCCTGGTCCCCCTGTCCGTACAGGATAGCCTTCATAGACCCCAGATTCTTGCATACCTGAAGGAGGATACATAGCAACCAGCATAGTAACGTATATGATAGATAGGAGTGCAACTAACCTCTTCAGAAGACTTCTTCCTGGATACTGGATTGTCTCTGTTCTTGTCTAGCTGTGACAAACTGTCCCTGAGGGACCGCACTATGTCCTGAGGGGATCTGGCGCCTGTTCTGAATAGTGGCATGCTGCTAACCAATAAAATAACAGATTAACACTTCCATATATAGTCTTAATACAGGCAGGGTTCTATCTACTGGCGGGGGGTGTGGGGGGAAGCTTCCTCCCCGAAAATCTCATAAAATGTACTATTATCGCAATATATTATTGAATGGATAATTATTGGAATAACAATTCATTGTGAAAACACTTTTGAAGTGTAAACAAATAACATTTGGGAAATCTTCATTTTTAGGGATAATTAAATGTTTGGTGTTTACTTCAAGATTGTAATATTTTGATAATTGGGTACTAAGGATTTCAAAGCTCCCCCCCCCCCCCCCCCCAATTTAAAATCCTAGATAGAACTCTGACAGGTATATATTGAACTTCAAATAAATAGACTAAAATTCTATTATCGAGCTAGAAAAATCGAATTCATATCATCTAGGACTTGTCCCCTGTTCTGGACCTGCGCGCCTTAATAACAGCTGGGCTGGCTTTCTTGCGGTCCCAGACTAGGCCAAGGGCTGCGGCTATGTCTATGAAACAGGTGGTCCCGTTGAAGAGAGGTCCGTACTCACTCGTGGAGTAATCCCAAGGGAAGCAGTGATGATAATTATGAAAACCCTCTCCAATAGCACCCATTGACACTATCAAATTTTCAGCTGGGTGGATTGTGTCGTCATAGGGGTGAGCTCCCCAGAGGTGAGCAGCTGAGTTAACTGACCAAGTAATGTGTAAGGTACTGACATATCTGAGTACTCCAGGTATCAGGAAAGAGTTCAAATAGGTGTCTCCTGTGATCCAGGAGTTCAAGATAGTGGGAGCAATAAACGCTAGGAGCAGGACGAGGATAGGATAGTACTTTCTCTGAAACGCAAGGAAGGGATCCGCCTCCAGGTCAGATATATCGATCATCCGTCCCTTACGTATAACCTCGGGGTGTTTGCGACACATTAGCCATCCGCAGTGAGCGAAGAAGAACCCTCTGTGAGCGTTATGTGGGTCAGCATCTGTCTCAGAGAACTTGTGATGTGTCCTATGATCTCGTGACCACTCGATGACATGGTTCTGGAAGGCAGCGGTGTTTAAGATCGTAAGGACCAATCGATAGGACCAATGCGCCTTATAGGACTTGTGTGTCCACATTCTGTGAGACCCAGCTGTCACACCTAAGCCTGTCATCATATACATCCACATATACATCAACCAGGTACCTAGACGGGCACTAGGCGACACAATTATGGCATAGAGGGAGATTAAATGGAGGGTGCCGATCCCTATGATGTTATACCAGACCAATTGGGTCCTAAAGTACTTGGAAATTGGACCCTTAGGTCGTGGGAGAGGTACAAAGGAGAGGTCCTTAGCACTAGTCTCATCTAACAGATAGTAATCGTCACCATCATCTGGCACTGATTTGTTCTCTCCCGGAGGCATCTAGCTATTTGCTTACAAGTTATGTACACAAGTTATAGTTTGTTTGTTTGATTGTTTGTTGTTAAAGAAATGATATATATATTAACAGATTAGAAATATATCGATAAAGATAGAAACAACAAATGAGCAGTCAATAAGTGATTTAGAAAGGTAGAGCAGATACTTCAGGTGTTGTACTAAGAATAGAATAATATAAATATTATTCAAATATAATAAAGTAAGCTTACTTTAGCAACAGAGAATCGTTCCTGGAATGTATAGATATATCCTCTACATTCCTATCTTCAACTTGGTTGTCCTGGAAAGAGATGGCGGACAGGAGGGCAGTATCCACAGGCGCCAAACAGGAAGGACAAACAAATGAACGACGCAACCATGGATCGATACAAGGAATGTGATAGAAATGCATACAAGGGAGGATTCTGATTGGCTCTCCCAGAATGAATTCAGTCATACAAATTACACATCTAGAAGGTGTGAAATTATTCATATAATAATAGAATACAAATTCTAAAGTAATACAGCTTAAATATCAGAAATATTGAGTCATGAGAGATGAGCTAAGTCTGTAATCTGATAGGCCAGAAGTTCATATAATCTCGTGCTATTACAGTTCCATATTAGGATTTATAGTTTCAGTTCTAATTACAATTATCCTATCAGTAATCAAATTAGTTAGATGTGTATGTATAAAGAGGAGGAGTGTTGGCAATGAACTTCCTTTGTCTGACCTTTGGGAAAACTGACAAGTCAAAAACCTAAGGCGCCAAAAATGGTTGTTACAGAGAGCAAGATAACCTCCCTCCTCCCCTGACCCCTGACCCCCCGGGGGTAATTATATCCAGGGAAGATATTGAATATATATTAACGCTGGCCGCAGAGGTAACACTTTAGTATTATTATTATTTATATTGTTGTTGTTTGTTTGTTTGTGTACTTACTCCATCCTTTTATAATCAGTATTAGCTCCATCGTAAACACCAGCTGGGAGTGCCTGAATCAGCGCCAACCTCTGAGCCAATCGGAGCTGAGCTTCCTCGCTAAGTGTTAAGTGGCGCATCATAGCAGGTGTCAGGAATGTGTCGTGGTAAGGCGGGGGCTGTTCCCCTGGTCCTAGAAGTTGGCGCGTAGGTGTGTTTTCTGGCGTTGCATAGCAACACGAAAATATGTCTCCCATTAAGCTAAGGTATTATAAAGCAGCAATCTTATTGGTTAACATAATTAGGGAATACTGTACTAAAAATAATTCAAAACAAACAAACAAACAAACAAACAAACAAACAAACAAACAAACAAACAAACAAACTAACTAACAAACAAACTAACAAACAAACTCAAACTCAAATCTTTGAGGCTAAAACTAATAAATCCAATAATCTGATTAGTCACTACATCCAGTACTTCTCCTCACAGAATTCCAATGCATTGCATTCCTTAGCGTTGCTAAGAGAGGCACACCAGTAAGCGGGACCACGGGTACACATATCAGCGCCTAACAGCTGGGGAGGAGGGAGAGAGCAGAGTTTGATATCGCTACATAGAGTTGTGGAATTTTGTTTGTTTAGTATACTTATAATCTCGTCAACAAGAAAATCACAAGGAATCTTAATTGTTTTCACTTTTCCACACAAACCTTCCAAAATCTTTTTAAAGGTGTCAGTATTGTTCAATAGTAAATCGATAATCTATAAAGTGTGAAGTAATTAATCATATAACACCTTAGTAACGGAAATCAAGAGAATATGTACTCACCTGTTTGCATACATCACATTCATCAGTAGGGAGTCCTGGCTGTTTCTGTACCTCAGACACGAAGAATTTTAGAGCATTTGTTACCACAAAATCAGCGGATTGAGGACAAAGGTTAATTCGGTGACAAAACTTTTCGGGTGTCACTCCCTCAATTAATTTGTGTAACTCAGCCCTGCAATTCTGATCAGCGGAGAAGAAGATCCTACAAACAGTGTCAATCTTTGTCGCATTGTCATCCAACAAGTCTCTAATAATCTACAAATAAGTAGCTAGTAGATAACTGGAACTAATAATATAAGCATATTAATAAAGGTGTTAAATATGTGTATTTAATTAGATAACACCTCAAGAGCTAAACTGACCTCCTTGCATGAATCACATTCATCATCAGACACGAAGAATTTGAGAGCATTTGTTACCGAAAAGTCAGCGGATTGAGGACAAATGTCAATTCGATGACAAACCGTTTCAGGTGTCTCTCCCTCAATTAATTTGTGTAACTGAGCACTGCAATTAGGATTGTTGGAGAAGAAGACCTTACAAATAACGTCAATCTCTGTCGCATTCTTAGCCAACAAGTCTTGAATAATCTACAAATAAGTAGCTAGTAGACAACTGGAACTAATAATATAAGCATATTAATAAAGGTGTTAAATATGTGTATTTAATTAGATAACACCTCAAGAGCTAAACTGACCTCCTTGCATAAATCACAATCATCAGTAGGGAGTCCTGGCTGTTTCTGTACCTCAGACACGAAGAATTTGTGAGCATTTGTTACCACAAAATCAGCGGATTGAGGACAAACGCCAACATAATGACAAACCTTTTCGGGTGTCTCTCCATCAATTAATTTGTGTAACTGAGCACTGCAATTCTGATCATCGGAGAAGAAGACCTTACAAATAATGTCAATCTCTGTCGCATTGTCAGCCAACACCCCTTGAAAAATCTACAAATAAATAGCTAGTAGATAACTGGAACTAATAATATAAGCATACTAATAAAGGTGTTTAAATATGTGTATTTAATTAGATAACACCTCAAGAGCTAAACTGACCTCCTTGCATAAATCACAGCTAGAGGTAGACAAATCTTGGACAGGTACATCCCCCCATATCCACTTGGTACAGTAGGACACTTTATCACACCTTTCAGCAGTGGCTCGGTCTTGACACCAGAGAGACACATCACAATTGGAACTGGAACTAACAGCAGATGTTAGTTCTATCATCTGCATATTCTCACAGGACACAATAGTTGCCATAGCAACCAGAATAAACACAAAGAATTTCATTTTAGCTAAATATAAATATTACACAGAATAAAGCTAATGATTTGATAGGCTACTGGTATATATGTTCATGACAATAACCACGTGACGGTATCATATCACGTTGCTAAGGAAATTCTAAACTATGTAATATCACGTTGGTAGGGAATAGTATAAAGAATGTGACCCGTGTATAGTCATGAGATTGAACTCTCACAGAAGGATTCTAATTAAAGTAACAATAATCTAATCCCATTGTCCTATTTTGGTAATTAATCGCTATCGAGAAGACTGAAGCGAGTATTCTTAGCGAATTCTGGTTGTTTCTGTTCCTGATAGACACCTTTGGGAGCAGATTTAGCTTCTGGGGGACGCCTAGGACCTCTGTCCCCTTCTCCAGCACCCTCTGATCTGTATTGACCCCTCCTGTCTCTGTATTCCCTCTTGTCACCTCTGAACTCTCTCCTCTCCTTCCGATCACCTCGCTTGTAACCCCTGTCCTCTCTGTTGAATCCCCTGTCCTCTCTGTTGTAACCCCTGTCCTCTCTGTTATAACCCCTGTCCTCTCTGTTATACCCACTGTCGTCTCTGTTCTCTCTGTTATATCCTCTGTCATCTCTGTTCTCTCTGTTATAACCTCTGTCCTCTCTATTGTACCTCCTATCCTCTTTATACCCCATATGGTCTCTATTATATCCCCTGTCCTCTCTATTATACCCTCTGTCCTCTCTGTTGTATCCTCTGTCCTCTCTGTTGTATCCTCTGTCCTCTCTGTTATAACCTCTGTCCTCTCTGAATCCCTTGTCTCCTCTCTGCGCCCTGACTTCTGTACCCTCTCCAGAGGTCATCAAACGTGTCATCTTATCCTCCATCTCTCTCTCCCTCGCAGCTGTGTCCACAGGTTTAGCCCCTCCGAATATGCTGGGACCTGCACTACTTGGCTCTCTATCCTTAGGAGGAGGAGGAGGAGTGAGGGAGGAGTCTCTCTCCTCTGTCCTCTCATTCCTGTCAGGACCGGAACTACGCCAGGATTCAGACTCATTTGAGTTCTCTCTGTCATAGGACCTCTGATAAGAACCGTCCCCTCGTCCCCTCCAAGAGCTACCTCCCTCCCTTCCCCTCCAACTTCCCCTCCTGTCCTCTCGTCCCTGGGAGTAGGACCATTTGCCCTCTGGGCTCTGATCTCCAGCCGGAGAACTGGGAGAATGTACTCTGCCCCTTCGACCGGGGAACCTCTGTCCGGAACTGAAACTGGAACTATCTCTTTCCATAGACCGCCAGCTGTCTTTGTCTGAGGAATCTCTCCTCTCTCTGTTGCTATGGAATCCTTCTCTGGAATGTTCTCTGTTGGAATGGAATCCTTCTCTGGAGTATTCTCTGTTCCCACGGATTCCTTCTCTGGAATGTTCTCTGTTGCCATGGAATCCATCCCTGGAATGCTCTCTGTTGCTATGGAATCCTTCTCTGTTGCCATGAAATCGTTCTCTGGAATGCTCTCTGTTGCCATGGTAACCATCTCTACCACTAAAGGATTGCTCCCTAGTTCGCCAGTCATCTCCTGGCTCATTATTATCATCTAAGTAACGAGATCGTCCTCTAGGAATGCAGAATTCTATTTATAGAATTGATAATCTAATAGAAACTAATTAGTTCAGATTTGTCTAATAATAAGATTTTAATTTAACAAATAAGAACCTATTCTCTCTCCAGGTTCCTCTCTGAGGGTACATGTCGTGTTCCCATCTAGTACCGGTGTCCTTCCTACGCCATGGAACCTCTCTATTAAGAGAGCCATCTTCATTCCTTTCCGCCACATTTATCACTATCTTCCTTCCTCCGAAAATAGTGTCAGTCTGTCCAAGGGCTGCCACAGCTCCGTCCCGATTATGAAACTCCACAAAAGCTGTGCCATCCTTCTTACCTTCTTTATAGTTCCAGGTTACGTCACCCATCTCTTTTATGAACCCTAGCGACAGACAAATATTTACATAATAAGTTACTAAAAATAGAATTACCTAAGTGAGCTCTAAGACTGTTTTCCTCAGAATCATATGACAAATTAGAGATTAAAATATTGAAGGGAGGATCTGTTGGGAGACGACTCAGATCCACATCTACCGCACGACTGGCTCTTGGACCCTGAGGGAGGACAACCTCTCCGTCCCTTCTGCCCCGGTAGTGGGACTGGGGAGCTGTCTGAGGGGATTCGTCATTTCCAATAAAAGTGGAGAGAGGAACAGGTTTAGCCTTCTTTTTGCCTCTTCGAGACATTTGCTAATAAACAAATATTTACAAATGTAAATTAAGAATTTTATAAAGAAATAGAATACGAACAGCAGACACATTTGACACCTTTTCTTCACAAACTAATCAAATTTAAATTTGTAGATATGTAATGAGGAATGTGGCATATTTTAGAGATAATTATGCTTCACACAATTGAATTGATTTCTATAATAAAAGAGGTTTCTCTGAGGAAACTAATGTAAACATTTTCAGTTTTACTACAGAAGTTATAATGTATAAAAAATATACAAAATCACACAAATTGACCAATCAGATCACTTCTCTTTCAGAATAACTCTTATGGCTGTCTCAATTCTGGCGGTTAAATCATCGGAATTGGGGAACTTTTGGAACAATCGGACTCTCTGATTTTTAAGATTATCCCGTTCATATTGAGACAGCTGTTTAAGAAATCCTCCGTTTGGATTGGCTACTTCTCTCTTAATCCTAATTGCTTTTAACACCTCATTCATTGGTAGTCCGCTAGCTGTCATTAAATAGGCACAATTAACAGTTGATGCTCTGCTGATACCTGCCATACAGTGTGTGAGTACTGTACCTCCAGACAGCAAGGCTCCATGGATAAAATCTAGAAATATATCGAGATAATGTACAGACTAGAAACAGATAAAACCTATATGTACAAGTTCAGGGTGTGATATAACAGGTGTTAACCATACAAATAATACATTTCTTACCAATACACCTTTCGAAGTGTTGGGCTAGATTGTATCCGGGGACATCCTCAGCATCCACCAAGAGGTAGACAAAATCTCCAGGGAATAATTCTATAGGAGAATCCTTAACTGATACTATGTGAGTAATTCCCGCAGCCTTCAGTCCAGCTTTATCTTTAGCGCCATCCATGTTCCCCTGATAAACACCATCGATTATTTTGTCAAATTTGTTACCCATAGCTACAAATAAACAAACAAACAAACAAACAAACAATGCAGAGCATGTAATTATTCTTACTTTAACACCCTATTAATATAAAAACAACACAACAATAAACAATAACAATGACTGGGGTATTTAGATCAAAAAGTAAATACATAGATCCTTAGTTACCAGATCACTACTATGGAATGCAGAGCTGAAACTGTAAGTGTAGCTAGGTAGTATTTGAGTAGTCAATCAGTCACTATATAGGTTTAACATAGTTTCCAGGAAATGTACCGAAAGCTCCAGTGATACCATGATATCCCATGTACCAACCGTCTTCACACTTCCTAATTACGTGTACCTCTGTACCGACGTCAAGTGATAACTCGTCAGAATTCTGAGGGGAGTAGGCGTAGAGGGCGCGGTACAGGTCTCCTTGAATGGGCTCAGGGGAAGACTCAGTTGGTACACGAGTACGGATCTCATTCTCAACTGGAACTATTGTTTCAACCGGAACTGACACTTCTAGTGGGGCTATAATGTCAACAAAAGCAGCAGGAAATATGCCAGTAGAATTCTCCAATCGTCCTTGTAACCAGTTTTCATCAACGCGGGAAATAATTTGAATCTTATCACCTTTCTTAAAGCCTAATTCGTAACTTTCTTCTGACGTAAAATCGAATTTAGCTACAGCACAAGGAGAGGTGTTAAGTGGCTGAGTAACAACTTTAGGTGTTAGTTCCACAAAGGATACAGGAATTATGCCCTTTTTAGTTCCTAATTGTGCTTCTAACCAGTTTTTATCAACAGTTCTGAGTAATTTCAGTTTATCACCTTTCTTGAAACTTAGTTCGTGTTTAGTCTCGGCTGTAAAGTCATATTGACCAACTGACCAATCAGATGGAGGTGGTTTAAGCTCCCGTCTCTTCTTCCCTGAACTCCTCTTCTTGACTCCTCCCTCTCCTGAGGGGGCAGAGATGGGATCAGAGCTCTGTTTAGGTGTTACTGGTTGTATGAGATTAGGGATAGACATGGGAGGTATGAAAAGATCCTCAGGGATTTGATTGAGGGGATCTGTAGGAGAGCACTGGTCATCTGGAGTAAGAGGAGACAGGTCATCTGGGGGAGTGAGATTCTCAGGAGGAGGTGTCAGTTTCTCAGGAAGAGGGATCAGTTTCTGAGAAGGAACAGATCCATTGGATGCAGGTTTATTCACTGATTTAGGTTTGGCTTTGATTGGACCTGGAGGAACCTTCCTCTCCTCTCCAGAGGAACTAAAGTACCTAGAGTCCTCTCCTGAGAATGAACCCCCAGATCTGTGCATAGCCTTGTACCATTCGTGACCTCCTACCCCATCACCCTCCCCTCCTGATTTACCAGGACTCCTATCAGGACTAGGCTGTATCTTTCTGGGACTACGGCGAGCTGGGACTGTAGCGGATCTAATCAGCTGTTTAGGGGGCAGATAAGGGGCAGGGGTAGACCCTCCCTTCTGGAGGAGGATGGAGAGAGAGGTCCCAGAAGTACGGATGAGGTACAGAGCCTCGCTGTGTCGCAGAGAAATACAATCTCTGTCACTTATTTCCTTTATGATGTCATTCAGTTGAACACCTGCCAAATCTGCTTTTCCGCCAGGGGATACTTTTGTCACCTTGAGAGGGGCTCTGAAATCTGCACCCCCCTGGATGCTGAACCCCCAGGGACTCCCTCCGATCAGTTGGACTGTTCTACTCTCCTCGGACATCAAAGTGTGAAAATATACTAATACGGAAACAAGAAAATGATTGTTTGAACTTAGAATGAAAAGCATTAGTCACAGAAGTATAAATAGGAACCAATCAGATTGTGTGGCTTGAAAATTCCTGGTTTCTGCCAATCAGCTGATTCAAATTCAAAGTTTAGGCGCCGAAGCCAAAATCACACCTTTATTGGCTGATTAAGGATCAATGAATTAGTTTTGATTTGAAACCAATTCTAGAACTAAGAATTTAAAGTCATAAAAGGCAAAATAGTATCAAATAACAGTAGGCCCATCATTCTACACATTCTCAAGAATCAAACTGTTGCTATGCAAACACGCAATCTGATTGGTTATGCTTCTGGTTAAATTCGTTAGAAATTACAAATATTAAATATTTTAAATATTTTCTAAACTTAGATACAAACTTGGAGATTAGGAATGCAAATATTGGCTGGAATATTTCTGTTATGCATTCTCACACAATATCAGCTGTTTGCTACAGATCCTCCTACGGATACAACTATGACAACTAATGCCACAATGGCTACGAATGCCACAATGGCTACGAATGCCACAATTGCTACGGATGCCACAATGGCTACGAATGCCACAATGGCTACGAATGCCACAATTGCTACGAATGCCACAATGGCTACGAATGCCACAATGGCTACGAATGCCACAATTGCTACGGATGCCACAATGGCTACGAATGCCACAATTGCTACGAATGGCACAATGGCCACAAATGTAACTATGGCAACGAATACCACCATGACACAATCTACGCTAGGAATGACATCACAGACTACTAGTACTATAGTGACGTCACCAGAAACAGATACAAGTAATGAGTGAGTATTCATTGGCTAATATTATCCAATCAGATTACATGGTTACATCCTGTAGGCCTACTCCAGCTCCTAGCGGAGATCAAGGAGGTTTGATTGGTGTAGCTATTGCAATGGCTCTTATAATAATTATCCTGACAATCCTATTGGCTCTTGTGCTAGCATTTGGATTATGGTCAGTAATACATTCCAATATTCCTAAGCTGTTGTTAAGATAGTGATATAGGTATACAAGAAGGAAGTCTACGATCCCCTGGTACCTGGCCCTATTAGGCAGATCTCCTAGTCATGAAGAGGTACAGATTAGAGAGAGGTCTAGAGGAGGACTGAGGAAGAGTATCATGGTCGGGAGTCAGGTGATGGAGCTAGACAGTCTCCAGGACCAAAGCCTCTTCATGAATGAGACACGTGAGTAACCAATCAAATAGCTTGTGTTCTGTTTTATTGAGTGATAGTCCGTAGGAGACTTCAACCAATCAGAGTAGAGGATTTACCAAATCATGTCAAGATGTTGCACGAAAATATGAATAAAGGATTTAGAGTAGAATTCGAGGTAATTATCTTAGCAACAAATGAAGCAATAAGTATGTTAGTATTCTGATTATAGACACTAGAGATGGCCCCTCAAGCCACATTCCAAGCAGCCCTGCTAGACGAGAACAGACACAAGAATAGATATAGAAATATAGCGCCTTGTAAGTAATAAAATATTTAATATGGAACTAATCGTGTGTGAAAATGGAACTATAATTCTAACACCTTATAGATGATCACTCACGCGTTAGATTAAAAATCTTACCTGGAAAAGAAAACTCAGATTATATAAACGCTAATTACATAGATGTTAGTTATTCTATTTATAGAAATATTCTAATTTTAGAATTTAATAATTCTAGGCTTACAGAGAACCGAATAAGTTTATCGCAGCTCAAGGTAAGTAAGGTGTTAACATGTTATATAACAAAATTTAATTAGTAGATAGGTCCGTTACTGGAGACATTAGATGACTTCTGGAGGATGGTATGGGAAGTGAGTTGTCAAAATATTATAATGCTAACAAATAGCAAAGAGTATGACATGGTTGGGGTAAGTATAGCATTCCATTACTACAGGTATGTTGCTATGCAAATATTCTATATTTTAGAATGAAAGGGTGAAGTGTGAGAAATACTGGCCTGACGAAATAAACTCAGAATTAATATTCGGGATTATGAAAGTGAAACTAAACAAAATAACACAGCTGTCTGACTACATAATCCGAGAAATGACTCTATCAACCGTAAGTGTTACTATTAATAGAATACTTTAATAAGAGACAGGATTACCAAAATGGAATTATTTTTTCGGAATTGGTACATCAAAATCCGCCAGCTGTTTCTTACGGGCTTCCAGCGAGGAGATCAGCTCCTTAGCCATTCTACTTGTGTCATGTTGGAACAATAAGCTATCCTCTCCAGGGACGTAGATAGTCTGAGAGAACACGTCTCCTGGTCCCTGTTCCTCTCTGGTAGTAGGATAGGGTATAGGAGGGAGAGTAACACCTTTGAGAGTCTTATAAGAGTCTCTAATTTGTACCCATGACCGATCAATAGTTCCGGAGACTGTTCCTCTCAGATATACCAAATTTAGGCGCCTATTAATTCTTACAACTTCTCTTGCCCAAGACATTCTATAAATAGAATAATTGTAGCTAAAAATACATTTAAGATTAAAGAACTTACTTAGGTTTATTTCCCATGTGACCTGGCATCTTGGTACCCTTCCAGACCCGTCCCAACCCGGAGGAGGCTACGTTACCCATCTTCCTGTGTGTCTTAGTCTGTCCGTGGCTAGCAGGCATTCCATGGAAGCCCCATCTCTTCATTACCCCCTGGAAGCCTTTGTCCTTAGTGAATCCAAACACATCTACAAACTGTCCAACTCTGAGATGCGACACATCCAGAGGGGTGCCAGCTGGAAGCAGGCCCTCTAGAGTAACACGGAATTTGCAAATGTGTTGCTTGAATGGCACACCAGCAGAGCGACACTTCTTGACCATCTGCTCTCTTTTCTCTTGTTGTTTCCAAGCCCTACTATCTAACATAGCTTTCTCTCTGGGACGCCTGGGCCATGGCTTGTCTCCTGCCCCTACCAGTAGTCCTATGTAGCCGGCGTCCTTAAGAGCCCGTACCTGAATAACGTGGTTATCTAACACCTAAAGAGCTGTTATCAACCATCAATTCATATATCAGAATTATATCAATGAACTTACCTGTAGGACAGTACAGCCAATTCCTTCTCCGCTATATTTATCCCACATTCTTGACATTCCTATCTTCATAGCAACCAGACCCACCCGCTTGTTACCCTCTACTTTAATCCTAGGCGACAGGTCCGAATCAGCTGATCGATGCCATCCAAGGATCTTACCCTCCACAACCTCGTCAGCTGATTGGCTAGAAGGGTGTGAATAATTTCTAATATTTCTAACCAATCGTTTCATAGCTAATTAACACATAAATACATTAGATACATAAATGTAACTAAGGAATGTTCTAAATATGTAACAATCACTAAGCTCATAAGTCCTTAACAAAATCTACAAGCTTAGTTGTCTCTGGGAGGGGAGCAGGAGGGCCAGCTGGAAGCTGTCCGGCTAGATGAGAGCTAGCTTCTGATTGGCTTATTAGCCCAGCTGATCCTTGTACGGAGGTGTTACTAATATCTAGCCCGCCATTTCCTGCCACTTCTCCACCAATCAAACGCTTCCATTGCTGGTGAGTTTCCTCTGCCACTTTTCTAGCAAAATCAGCTGATTGAAACTTTCCTTCTAAACCGAACTGACTGGGAGGTTTTCCTGTAGGAATCTAAACATGGGACAGTTAATATATAAAATAAGGTGTGAATAAGTGGAACTAACTTTATAGATCTGGAACCATCTGTAAGTATGATTTAGTAATCCTGGCATTAGTTTATTGACGTCATCAATATCATTAAGCTCTGCCGCCAGAGGATCAGTGACGTCACAAGCAATAATCTTCCAATCGGTCTCTCCCTCGTCTATCATAGCTAGACCCCCGAGGATCTTAACCTAACAGAATTCTATAAATAGAACAGAATAATCAGCTGATTACTTACCTGTTTAACTTCCCCGATAACAGCTATCTTGCTTCCTATCTCACACACATCTAGAGGATCATTGTCCCCCTTAGCATTGGTCCTGGGGTCCACGTGTCCCGGATCCTCCCAGGTCTGAGGGAAGGCGCCATAATTCCAGAGATATCCGTGATAAGGAAAACAATTGTTTACGAATCTATTGACGAATCAAATTAGAGAATGAATTATAGGTTAAGGTGTTAGAATATGATTAATCAGAATACCTGAGCTTCCCTTTCTTGATATCCTGCTTGATGGGAGCTAGAGGTTCCTTGGTGGATAATTCCATTTTAGCGTTTGACCATCTGGGTACCTCTACTACCATATTATAGATAGGAGGTTCCTTACTGGATAGGAGAGGAATGTCGTGCATAGCTGACAGTATTTGTCCCTCAGAATTCTTGAAATATTTCCTGAATTCTAAAGTGAATTCTGATCCTCTAGCCTCAGTTGTGTAAGTTGTCATTTCTAAAGTAAATTATAAGGAAATGTTACTAATAATAGAATTATTAAACTTACTGTGTAATATCCGAGAATTCCTGAGTATGTATTTGGTTGCTAGCATAAAATTCTATAATTAAATTATTAGACTACAAACGATAATATTTTGGAAGTAAAACAATTTCACTTTACTGTCTGGCCAGACCACGGAGTGCCACAATTCGCCACTAGTCTAATCGCCTTTATTCGAGGAGTAAACAGGAACCAACTGACAGATACAGGTGGACCTCATGTGGTACACTGCAGGTATATTCATATTCTAACACCTACGAACTGGTAATAATAACATTCCATTATAGTGCTGGCGTTGGCAGGACAGGAACATACATAACTCTGAATTCAATGCTACAGAGAATAATTTTGGAGAATAATGTCAATGTTTATGAATTTGTAAGACTGATGAGATCAAAGAGGAATTATATGGTACAGACAGAGGTGAGTTATTAATAATATAACACCTTTAGTTCAGTAAACAAATATGTATTAATTTAGGAACAATTCGTGTTCATTTATGACGCGCTGGTAGAGCTGGTAACTAGCGGGGATACCAGCATTCCATCTGACCTTGCTATCGCTACGATAAACAGCTACAGAGAGATGTCAGGAGATATGTACAGAGGGGAACAGATGTGTACCTTCTCTAAACAGTTCCTTGTAAGCATTCCTATGTGTAATTTGCGTAACTAGGGTAGATATTACTATATCTATAGGTACTGAGTGAGTACAGTAGACAACCTAACGACGAATGCTGTGCGTATGGAATGTTGGAAGAAAACAAAAATAAAAACAGATTTACAAAGAGAATTCCTTGTAAGTTATTAATAGCCCAAGAATTACAGAATTCTATTAATAGTATCATTCCTAGATGACGATTATAGAGTTAGGATAACTCCCAGCGGAGACGGCACTGATTATATTAACGCTAGCTTTGTGGACGTAAGTTAATCTAATTAGAGAAATTACAGTGAAGTGACGAGTGTCTCTGTAGTTCTATTTATAGCTATTTATAGGGGTACAAGCAAAAGCGGGCGTACATAGCTACACAGAGTCCTAGCTCAGAGACGGTAGGAGAGTTCTGGCGGATGGTTTATGAGAAGGAATCAGCTGTTATTGTGATGTTATGTAACCTGATTGAAAACGGAAATGTAAATGCTATTATTATTATTATTATTATTATTATTATTATTATTATTATTATTATTTCATTTTTTTGTATCCTATCTTCTCTAATTCAGCTTTCTTCTGTTCATAAACACGCTTCTCATTGAAATGTTTCGTCCAAGCAGCAGGACATGAGCTAAGGAATGTAGCCTCTAGTTTTTCACATTCTTGTGTGTTACCATGGTTACCATCCAGGCATTTAAAAAATGCATCTCTAGCTTCGTAGCATATTTGGCGCGTAGATTTGTCTAAAGCCTTTTGATCGTTTCCAGACATTTGTAGCTAATTTTAGAACTAAAATAATAATATTTAACCAATGAGATCGTGTGTAGGAAATGTGTTACAAGTACTGGCCTGATAAAGGTGAGGAGGTGAAGTTCCAATTATATACAATTAAGAATTTAGAGGAGAGGAGAGAGGAGGGATTTCTTAGGAGGAGATTACTGGTAGTATTCTCATTCCATAACAAATACATAGGCTCTACTGTAAGTAATAAATACTGAAAGGTGTTAAATATGATTAATCATATATATTGGCAGGTTACAGCTGAGAGGAAAGTGACACAGTTGTGTCTGGAAGAATGGCCAAACTCTAATTTAGCGGAAAATCTAACACCTTTCTTGACAATAATTGACGCGGTGGAGAGACTACAAGCAGCCAATCAGAATCCTCCCATAACCGTACATTGCGAGTAAGTTCAATTTTTACAATAATCAGCTGTTTGTATTTATGACGTCATTATAGAGATGGTGTTGGGAGGACAGGAACATTCCTGACCATGTTCTCAGTTCTTGAGAAACTCAAACCGGAACATTTAGTGGATGTGTTCCAGATTCTAAAAAAGGCGCGGATTCAGAGACCAATGCTTGTTGACAATAAAGTAAGAAATAATAAAAACAAAAATAAACAAATATTTATAATTTTGTTGTTGTTTATAGGAACAATACGAAATGTGTTATAATTTCGTTTTCTGCTATTTGGAATCTTTTGACGCTTACGCGAATTTCTGTGTTAAAAGTAATGAAAATTTCAGAATTGAAGGCGCCGATTCTGACACAGAAATACTAGAATCTAGCACTTCAAACTCCTGAATTTGATTTGTGTATTTTTATGGTTTAAACAGCTGATTTTATTTGTATATTAGATAGGTTAATGTGTACAGCTAGTGACGTCATAATCTCTAAATATAGAACTTGAATATTTGCATACATTAATAACAAATTATAATTCAGTACTCAGGCAGGGATCTCCGAGGGGAGAGTCTACACTGGATTGGCGCCTCAAAGATTTGGCGCCTGACTTGGGTAAGCCTGAATCCGGATAGGTAAACATGTCAGAGATTTGATTGGTTAGTTTTGGATCTGATAAACATTCCGATGAGTCTAATTTGTCACTAAGGAGGGATACAATATAATTAGAAATCAAAAGTTAAGCGAGTAAACTAACGAAGCATCTGTAGCTGATCTGTCACGTAATTTTTTGGCCAAAATTGGAACTCTAAATGATTTCTTCTGTAACATCATCTTGACAATAACCTAGCAACACAAATACAGTAAGGAATGTGTGATACATACTTCGGTATTAACTGTATTTACATATTATTATACTTACGAGAGCAGCAAACATTGTACTACAACTCTTGATTGCGCCATCTACCTCCTCCTCTGTCACCTCTATATACTCAGAGCAGTTCTCCTCCTTTGACACCAAAGGACCAGCTCTACACGTCCACACATGATTCTATAAGAATTAAATTATCGCTAATTAGTTCCTGTTTACCAGAGGATGGTTCTTATTAGAGATATATATCTAATTGTAGTTAGTTCCAGTATTAATAGGAACTAACCCTGACACCATCTAAGGAAATTCTTGAGTCAGCTGATTTGTCCAGTAACAAACTCATCAGATTTCTGACGTCAGGTGACGTAATAATTCTACCATAGCAACGATAAACATGTAAAATATGCTTAGTATAATAACTCACTTATCTGGAAATGTTACTCTAAAATAAATAAATATATAAAAAGGGAATGATATATTAACAAAACAAACAAACAAACAAACACTTACTCTTGTGTCTGTATATTTGAATATATTTCCTGTCTGGTAGACCCCTCAAATGGCAGCTGATCATATAACATACAGTATAGTGTTACTCCCATAGCCCACACATCAACACTCTATAATACACTATTAAATAATCAGTATTAAGGAAATGTAGAATCACAGACCTTAGTTACGTGTGTAGATGCTATGGTTAATTCTGGCGCGTAGAAGGCTGGTGTACCTACATTCTTGTGAGAAGATTGGTCCCCATGGTGATCAGTTGACAGGTCCTCACTCTCTCCAAAGTCTGCAATCTATTTATAGAATTATAAACAACAAAATTACAAACAGGACATACATACCTTAAGACGTCCGTGGTCGTCAAGCAATAAATTCTCTGGTTTTATATCTCTGTGTATAATATTCTGATAGTGTACTAAATGTAAACAAATAATAAAAACAACAAATAAAGTTGTTTATCTGTTTGTGTATACTAACAATATTCTACTCCGAGTAACATGTCAACAAAATATTTGTGACACTTGTCCTCAGATATCGGACCGCTCTTCCCGACCTCCATCACCATTCCTCTCTCCAGATACTCCAGAACTAACAAACAAACAAATAAATAAATAAACAAACAAACAATAAATAAATAAACAAACAAACAAATAAACAACTAACCTAGATACATTTCGTTTTTCATCTCGTCATCAAGGACCTCATAAAGACTGACAATACATGGATGGTCTAACTTTTTTTGGACCGCTATCTCTTTCCTGATCCCCTGGTCCTCGTCCATGCTACTCTGAGAGGCGCGCGATCCTCTGCTGAACCCCCGCCGTTCTAAAAATAGAATTATCAACCAATGGGAACTAGAGTAAAGCTTAGTTACTGGAGGTAACTTACGGAATGCTTTCCTTTTGAGTAATCGCTTAGAAATAATTTTCATTGCCTAATATACACAAATATCAAATAAATTAGAAAACAAACTATTTAGTAACAAACTTTGAATTCATGTGTTTGTTTGTCAAAAACTTTCTTAACTTGTCCATATGCACCCTAAAAACGTAATTAGTAAACAAATAAACAAACAAACAAGTAAACAAATAAACCAATAAACAAATAAACAAATAAACAAACAAACAAACAAATAAACAAATAAACCAATAAACTAATAAACCAATAAATACCCTTCCAATATCTTCCTTGATTACATATTGATTGACCAAATACTCATCCTAAATAAACAAATAATAAACAAATAATAAACAAATAATAACAAATTTGAATAATTCTAACACCTCTGAATCACACACGTCTATGTGTGATGTCTCCTTCGTCTCGTGTCTAGTCAATAAGTGACGGCGATTAAGAGTGGATGACTTTAAGTTCTCACAGGAGCGAGAGAGTTCAGTCGTAGAGGGAATCCTGGACCGTATCGGGGTCTCCGAGGGATGCACGAGCTTCCGGTAGGGCTCTGGTGTAATGGATAGGCCCTTTATTAGCTAGAAGGAATTTTAAATAAGAGATTAACAATAACAAATATATAAACAAACCTTGACAGATGTTAGATCGGATGAGTCAATTGAGTTGGTCCTGGAAGGAAATATTTGTGGGGTTTGTATCTGTTCAGGAGAGCAAGGAGATGGCGCTTGTGTCACTATATGTGGCACAATTGTGTCGGGAGTGAGATGGAGCTTGGATGGTCGAGTATTGACGTCTGACTCAGAAAATGGTTTATTCTTAGAAAACTATAAACAATGCATAAATAGACTATCAAGAAATGTAATATATGAATAATATCACACCTTGAAGACTGGCTCGGGGGTGCTCATAGGTGTGAAGAACTCCGGAGAGTCTGGGGGTGATCCTGTCCCTGTCCTTAGTCCGTTAGCCATGTTAGTAGGTACATACAAATAACTAAACAACAGCAACAACAACAAATAATAATAACAATAATTCTTATTATTATTTACAGGTGTGTGTAACTTACTGGTTGAGTGAATTCTTGTTAGAAGCCATAATATGCCAAACCAGAACTGAAACTAACCTAAGTTATATTCGTATATTTATACACATACATTATAGGTTAATCTATTGAGCTATACAAATTAGATAATTACTGAATTGAAACATTCTTTTGTTAGCTGTAAATAGAATGGCAGATGAAAAAGGTGTCAGTTCAGATTCTGTCAATCATTCAGGTTCCTTGGAATGTACCGAAACAACTAAATTATCAGAAGCTGGCCAATCACCGATGAGCTACGAAGAGGAGGAGAGTTATGCTAGAGATGGAATGATTACATTCCTAACAGATCCTGACGTTGCTATGGAGCATTTCCGGGAAGGAATGCGGAGAGGAGCGTCCCCCCTGATCCACTACGGGTACTCATTTGTCATGTTTGTACGGTCCATGCTCTCCTTTAATGAGACCCAGCAGGACGAAGCTTACAGGGTGTTAGAGGCTGCAGCGACACATTGTCACCAGTACCGTAAAGGTACGAATAATAATTCTAAATTAGGAACTGAAACTAATTTCTATTTTTAGGTATTCCTAAGGGATCTGGCCGCCGTATTTATTATAAAGTTATGCAAAGTGATTGTGAGTTATTCCAAGCATTCCTTCACTTCACTAAGGAAACTATGACAGGATACATAAAGGGAGGCTTGGGGATCAGAAAGGCTTGGAAGTCTTATTCCAAAACATACAAGAAGTGTGAAAAGTTGTTTACATCTCCTCCACCAATAAACCCGCCATTCACAGGTTAGATATTTATAAATCTATAATCAGCTGATTACAAATATTATATTAGATACTGAAGATGATATCGCTGAGGATTCTGAACCAATCAAATCTCTCCTCTCCGAGGATTCAGATCCTTGCTCTCCTACAGGACTAGTGGATCTGGAACTAACACCTTCTGATGAGAACAGGATCAGGAGAGCTGTCTACGCCGGTTATGGAACCTTCCATTTGATGCTCTCCTTAATTCCTCAGAAATTCCTGAAGCTTGCTAACCTGCTTGGTTTCCAAGGAGATAGAAGATTTGCTTTGGAATGTTTGCATTATGGTTTGACAGGTGTTGACATGAGAGAACCTATTGCAGCTATTAATTTGCTTTGGTTAGTTACTAATTCGGATCATTAATTGGAACTGTAACTATAAATGTTACTTAGGTTTCAGACACTGCTAGTCCCCTACATATCCATGAGTCAGTCCCCTGAAGACTCCAATCAGCTGGAGGAATCTAAATCTGTCCTTTCTCACCTCACAGCTGTTAGTCCTAACTCACCGCTAGCTAAATATTTCTCCGGACGTATCGCTCTGCTCTCTAGGTAAATATTATGTTTGTTTGTTTGTTTATTTGTTTATTTGTTTACGTGTGTAGAGATGTGGATACAGCTATGCAGGAGTATCAGCTGTGCAGAGATGGAAGCTTCTTCCCGCGTGAGATGTTACAAATAACTTGTCAGGAGAAAGCTTACATAGCTATGGCTCGTAATGACTACGAGTTAGCTCTCAAAGAAATTGGAACTATCTTAGAAACTGGAACTAAATTCCAATCTACATATATGTATCTGTTAGGTCTGCTGACTGGGTATCTGTCCGACGCGAGGGAGGCTCTAAAATTATTTGAGAACGGAGCCAAGCAGGGGACTAGGCGGCAACACCCTATAGAGAAGTTCTCTATGCGTCGCTGCAGTTATTACACAAAGCAAGGTGTTACTTATGTAGGAATGCACGCAGCTTTATTGGAACAATTATATATCTCAAATGCATATTTGTTCTGTACTCCTGTTACCCTAGCAATCAATTTAGAGAATGCTCAGTCATGTGTAGCCTCTGCCACCGATCCTCTAGCCAGGTGTCTGGGCCTCCTCACCCAAGGGAGTGTTCTCAAACACATGGGATGTCCTAACGAAGCAGAAGAGAGTTTTAATGCGGTGAGTTACTAATTAAATTAGTTTCAGTTTGTAACACATTCTTTAAATTTGCTATATAGATTTTAAGCTCTGGAGTTAAAGCCCTGAAGAATGAGAAACACATTTTGGTGTGTGCAAACATTGAATTATCAGTTTTAGCTCGAATTCACCGCAAAGACGCAAACCTATCAATTGGTTACTTGCACACAGCGCGGGATAAATTCAGTGATTATGATTATGACGGGAGATTACAGCTGATTATTAACAGAGAGCTGACTCTGGCCAAGAAATTTAGGCGCCAATCTAAAGTGTAGAAATAGTTTGTACAGAATGGAATTAGAATTTTTGCTTTATTCGTTTTTGAGTTTTCAGAAATTTTTGGAGATTCAAATTTATATTCTTTTGTTAATTAAATTAGGAATATTTGTATGAATATTGAAGACGGACATTCTCTACAAGAAATTAGCTCAGACGCAAATCTAACAGCTGATCAATCCGCTGACGAGAAGACAGATGGCGCCTCTGCAAAAATAACCCCCCAACTATCTCCTCCAGGAAATTACCCAATCAGGAAACTAGGTGACAGAGGATTGGGTATCGTGATATGTAATGTAAATTTCGTATCGCCCTTCAGACGGAGGAACGCCGCGTCAGCTGATATCGATAATATGTCTAGACTCTTCCATAAAATGGGTAAATATATTTGTGTTTGTTTACTTGTTTGTTTGTTTATTGTTATATAATTAGGTTTGAGGGTAGAGACTTATTCTAACCTGTCTGGACCAGAAATGAAACATTCAATAGCAAAATATTCAGACAGAGATCTGTCTTGTTATGACTGTTTATTCTTGGCGGTATCAACTCACGGAGACAGGGGAACCCTTATTGGTACCGATGGTGTTCCTGTCTCGATAGAGTCTTCAGTCTTATCTCCTTTTAACGGGGCTCGGTGTCCTTCTTTGTGCGGTAAACCTAAAGTATTCTTCCTGCAGGCCTGTCGGGGAGGAGAGAAGGACTTTTGTTTGAAATTACCTGAGAATGAGACAGATGGAAATGGAGCAGGCGAGCAAGGTTGTATTCAAAGATTAGATGTCTAATGTTATTTTATGTTTATTTATAGCTATTAGGCTCATAGAACGGATCCGGGATTTATTCAGCGGTGCTTCACAGGCAGAGGCCGTGCTGGTACCGACAGAGCTGGATTTCTTCATTGCTTACTCTACTGTCCCTGGGTACGTGTCTTGGAGGAATACTGAGAAGGGCAGCTGGTTCATGTACGCACTATTTGAGTGCTATATGGCTTACGGTAACGAAGTGCATTTAGCAGAACTAATGACGTATGTAACTGATTACGTCGCTACATACTTCTCTGATACAGATAAAGAAACGAAACGAATAGCAAAGCAAGTTGTTTGTTACGAATCTAGGCTCAGCAAATTCCTAAAAGTTGCAGCAGACAGGCCAGAATAATAATTATTAATTTGAGGCAAAATATCACTTAAAAGAACTGTTATACACCTATTCTTAATAATTCTAATTCTATTATCGCTGCCAGTATAAATATTACAAATAATTCATTAAAGTATAAGAATAACGAATAGCTATTCCCTACAGCTATAGGTTCTATCTTATTACTCTAATTTCCATATTATGACAAGAGTTTGTATAAGAAATAGCAAAAATAATAGAATAACTCAGTATTCCATCAGGGCTGCTGCTTAGTAACTTGCTGTGAGGGGAAGAAGAAAATAAAAAAGAGAAGAGAAGAGAAGAGAAGATGTAATTATTATGTTCAATTCTGATCGTATATATACTTGTTAGTGAGATGCAGGTGCCACAACATGTGTAGTATAGACTATATTATTTCATTAGTTACCAACTGCAACACTTGCAATAGTGAAAAGAGTATAAATATGAGCAATATTTTAGATTTTGAATATTTCTTCTACTTCCCTCTCAGATGTTACATCTCTTCCCTCCTCTACCCTCCTGTTCTCTATCTATTATAGTGCTACAATCATACTCTCAGTTCTTCACTAACCTCTGCTCAATTATCTAAAGATTTTTCTCAATTCGTAACTCACCTCTGTTCGATTTTCTGACAGAATTCTCCCATTTCTTCCCTCACCTCTGCTCAATTTTTTAACAGAATTCTCTCGATAGGTCAATCACCTCAGACCTTCAAAATATAAATTCCTATCTAACAGAAACTAGAAACATTGGAGATGCTAAAGAAATGATTGGAAATACAATTATTGCGTACATTAATTGATTCTTATAAATGTAAAGAGCTTAGAAATATTATTTGAATATTTTATAGATTATAGAGCTGATAATGCATAGGGTGGTGGAATAGTTATACTACAAAACATTCATATAACAGATTAAACGAGTAGTGCAGTAAATGCCGGTTATAAGAACATCGCCGAGAACTGGAAATAATGTTCGTATATCCAGAAAGTTCAGATAACCAAAATTCCGGTCATAAGAACATGGTCTTATATCCAGGATAGTATATTATAAGAACATATTCTTATAACCAGCATGTGTTATACAAGAACATGTTCTTAAAACCGGGATGTCTTGTTTAAGAACATGTTCTTAGAACCAGCATGTCTTATGTAAGAACAAGTTCTTGTAAACAGCAATTCTTAGACAAGAACATGTTCGTATACCAACTATGGACAGTGGAGGAAAGCGATTTGAAGTACCGAAAGCTGTAATTCTATTGGAATGTAGCTGAGAACATTTACGGCCTAGGGATGGATTTATGGATCAGGGCAATGAAGTCCATGATGTGTCTGACTTGAGTAGGCCTGGACTAGTAATTAAGTGAAGGACAGGAAGCTGAAGCAAGGCGAAGAGAAGAATCTGAGGGCTGTGAATGGATCAGACAATCTACAACTGCCTAACAAGATGGTAGAGCATAAATTTTGACAGGATTATGTGTCTAGCATTGCCGCTGGGGGGAAACAGTGTATTTGAGTAGACTTTGTGGATAGCAGTGAAGGATTTTGATGTGATTGTAGAAGAATCTGGATAGCAGTGAAGGATTGATGCGTTTTGATTCAAAGCTAGGTTATGGAGTGTCTTCTGCGTATTATAGAAGTAACCAAATGATTCAAATGGATAGCAGTGAAGGATTTTGATTTGATTGTACTATTTTTGGATCTGTATAAAGCTGTGGGTGGATGAGAGTATATAGAACTGGCTAAGAAGATGTTAAGATGTTAGACTATGGGCTTTGCCATGATTATCTAGCCTCGGTTTGCTCAAGGGGGGGAAACAGTGTATTTGAGTAGACTTTGTGGATAGCAGTGAAGGATTTTGATGTGATTGTAGAAGAATCTGGATAGCAGTGAAGGA